>WBNH01001871.1:0-284182 GCA_013401255.1 Urocolius indicus | reverse complement strand
TATATATATAAGACAAGTATTACCGTAACACAATTACTGATCAACAGAAAAATTACTGGAACAAATATATCACAAACATTAACAAGGGTCAACAAAATTAGGGCCAATGGGGGAAAAGATTAATGAGGCAAGCTTTTTATTTGTAAAGGGACGATAATGGTATTTCTTCTGGTTGAAGGAACTTAAAGAAGTTACTATATTGCTCGACACAATTTTTGACAAATACTTAACTAGACTTTTCTGTGATGTTAGTTTACTGGAGCCTTGTGAGCCTACAGAGAAAATTGGAAGGAAACAATTAAAAACTATGCTTTAAAGCTCTAAAAAGGACCGTGGTTTCACAAATTCTTCAAAGGACAGGATTTTATTAATGGTGTCCCAACACTGTTGGCATAAATGGTGACAGTTTTTTCTATTTGAATTTTGTATGACAGTCACATACAAGGTTTGCTGTGCTCTGGGGTTCCACTGTGAGAAAAAAATAACTTTATTAATGTGATAAATATCTTCCTTTAACAGGTTTGAGAATATTTTATTCATTCAAAGGAAGGGCCATATATAACCAGAACAGGGAAACAAATCAGTTTTCCACTTCCTATATTTTCAGTAATTTGAATCAGAACAGTCAAACATTTAGCAAGAAATGGGAATGAAAGAACATTTCCCTCCAAGCTGATTCTGTTGAGTCAATGTGATGATCTGCAAATGTGTACTACTACTACTAGCAAAAAAGACAGAAAATTATAAGAACAGAGGAGTCACAGCTTGCTGCATGTGCTGAGAATTCACATCCCATAGGCCTGTAGTGTCTCGGGAACTCCCTACGCAGGAATCCTAGCCCACAGGAGTATCATCTAACCTGCTCATCGAACGACAGCAACAACTGGAACCAAGTACACACCTTCTGTGAGTACTTCCATTATAACCTGCAGGGGTTATATTAAAAAAGAAATGTGTGATGGTCCTTGCATGGGATGAGGAAGAGCATCCTATAATTTAAAGGAGTCTGCTTCTGTTACTTAGATTTTCTTGCAGACTTGCCTCTTGCTTTTAACCTTGTCGCTGTGACATTCAGCTGTGTTTAAAAGCCACACAAGGGATTTGTCAGGGTTTAATGAGCAGACACCTCTCTGACTGAGACTGACTAGCTGGCAATTCCTGTGACAACAACTCTGCAGCCCAAGCTGTGGGATTTGAATGACAGGCCAGGGAAGTCTGAAGAAGACTTTCTCTGGTAGGCTGATAACAAGCTCATCTTGGAGCAAACACAGAAGCCTCAAGAAAGCTAAGACAAGGAGAGGAAAATTAATGGGAAACTTACAGAGCCGCCAGTTTCTAAGGCTCATACTGTCTGGTAGCAGACAACTGGACAGAAAGGTTTCTGCATGAACTAGAGATCACAGGGACCAAGGGCATTAAGAGCCAAGGGCACTGAGAGTTGTTCTATTTGACAGCTCGTTGAAGACAAACTAGTGTGAAGAGGAGATAGCTATCAACCATAACGCAAACCTCACCAGTAATTTTACAAGATGAGGCCCACAGCCTTTTCTCAGTTGACATCAGTTACTTACTTATCCACAGCTGGGAAATATCTGAGAAGTGTATTAACTTTTCACCCAGAGAAAAAATGTTTACTATAATGACAACCATGAATTTGATCAGAGAAGTTTGAAAAAGAGTAAAAAAATAACTGAATTGACAGTTTTGCATGAAATTATCTATAAGAAACCTCTTCCCAGAGCTGAGGAACGCTAGGAAAATTGTTATGTTAAGTGTTCTGTCCAAGTAAAATATACTTTCTGTGCCCTAATGCATTACTTGATGAATTCTGACTTAACATGTTTTAGTAGGTTCACTGAGGCCTGAGAAAACTGTATTATATGTGGAAATTTTTCTGAGAGACAGAGCAGCAGAACCATTCTGCTCACAGAAAATGGTGAAATGGACAGGAAAAAAAAAAAAAGATGAATGAGTAAAATGTATTGGCAGCTGATGACAGGTGCTGTTTGCAATGAAGAAAGGCAAGGATCAGCTGGACTGCAACCAGAGGACTCCAGCAGCTCCTACAGTAGCCAAGTGTCACCCACAGGAAATGCACTGGTGTATGTGCAACATGTGGCAATGGAAGATGTGGCAAGGTTAGCATAATTTTTGAGAATGGGTTTTTCACTCTAATAGACATCTGTTTGGAAAAGTGTAATTCGTTATTTATAATTCCCTGGCCTTCATTACAGCAATCTTGTTTAATCTTGCATGAGGTTAAAATCTCCTAAACAACACATGTTATCTGAAGTACTGAAAATAGAGTAAACAATTCAATACACTAACCAACAATGTGCAAACAAATTATTATAGATCAAATCAACAACACCTAACGAGTAATAAAACTTGTAAACACTACAACATGTAAGACAATACAACTACACTTTCTCCACAGAGCAGCCTTAATCTAAATTAAAACAACAGCTTCAGAGTCAGCTGAACAACACCAAAATGTATATGTTGGGATAACTTTTCTGATTTAGCAAAGTATTTTCAAAGCTCCAAACAATAGGCTATTTTTCAGTTCATGTGTCATGTACTTTCAAATATTATTACTCTTTACTTCTTTGTGTAATTTAAAAATTTTACATTGCTACCATTCTATGATTCTATGATACTAGAATTTTCTGCATCCTGGTAACGCCTGTTATGTCCTTATACGTCGGTTCCTAATGGAATCCTCAGACTCTAGATATAATTAAATATCACTACCAACTTCATACTTTCAAGTAATAGGATCCTTCCTTTCTGTTATCCAAATATCTCCTTACATTGCTAAGAGAGTTCACGATTAGAGACAGTGTGAAGGTTACTATCATATCAAACCACTGAATCCCTTTAAAAATGTTTCATACTTGGCTTTAGCTTTTCCTATAAGCATAAAAACAAAAAGGTCCAAAATGTTTTTCACCTTTCCATTGAAAACCTGGTATATTTTGTCATTGCTCATTGAACTTCAGAAGTTCTTCCTTTGACATGAGATATGTAAAGAGTAACGATATTATATGTAGGAAAGCTTTTCAAATGTCACATAGGTTATCACCTTTCCTAGCAGAAGAAGAAAAATTAGTGAATCACTTGGTTTAATGCAGTAGAGATTATTTATCAGATCTTTATTTCAGATTTGGTTTACAATTTTTTTTTTTTTTTTTGCAATTTACAAGAAAGACTCTATTCTTCTCCTAGCTGTGCATGACACATGCTGATAGGTATGATGAAGCTTTCTCTTTTCACTTACTTTTCCTGAAGGATTTTATTTGTGTTGGCAAACCATTAATTTGTAGTATCCCATGCTACTTCCCTTCTGCCAGCACCATTGATCACAAAAATGACACCACTCCAGAAAAAGTCTAAAATTTTCAATGTTTTCAAAGTTTTCTGTCCATTTCAGTTCAACTGACAAGTGTATGAATATAATATATATCTTACTCCATAAATAGTTTCATGGATTTTTATATTGCATTTTTTTCTTATTCCATATGGGATATGAATGTGATGAAGAATAAATTGTATTTATCAGGATTTCTTTCAGACAGTGTGTTTACCAAGCTCCAGTTGTTACAGTGATACAAACAATACAAAGTCTCGAGGGATAAAACAGAGATAATAAAGCAAATTGGCTGTTCACAGAGGCAAATACCTGCTCATAGATGTGATGACGTGTAATGTAAACATGTATCATGGGAACATTACATTAGGAATATATTGTTATTTATAACTACTCCTTAAGAAGCTAAAAACAATAGCAATCAAAATACTAGTATTTATAGTAAGTGTTCATGTTATCAGATGAATTTTGAACAATGTCCCACACAGGACACAGCCCTGTAGATCTTAGCTCAGATTCTTGAAGTGATAAACTGGAAGATGTGCAGAGCAGCTAAATATATTCACAGCTCCTGCATACAAAACCTGGTTCTCAACGACATTAAATGTCTCAGCATAACCAGTAAGCCAGGAGAGAATGATACCTTTAAGGTATCTCTTCAACATTACAGAAAGCCTAGTCTCCAAATCAGGTCTGGCTTGCCCTCTTGTCATGCTACTTCATTCTAGCAAGACCTTTTTGTACAGCTAAGAAAACACAAGTAGTAATAGCAAGCAAAACTGTTGTGTAACACATACTTTCCTAATTTTTATCAAAACAGATTAAGATATGTTTCTACCATTTGTGCATGACAAAATGTTCGGTCATCATTTTCAAGTTCTTCACTTCTGAGTATGGAAAGTCTTACTCCCCCAGGCAGGGACAACAGCTGCCAGCAGCCGATACCACTAGCTTTACTTGTTTTCAGGCTTTCTTTCTACAGCTCTTCAGACTACATCCATGTAAGCAGATCAACTTGATTATTTCAGAAATATCAGATGTTACATTTCCATATGTGGAATGAGTTTGAGAGACGCTGATAGAAACCAAGAATCAATGATACTCAGTCCTTCAAATTTAAGCTCAATGACTGGCATCTCCATGCACAGTGATAACTGAATCCAAAGAATTTGTTAAAAAGAAATTGTGTCCAGATTCAAACAACTCAATGTTATATTGCCGTGTGCATTTTTCCTCCCAAAATGTTTAAACAACAGTTTCCATGATGATAATCTACCATTTATTGACACATTACAACAGTTCAGTAAATATTTAAAAATATAAACATTCGATATTTTCCACTTTCACAGAGCCACTATGTCAGATATGTTCTAGAGTTCATCAGATACTTGGTATACCCTACTCTTCCTAAAACATTCATGGAACAAGATCCTATGTAGTAAAGGAGATCGTGTACGACCAACACAGAAATGTCCCCAGAGCTATGGAAAGAAACACAGATGTGTTTTTTCCATGCTGTCAGCTTATATGCATGCATGGCAGAAGTATACAATTCACCTTTACAGACAGGCAGGCTACAAGAGAATACCTCTTTGAATACCTAACTGTAGTTTCAGCTCAGTACATAGCATATGTTTTCATAGGGAGGACACCCGCTATTAGTCAAAAATAGCCTGATTTATGGAACGTTGAATTATAACAATCTAAAACAGAGAAAAATATTTTTATGGTTACAGTGTGCATAGAAAGCCAGATGACATTAAAAATGTCATAATTATGTAATCTGTTTTACTGCACATCCAGTAGACCCAGACAGCCAGCTAAAGTGCCACAGCATTTTCGTGTCAAATGCCAATCCTTTTACTCTTTTGGTAAAGTTGCTTAAAAAAGCTTTGCTGAACATTTTTTCGCAAATTCTGTATCTGGATTCCAGTCCTAATACCAGTCATTCCCCACAGAATCTGGACAGGCAGGTTCAGATCTGTCTGTGAGATGCTATTTGCCTTCAACTCTGATGCTTTGCAATTGGACAGCCAACAGTGTCCTGCATTAAAACCTAAACTCAGGTTGATCCCCATCTAGGTCAAGGAGACAGCAGGGAAAAAGAGAGATAAAAAAATCTGCTGGATTGATTTTATTTAGTTTTTCAAAAAAAGTCCTTTCTGTTCTAACCATGATGGCTGGCCCCTTTAGTACTGCATTGAAAAAACAATCTGATTTTCTGTCCTGTAAGTTTAATATGTAAAAAGAAAAACTTAAATTTAAACATGAATTAGACAAAAGGCTTATTACTGGTTGTCTCTATAGTGCCACATCAGGTTCAAGCTTGAATGTGAACTTGATTAGGATTATCCAGTACTTTTAGACATAGATCCATGCTCTGCAGCAAATATGGATCAAAGCAGTTATCCAATCAGGATTGATTCTCATCTATATTGTGTTGCTTACATGTCCACACTTGCTTCAGTTTATCTTGTGAGACCTTAGCAGAAGTGTCACAGAACCTATCACACCCTCACCTACATCTCTCCTGCCCAACACGAAGCCCTAAGAAGTCATATCTCACCCGAATGCATCTTTGTTGCTGCATCATCTTGTGGATGCTTACCTCTCTAGGCATACACACTTTCTAAATCCATCACTCTTCTTACATAAAATTTGGATTTCCAGTGCTAAACCAGCCCCCCTAAAGTTTGTAACTTGACTGTTTAATTATAATTCACTTTACCTCTCTTCCATGAATGCCTTCTGGTCCTGGTTCTCCTTTATCTCCTTTTTCACCCTGAAAGAATGAATATTTATTTTGTTACATATACAAGACAAATACTGACCCATGACACTTTTTAACAGGAGAAATATTTTAAGTTTCTGGTATGTTCCACATGAAGTGCTACACATAAATTTCTGGCTGCACAAGCAAAACTATTTCTTACATTCCGACTGAAATTCTTTCCAAAAAAAATGCCTCTGAAAAATGTCTAATACTGAGAGCTACAGCTCTCTGTCATAGTGCCACTGAACTTTGACAAAGATTCACCACAGGAAAATGTTCTTGGTTCTCACAGTGCTCCGTGAACATGATGCTGAAACCAAAATTTACACCGTGGAACAGTTTTTCTTTTGAAAAACTTAACATTTAATTGATTGCTTTAATTCTGACACAGCTTTTTAATAACTCTTGGGTTAGATATTTGATAATAGAACTATCAGTATTATCATCTGTCTTTGACTCATACTAATATAAGGTTCACTGATTGCATTTGAAAAATTGAAACAATTTTTGTTCTTAAACTTGTCTCACAAGCATGAATATGAACAACATTATGGATTAAAATGTTGGGAAGGATCCTTCAGAATTGACTATACAGGCTGGTTCCTATGTTTTCTCATGAAACATTGACTACAAACACAATATTCTTTGTAGGAGATGTGAAAGGATTTCATTCTATACTCCTTCTAACTGCCATACTGTGCTGGTTTTGGCTGGGATAGAGTTAATTTTCTTCCTAGTAGCTAGTCTGGGGCTATATTTGGGATTTGTGCTGAAAACAGTGCTGGTAATACAGGCACACTTTCATTACTGCTGAGCAGTGCTTCCACAGAGTCAAGGCCTTTTCTGCTCCTCACCCCACCCCATCTGCGAGTGGCCTGGGGGTGCACAAGAAGTTCGGAAAGGACACAGCAGGGACAGCTGACCTCAATTGACCCAAGTGATATCCCACATCATATGACATTGTGCTCAGTATACAAAGCTGGGGGAAAGAGAAGGAAGCAAATTACATTTGGAGGGATGACATTTGTCTTCCCAAGTCATCATTAACTTATGATAGATCCCAGCTCTCCTAGAGATGGCTGAACACCTGCCTGCCCATGGGAAGCATGGAATGAATTCCTTGTTTTGCTTTGTTCACGTACATGGCTTCTGCTTTACATAATAAACTCTCTTCATGAGTTTTGTCAATTTTACTCTTCTGATTCTCTCCCCCATCCCACCAGGATGGGAATGAGTGAGTGTCTGTGTACAGCTTAGTTGCTAGCTGCACTTAAACCACAACATATGCTATTCTAATTCACACATTTCATCAAAGTGAACAAAATACACCTGCTTAAGAAGCATAATTTAAGGGAGAATGTCTTCCAGAACCAACAAGTCTAAACAGCTCTATAATTGCATCTCTGTTACTAAACTTTGTCAAGTCACAGAAGTAATATAATTCTGATAAAAGCACAAAAACTGACTTTACTAGAGTCCAAGCTCCTCATATCAACCAAAGAAAGCAAACAGCCCTGCACTGAATTTCCATTCTCTCCAGGGGATTACATTTATCTGAGCAGAACCTATTCATTATGTCAGCATCATCTTAATAATTCTGTTAGAAAAATGGTCTTGAACTGAGATCATTCAGCTAACTTTGTTTGTGACACAGCCCTGATTCAGGGTTATTCCTCCAGTGGCAACGACAGAGAGGATTTCATCTAATAATCGGTTTTGCAAAATGAGTTTGTATGAGCTTTCTCAAACATCTGAAGCCTACTAACAAATTAGCAACAGCAAACTGTGAATTTAATAATCCCATGCACAAGATGGCTTTGCTAGTTTCTTGTTCTCATTTAACTATAACTTGTTGATAAATCTAGTGCTATGCATTAGCCTGAATCATACTGTTAAGATTTTTCCTGAAGTATTGCCTTTCCTGCTTGTCAAAAAAATATCCAAAAAACCACAAAACATATACATCTCTGTATTCATTACAAAAGTTTAAAAGACACTAAACATTTACAGGAATTTAGCACTCTTTTTTTTTTTAGTATGCTTAAAGTTCTTGTTCTTCTATGGACTGAGGCACTCTTTGAAATAGTAATTTTCTTTCACTATCAGTTTAAGAAAAAATAACAGTTGAAGTCTTTAACTTACTATTTAAAAAAAAAAAACTCACTTGAGGCAACTGCAAAAGTTGAACTTTCCATTACTTTGACAAATTGGATGCTTCATACTACTTTCAGGAACTTTCAACTAGTATCAGTTACACTGCTAGAAACTTTCAACACCTACAAAAGTACAATCATATATTTGGTATATCTTCCTGTCTCAATATATTTCTAGAAGATTTGAAAACCATTCAGATTTATGGAGGTGTTTTTTTCTTTTTTTGTTTGCTTTCATATTTTAATAGAAAACCATAGAAATATGTACAGGTTTGCTTCAGAAGTAGTAGCATTCTGTAAATTCCTCTAGGTATCAGTGGAAACCTAAGGTAAAATTATCCTGTCACAATTTGTTATGCAATATGCAATGCTTACATTTGCACAAAAACCTTAACAGAGAGCTTAAGCCAAAAGGCAACCCTCCTCTTCACCTATAATTTCCCTTGCCATCAGATGAAGAGCATGGATTGGAGACCATGTTATTTCTCTTCTACGGCAGGCAGACAGTAACATTAAAACGCCAGCATGGAGTTCTAGACACACAGAAACATGGCTGGTTGAATGCAGGGAAGAAAGGATAACTCCCTTCCTTATGATTTACAAGATATTCAGATTTTAGATGTTTGTCAGTTTCTTAGACAAAAGGATAAAGAGCACTGCCTATTAACGACTCTCGGACCTCTGTAGAGTCCCAAGAGCCATGGGCTTTCTGCCAGCTACACAATTTTACTATGGTCATATTCTGATTTTTTAATGGAGTAAAGGATTTGTGCTTGCCAAGCCTGTCATATAGAATGTCCACGTCCTTTGTGAAGCCAGAATTCAAATAAACAGAGGTCCAATTTTTACAATTAATTCTCATGAGAAGTGAGCCAAGTCATGCTCATTTCTGCCTTTATGGAGCACACTATACCGCATAATTACCAGCTTCAAAACTAGCCAATTTGCAGAACCACTGAAGCCACTCTGCAGTGTAGACAAGGCTGTTAATAATTAACATTGTGGCTTACCTCACAGCTTAACAAAAAAATGAGAGAAAAATATGCTAATGCTGTTTTATGTGTAATATTCCTGTCTGCTTATACTATATTCAGATGAGACAAAGACTATTTATTGAAAAAATAGGATGAAAAAACTCTGCAAGTGTCACGCCTTGTTTATTAGTTAACTAAAACTAATTCAATATAACACCAAATTATTTGTATTTCTTTGGGTACATTCTGCTTTAAGTTACCCCAATGGAACAAGCTAATAGTGTTGCTCCAACATAAGTGCTGGGAGGAGTTCAGTCTGTTCTGTTTAATACTAAATGCACCAAATTCAGCAATAACATTCTTTCATCAGAGCTGGAGGTTCACATATGGCCTTTGCAAGATGAGAGTGCCAGCTTTCAACTGGCTTGTCCACTTCAAGGCTGCCTCATTTCCCTTGCAAACTACTTCCTCTGTATTATAAAGGCAAAAAACCCATATTTGGAAATAAAATACATTCCTTCTGAAAAATTTACCTAAAAAGGTAAAGTTTTTATTTGCAGTGCTGCTCTGTTAATGACGCTAATCAGTAATTCCTGATATCCTTTGTTCCAAGCACTTTAAAGTACCACTGTTAACAACAGCTGAAATACTCTCCACAGTACACAACCTTCACATTACCACTAACCCCGTGCAGACATCTTACGATGTCTAGCCACTGAAACTCTGATTTTATCCTCAATATCTTGAAGATAATTATGGCTTAGTTTATTTTTTAGACTACTTTTCTGTGTTTTGTCCCAGCTGTGACTCAGCAGAATGCTCCATCTGAATTTTCTTGCAATCATTTCTCCATAGCTTCTTTTAAATTGAACCCAGCTCATAGTAGTACTTACTGGCTTTTCCTAAATAAGTTGTGAATTTAAAACATTGGCATCTTTCATTAAAAAAAAAAAAAAAAACAAAACCCAAACTACATCTCCTTAACACTTTTTGCTGATAAATGTCTGAAGAGCTAGGGTTATGAAGGGCTCTATCCCAACAACATTCTTACTGACTGACCATAACCCTTCTGCAGAATGAGGGATGGTATATACTACAGGGTGAAGTGCCTCAGGAGTGCTGAGACGCTGTATCATTCAACAGGAATGGAAATCAAGGCTGACTAAGGATCTTGTCTCAGTTCAAACTGGGAGGAACTAAGCAAGGAAAAGAAAGGGTGACACAAGAAGCTTACTTCCAAACAGGCTGTAACACCGCCTATGACTATTACCTAAGCAGGATCAGAAAGAGATAGCATAAAAAATTGAAGAACTGTTCTCCTATTTCCAATAAAATCAATGGTGATGACCTGGAAGGATATCAGCATGAATCCTGTGTCTTCCCAAACCAACCCGTTTAAGATACTCAGACACAGCAAGAAAGCAGATGATCACAAATCTTGAAAGGAATTAGGAATTCAGAGGGCTTAGTAGATAGACTTCTCAAGAAATTGTGACGAAAAACTTTCAAACTGCATCATCACTGTCTTCGGGAAGAGCCCCAGACAACAGGTGTCATGCCTGACCAAGCCAGATAACATGTCAGGAGGAAGATCTTTCCTTCCTGCTTCGCTTACATAGATTGCATGATACTGAAGACATTCGTACTGGCTCACTATCGATTAGAGTCATGCATCATGTTTCTAAGCAAGCTCTAAGCATTTCTAAGCCAGAGAGGTTATGGGAAAGCAAACTATCACCTCAACTAAGTCCAAAATCTTAGGCACAGAATGATATAAAGCTAGGCCAGTCCGTGAATCCAAAACTGCACTGACAAATTGCCTCTTGCTGTCACCAGGAATGACGCAGCCACCCATTTTTATTTTTCATAGATAAACCTTAAAATGCGAAATTACTTTTATCAATCAGAACAGAAATAAAACACAAGTCCAACATTTGTTACAGCCCAGTGCTCTCCAAGTGGAAAAAAACAACTACACAAAGAACAAATAAAGAATAATCCCTGTAGCACTACTGCAGAAAAGGATCCAGGGATTATTATGGATCATATAGTGAGCAAGAGTCTGTAACACAAAGCAATTTTTAAAAGGGTAAATTCCATTCTCTGTTTTTCAAATGCAAATTGAAAAAACTCAATGATTCTGGTTTACTTGCCCCCAATGAGAACACTGAAAATCATCTTCTAGTTCAGGGCATCGTATTTTTCATGGAATTTTGTTAACTTTTAGGTATTTGTTCTTCTCCCAAACAGAATTATAGAAAGTTTGGGGAAAAAAAAAAAAAAGAGTTGGGAGGAAAGAGTGAATACAGGACATGCTGATGAATCTCAAATATAGGAAAGAATGCTATAAACAGGACAGTAAGTTTTCCACAGTAATAATACAAATAATGGGTTTAATTTCTAGCCAAAAAGATTCAGGTTGGGTGCAGGGAGTGAATTGTGCTTAAAAAAGCATAGAAGTACTAAAACAATCTATCCAAGAACAGAGTGAAATTGCCTTAATTGTACATTTTCCTTGAGAATGTGCTAAAAAGACTTGGTGATACTTTATTGTATGTGTGACTTTATGGGGCTGACGGTTACTCTAGACTGCTCCTTGGCTCTGCTACGATTGCTCTATCCTGGAAAATGTGACAAAGTTGTATGTTAATTTTAGCTTTTCTTAAGATTATGTCCTTGCAGAGCAATGATTACAGTGTTTGCAGAAGGTATGTGTCTTAAGGAGTAAAAATTCTCTCATTTAATAATTACTTTTTTTTTTTCCCATGAAGGCATTGAAGGGCAGACAAATATTAATTCAAATGCTAGCAATATACAGGATAATGATACAACCAAGATGTTTGCCCTGTCACCATGCCACTATCTCCAAGGACAGTGATTGCATAGTATAAGTTCAGAGATAAAGAACAGAAAAATAAAAAGCAAACCAAGTAATACTGATGAAACAGGAGTGGACAAATAAAAGTATTCTGAAGAGTTAGCAGTAGTATCCAGTAGTATCAATCAAGTCATGCAGTTTAGACATAATTTTACATTCTTTGTCAAAGTTGAAGTCTCACAGTGCACCATCCACAAGCACAAATTTGTAAAATAGTCTGCTAATTTCATAGCACCCTGGCAGGCCACAGTGTTCTCAGCTATTGCCTTCTTGCAGTATTTTCTTATGTAGCCTACAGAACTATAATATACTTGAGAACTAAACCTTCAGAAAACTCCTATTATTTCACACCTAGAAAGTGCCACAGCAAGGTTTCCAGTGATTCCTTATTGAAAACATAAAGAGCAATCTCCTCTGATCTCTTAGTGTTTTCCAGACAGATCTCTGAATCTCACATTGGTCTTTTATCTTCAACATAACCTATCTGGTGGAAATCTAAAAGACTTCCTAACATTCCCTGATACCAATCAGAGCTAGTAGTTAAGATCATTAATGAAGCATTACAAGGCATTAAATAATACTGTGATACGCAGAAACAAAGAATCTATTTGGAATAGTACATAAGATTTATTTCCTTTTCATCTGACAGACTCGATAGGGTAAAAGAAACATAAAGTAACAACTTTGTCCTTCTGGGTGATAGATGTTAGCATAAGAAAAAAAAAATACTGGTATTTTGGGTAACTCCTCCTTGCTACAATTTATACAACACTCGCCACAATCTAAGATTTAGCTATGTTATTCAGTAATAAATGCCCCAAACAAATGTAGTCAGGCTTAAGAAGTTCATAGTGGCTCTGCTTTTCATCACATGGAATTTGGATGTTGTGGTTTGCAAACTTTGCTCTGTATGCTATTCTGCCACAGCTTATCCTGCCATCACCATTTCTTTTTTTTTTTTTTTTCTTTCTTTCTTCAAACCTTTTAAAGTCAAGGACACAAATCAACATCAAAACCTCTTCTGTTTACAGTAATTATTTGACTACATATTCCCAGACTCAATTTGAAAGATAATTTCTTCACTAAAGACTAAAGTTTTATTCATAAGAAAAATAATACAACCTAAAGCGTGATCTATCTGAAAGCAGACTTTCAGTCTGCTAGATCATACATATTCTTAATAACCACTCAAATGCATTAATATTCCCTTCAGAGAAAGTACAATCAGTCAGTGTTTATAAGGAAAAGCCACTAGGCTTATTCATGGGGATATTAATTTGCAAATGCTACTTGGTATTTACGTGCAGAGGCTTTATTGGATGTAAACAGCTTTCTAAAATAACTCTAGGCTTCTCAAAAAATCAATATGATGTTTATTTCAGGAATTTGCATATACCAAAAGAAATCACAGAATATATTTTTAAGACTCTAAAAAGATCATCACGAATAGTAATGGATATTTTATTCTTTACTCACTCCATCTAAGTTTTACAGTACACTCTATACATGGAATATCAATTCAGTTTTAAAACGGGTGTATTGCACATCATTTATTGTGCTATACCTTTTGTCATAACCCAAAAGCAAAAGGCTTTCCCAACTATAAAGACATGTGAATTCAGTCAGACAACTCATACATGCAGCTTTCCATGAAAAGACTATAAAAGATACGTTCACGGTCCAGTTTTTCCTCCTTTCTTCTACAGTGTCTCTGGCTAAGCTCATTTTCAAATATAAAGTCAATAATCACCTCTATGAGTTACCTTTTACACTTGTACTCCAGACTCGCCTCCTGTCCAAGCAGACATCTTAACTTTCTAGTACCTGCTTGTCAATATCAAATATTTTCAGTTTGTTTTAAATGTTTATTTCAACACTTTTTTTCCTTGAGAAAGCTTCCTGAAAAATATTGATTCTATTGATCATCAAGAACTGGAATAATCTTGGAGTGAGTCTCTCAGATGCAAACTACATCCAGGCCTGGACATAACCTTACAACTTTTTTCAGCTGTCTATAAGAGCTACCACGTTCATCTGGACTTGATCACACTATTTTCACAAATACTCCCTCATGTTTCTCTTAGCCATCAGTTGTCATTGCTAAAACTTTGTTCACCATTTGCCTCTTCCATTGCAGGTTCTCATGCACACATACTCAGCTACTGGGAAACTTAAATACTAAACTCATGCACAACTTGGCATTGCAAGGCTTACACAAAGTAATATCATTTATGTCCATTCCATAACCTCTCCCTTCAGCACAATTCTTCTATGGTGTAATGGGCACAAACTCTGCATAATAGGTGAAGCATCATGCTTTGTATTATTTATTTTCTAATTAATCAACTAAGTCTGGTTGTTCTGTCTTAAATTTTACATTTTAATTATAAAATCTTTGAGATGAGGTAGATGCTGTGCTCTTTCTACTGTGTCAAACAAAAGTGAATCAAAATATATGTTTTGACTTGCACACACACTTGAGCTTTACAAAATTCCGCTCTTACATCACTCATAAACAAAGCTAATGTTTGAATCTCAGTCTAAGTTTCCAGCACCAAATTCCACAATCATTTTGAATTTAAGTACCCTGCATATCTATCAATAGATGAAAACCTAAGACCAAAAAAGCTGTCCTGTTTAATGAGCACATGATATTTTCCTTTCTTAAGCAAATACTACGAATGGACTTGACTTTCAGCTACAATTGTTTAAAATTCTATCTGTCTTTTAGTGGGGAGGTTTCTGTTTATACTGGCTTAGTGTTAGTGATGAATGAAGATTTTTCCATAGGAGAAATAAACTAGTTTTTTTTCAAGGCTGGTCTCCTTAAGCAACCTAAAGCAAAACTGTTCTTGTCAGTAGTTGACAAATAGTATTGCTTTCACAGAACGTAGTATTTTTTAGACACTCACACTTTCATGGTTTTGGCAGGCAACAGCTATTGTTATTTAGATTCTAAAAGATGTTCCACAGATGGTTAAAGCAATGTCAAGTGTTTGCAGAAGCTGATGAACTGCTATGTCTTTTATGCAACAGCTGTATCTCTGGCTTTATTTCTGTCATATGACAACCAAAATAATGGCATTTTCTGTAGCTGTGACTATTAACTGTGTTCATCAGGCCCACACAGTCAGCAGTAGTAGTGACCTCTATTTTCTCAGACTGAAATAAGTAGTTTATTAAGGTCTCAGAAATGCATACTTTAGAGAAGGAAATGGGGATTTCAACAAAACTCCCATAGACTCTGGTACAATCTAAAGGTGTGATGTTTTCAGTCTTCTGACGGTTATTTATCTGAGAAGAAGGCTTGATCTGTGTTCAAAGTAAGCACACTGTGCTTAGACTTTACTAAGGCTAGTTCAAATTACAGCTAAAAAAGCAGGGAATGGCTGCCTTTTGCATAAAATTTAATGATTGTAGACTTAATGCAGGAAGTTTTCTCTCCTTTTTAGAGGATCAAAATCCACAGTCTCATTTCTCTAGCAACCATCCATACAACCAGCCCAAAGGGTACCATGCATGAGAACAATTGCCATATTTCTGTTCTAGCTGGAGCACTGGGAGATATGAAAAATCAACGAGTCTAGAATAAATAGGTGAGAGAATGTTCTGTAGACTACTGAAGGGAAGGAAGCATCTTTAGAAAGAGCATCCTGGGAAACTGAAGCTATATCTACTGCCTGGCTATTGACAACAGAAAGAAGCTTAACTTAGCACTGGCCTTCAATAAGCACAGAAGTCTCTTAAAAGGAATCAGGGCAAAAAAATATATATACTTATATATTCTTTATATACTGTGTGTATACATATATAAAGTATATATATACCTTATATATTGAGTACAGTATATATTGGCCTCATCATATGAGGAAAATTAACGATATGCTCCCTGTAGATATCTAAGACAACTCAGTCCTCACTTATTGTCACAGAAACTCCAAACTTCAGTTGTAAATTAAATACTCTTGTAAGTCAGCTTCTTTGGTTTCTTAAACTAAGACTTAAGAACACACAAAGACAGCCAAGGAGGGCACTATACAGAGCAGCAGCATAAAGCTGTTGAATGGCTTAGTTACATTAGACACATGCTTCTGTACATTTCACTATTATTTAACTTTTGTGCAGATCTTTGATAAGAGACTTAATACACTTATGTTCGTGCTACATCAGGTCTTTTACTAAATAAGTATTTTCTAAGTATGTCTACAATAGCAAACAGCACAACGCAGTAAAAGACAGAGGTTCTATGGAGCAAATGATGCACAGTACTAGGCATTAACATTATGTATTTTGTTGGAGTTATTCCAAGTGTACCTTGGAGTAGCTTTAGTTCTGTTTTCACGAACTCAAGAGACATTAGCAATTGCAGATCTTAGGCTTGTTCCTGGAGTACATCTTTCAATTTAGCTTCATCTAAAAGGAAGTGCACTATTGCTCTCCATCCCTAAAAGCCATCTATATAGGACTGTGGCATATTCTTGTCATTAAAATATGCCCATACTTCCGCAATACCCTGGTTGCTGAAGAAAAACCAGACAGTAGTCTGGAGAAATAGAACCTGCTTGGATATAGTCCAGTAACACAAAAGTTTTTTGGGGTGAAACCAGTTCCCTGATTTGTTTACTTCACACAAACAATTGCAATAGAAGTACACAGGGACACTGGGGTTAGGAAGAAGCAAATGGAAAGGAGGACATGGAGGGAGAAAATGTTTTTATTATTGACTATATCATTAAATATTACCTTAATAAACATAACTCCTTCTAAGTGCAGGGGAAAAGTGCTGTAGAGTCTTAAATTTAAACATGTGTGTTGCTGACTTTTCAGTAGTAACATCCACACCTGTCTGCAGGTTATGGAAAGATTCCCCTTCTCATATGCACACACTAGGTTTTACTTTCAGTATATTCACGTTCTGTCATCTCCTGTTCTACAGTGATCACTGCAAATAGCAATTTTGTTGTTCCTTATCTCATCACACTCTGTTCATAAATTCTGATCTTTATCCTAATTGCAAACAAGTCTCACTCAAAATTGCAAGAATCCATTCAGGGAGCCCATTGACTTAAACATATGTATTTCATCTGCAAATTGATGTCTTTGCATTCATGCCTGTCTTCAAAATATCACATCAGAAAAGGTCTCACAATATGAAGCTAAACTATAAAAACTACAAGGCTGCATAAGCAGACTTGTAACTGATGCTAAACAATGTTTTCTAACGTTACAACGTCGATACAGTTCTATTAGATTATCCTGTTGCTTCTTCTCATTAGATACCTGTCTGTTCTCTCCTTTTCATAAAGGATAATCCCCTGCAACAGTGAACACAACATAATCTCACTGATAGTAGCAGCTGCAGTGTACTGATGGCCTCCTTGCCATGGAGCCCCGCCAGCTCAGTCTTACAGAGTATCTTTACTCAGCAACTCCCAAGAACTGCTTCCCATTTGAAAGAAAGGAGACTCACATGTCAGGAGCTCTGTTCAGTTTGCTATGTTAATGTAATACACTGCACCTGCCAGAAAGGGTTCAGTTGTGCCTACTCTTTATTGCTGCAATTATTTCTTCCTCCAAAGCCTCCTTTCTCACTTTAAGTTCTTGGTATAGAAAGCACCTCAGTAAACAAAAATGTATTTAATTTAGAAACTTATTACTTGGTATCTTCCTAAATATTTTCATCATTGTATTACATTTCCTAGAAGGGGATGACCTAAACCTCTATACACACAATTATATATGTAAACATATAAACATATCAGTGTAAATGTGCACTTTCAAACGGAAATAGAGGAAATACAGTTGCTCAAAGCAAAATCTGTCACCAGATCTGGGGTAAAAAAAAAAACCTCTCACTTAGACTACACTGTCAGAAAATACTAAGAATTATAGTCATATTCTATTACAATGAATTTTAGTCCTGGCTAACAGTAAGAACAGGTCATTGATAGTGCCTGAAGTTACGCAGAACCAATGATATCTGTAAGGAGCTGAAGTACTCATGTTACGGTAAACTGTACCTATCTACAACGCTTTTCAGAGCACTTCCAGTTAAAGACAACTCCTCAAATATAGAATTTAAATGGAGATGGCTTTTGGAAAAGTAAAATAGGGAAAGAGAATGGACAAATACATGTATGTGTGGTGTCTGCACAACAGGAAAGGTAAGTTACGAGCCAGAAAAAAGGAAGAGAGAAGGCACAGATAATCAAGATCAAGTAACAAAAATAGCACAAGCAGACCAAAAAAGGGGGTACAAGAAAAAGTGATAAGAAAATAAGTTTGAACAGGAATGACTGGATGTTGAATTTCAGTCAGGCCTATTTCTCTGAGACTTTCTCTAATCTTGTTGGAACACTCATATGATGAGGTATTTCCAGGCCTCTCTCTAATCCAATTGAGGTCACATTTAGTTTGCAAATTAATTATTTTCTGGCGCTTCTTATCTTTTGACTCAGCAATCATATTTTAATAAATTCAATCTGTTCAGATTAATAAATGGTAAACAACAAAATCATCTGTCATAACGAATTATAAGGCCTTTCACCAAAGACCATCTGTGGAGTCAGAAGACAGAATATTTTAATTCACAGTCCTATTACTTGAGCTAAAAGACTAGGTAGCTGCAGTAGAGGATGGAACCTCTCTTCTGGTGAACCAAAAGCACAGTGTGGGACCTTCCACTCACAACACACAAACAATTCACTAGTCAAGCTGGCAAAAAGCAAGGGAACCAGAAATTCTGTGTTCTATTTTTGACTCTGAAAAGGAGTAAGATATATTGCTTACAGACAAGACTCAGACTACGTACCTTCTGGAAAGCAGTTCAGTCAAATGGAAGAGCTGAGAGACACTAGAAATTTGAGGTTTATTCACACACTAGTAGTGATGTAGCCCACTTGGTCTTCTGAATTACACCCCTTCTCCTCCGTCTCTCAGGAATACACATACATATGCTACTCATTCCTCTTGTTTTTGCCAAGTAGCCCACCCAAGGTCTATACTCATCTCTACTGTGTTTCCTGTACAGTGTCCCCAACCCAAGCCCCACCATTCACCCCACTGGTGCCAACACTGGTGCCTCAGTGTTGTTAAATGGAAACTGAGACTTCAACTTCTCTATGGAGAGAGAGGATGATGCTCTTCTCTCTGCCCCTGTCAGTGGCTGTTTGCTTTCCCAGAATATTTTCTCAGATGCTAAATGTGCAGTACACCTTATAGATAAAAAACTGTTAAATTAATTTCAAATTAATTACCATTTATCGAAATTACCATTCAAAATATTTTCAGCCTTGGCTGTTTCCAAACTAGGACATTTTTCCTAGCCATCCATAGCTGTAATGGTACTCAGTCATCCATTTCTGGATATATCTTCACAGAAGTCTCCAAGGTGGCACAGAAGTAACCATTACTGTAAGCAGTACATCTAAATGACCTAAACCTCTGCTTAGGCTATTAAACCTTATATTCCAACAGAGTGCCCACTAATGAAGCTGCAAGGCTTATGATACCCTAGACAGCTCTTTCTGAACAGGCTTGGCTGTTTCTGCAGAGCACCGTGTGTACTTTCCTGTCCAGAGCTTCACATCTAGGTCTACCACACAAAAGGCTTCCTACATTGCAGGAGCAATTCGAAGTTGAAGAGCTTTGTGGACTGAAGAAAACTGTACTCCATATATGCATAGCCATTTTCAGATGCAATTGCCAAATAATATATTTCTAATCTAGGGCAGAAAGAATTTGAGAGTTCACACCACCTTTTAGGTATTGGCAAAATCACTCTCTCCTCCACTAATCTTGTTCTCAGCAAGACATGAATTGTTTACACTCAAACCTCATCTGATGACAATACCAAATTACAAGGGATAAAACAGATGAGGATGAACTGTGACAAACTCAATATGAGCACAATGAGATAAAATGACATGTCAAAAATGATGAAGACAGTAAAATCCTCATGTCCCATATGTAGCTATAACATCTGTGAACACAATCACAGCTTCCTAAACCTAACGACTGGTAATAGCCAGCTCAAAAGGACAAAAAGTAAGATCGTGAGGCCACGCTCAAAGTTAAAAAGAGGGTAAAAATGGTAAAAAAAACACTATATAGGGGAAGATATTAGGAAAGTACAGAGAACAAAAAAAAAGAATTTCACTGTGATATTATATAGACTGAAGTTCTTGCCTCTACAATCTTTAAACACTGCAACAATACTAAAAAACATTGAGAGGCAGCTAGTAAAGATGATCAAATACAGAACAGTTTTCACAGTAGGAGATACTAAGTAAACTGGGTATTCTTCAATTTGGAAGAGAGAGCTCAGGAATGATAAATGCTTATTGATTCTTGATTGATACTGAAAAGGAAAGCAGGATTCTTCCAACAGAAGAAGTAGGGGACATCAAATTAAATTAAGAGGAAATAGGTTCCAAATAAACAAAAGGAAGTGGTTCTTCAAACACAAAGATAAGAGGCATAATTTCTCACTACAGGATATTGCAGATGCTCGAAGTTTACATGAATGCAAGAGAAAACTGTGGTCACTAATGAGAGAGAAGTCTGTTGAAGGCTTCTAAACTCACTGAACACACATCTGGCTGAAGTCTCAGCCTCAAATAATTGGAGACTGTAACAGTACATGGGGAGAAGCACTGTACTTGCTTACTTTGTCCTTATGCTTTTCCCTGGGCACCACTTCTGGCTATCATTAGAAGCAGGATGCTGAGCCTGATGAACCTTTAATCTGACCAAATGGGTGTGCGTAAGTAAATTAAACAATGATACAGCTTGGGACCTGGAACTTGGTCATCTATATCATTAAACTGATAGACTGCAGCTGTGAAGGTCTCTTTCAGACCTTTCACTGAGTCTAATTAGCATTTCCCAATATAATCCCCAGGCATAGTTCAAAAATTAGCATAGGCTGGGGACTCTTCCCAACAGGTAGTTTTGATTAAGCCTGTTTCAAAGGGCAAGATAGTTGAACAGTATGAAGATGGCCAAATACCACAGAACTACTGGATAAGCCCTGGTATTGTTTAGCTTGCTAGGATAAATGATAATGTGACTGCTAATATTACAGGTAGAGACTTCCTGTAGAATTAACATTTCTCGTTTTCCCCTAGAATACCTTTGTACAGGTGTCTGTGTGATCATATATAATCTGCTTGGTAATAATAATAAAAAAAATCTGTCAAACAAGAACACTTGCATGCCTGTTCAATGTGACGGCTGTCCTGTAAGCAGCATTTAACCTCATATGAGCTCAAGAAAAAAGAATGTAAAGCATTCCCTACAATGTCAGAGTAAAGCAAAGAAAAATTCTCAAGAATCTCAAAGCTAAAAAGGTGCAAATAGGTAACGAGTTATAAGATGAGAAAAGAAAAATTTTAATACTTCCAGATACAGCATTAGGACATGAGTATGAAAAAGATTAGTTCATATTTACATCCACCTAGTAAAACATCCAGTCTTGAATGCATTAAATAGGATTTAAAGGGCTTGAGAAAAATCTTCCCTCTGCCCCAGTAAAATATCTGGACTGATGGTTAGCAAAGATAAGAAGCCATCTTTTCAACACAGTGGCACTGACGCCACCACTATCCAAGCAAAGTAGGGAATTGGACCTTTAGTCTACAACGCAAAATAAACACTCTTCCATTAGTCAAAAAAATATTCAGACTAACAACAGGTCTGTATATTCTCCGTTGTCAGAGCAACATCAAGATTTTTCAGCCTACCAAATTTACTCTTCTAATATTTTGTTCAGACAAAACAGATAGATTATAAATATAGATTCCAGCAGAATCCACAGCTGACAAAAAGATGTGCTGTACTATAGGACTATATATAACCACTTCTCTTGATTGTAATTTTTTAGTATTTTTAATTCTAGATCTTTGAGATTCACAACTGTCTTCTGTCTGTGAGTAACAGCTTCTATTTTTCAACTAGATTGGAAGAATCTCCAGTAATTGAGCTGTCTTACGTGGACTGGTTTCATCCCCAAGATTTATGGTATAGACATCAAAATATTAGAAACACTAAATAATGACTAACTTCACCTAGCACCTTAAAAAGGAAAGGTGATCCCTTCATTTACTTATGCAATGTTGAAGAATGAAATAAAAGACAACACCTAGAGACACAATGGAAGTTTATAGCCTTGCTTGCTCTCAATGGATGGAAGATAGAGAAGTATTTTATTAGGTGTGATAGGATGAAGAAGAAAATGTTGAACCTCCAGGAAATCTTCTTGACACTAAGATCTATTAGGAATTTTCTTCTAAAGGAAATAAAGGAAGTCCTATTTCCTGGGATAATTCAAATTGTACTTCACAAAATAGTAAATATATACAAAGAACATCCTGCGTTTAGAAGAAAATTAAGCAGATGACAATTTTTTCTACATTTAGGCTGGCCAAGTCCCAGACTATTTCTCTTTTCTCACATGTATACACAGACAAAAGCATGATCACAACACACAAAAATGAAAGATAAAAGCATGGAACTTTGAAAACAATGAATGTCTGTCATGACGGGTTTACTCTCAACATTTCCCTCAGTCAAATGTAACTTTTTTTTTTATTTTAATATCAATTTAATGAGTAAAAGCAATCAAAGAATCCTAACTTTATCAAAGATCAAGTGTTTACAAGTGCATATATCACAGCACATATACTGCTACATAGCTTAGTTCCAATGACACCCAGTGTTAAAATCCTTTATTTCAAGGGTAAGGTTGGAGGAGAATATGCTTTACAAAAGAAAGTAATCATTAATCAAGGAAAACTGCATTTGAAGAATCCCCCTCCAAAGCACAGCCATTCTCCTACTCTATCACTCACATCTTCTGAGTCTTCTGAGATGTCAGTACTGCTATTTAGCCTCTATAACAGCATACTTTACTTTCCCCTCTCTAAGCTAAAATAGAAATAAAATAGAAATAATAAATAGAAATAGGGATTTTCTACTAGTATTTTGAAGCAGTTAAGTAAGGCAAGGAATTTAGGTTTCCCAGCTTTGTGAAATCACTATTATCTATTAGTGACAATCCAGTCATGTTTGCTCATTAATTTGCTTTAATTAACATGTAAATGTGTTGGCTTTTCTGTTACTATTCCCAATAAGTTAAAACTATTCCCTAGATTTGTTCCACACATGCTGCCAAATTACAATGAAATTTATATGGTGTTCAAGTTCCATAGGTCCCTTAAAAGTGGATGCTTGGTGTTCTAAGTTCAATTACAGCAAGAACTATATCTGTATATCTATATTCTAAGTTCAATTACAGCAAGAACTATATCTGTGAAGTATACTACAGCAAATGCATATTCCAACCAAGAAAGCAGACCAGGTAGCAGAAAAATGGGGTACTTTGGTAAAGTATATTAGCTAGAGTAACCAAAGGAAGCAAGAGCCGGAAGAGAAAAGAAAATGAACAGATTTCAACAGAGGAAAAAGACATCTTAGAGGTTATTGCTCTGATGAACTAACAGGCTTTGGGCCAGTTCCAGCTCTCAAGTGATGCACATACTTCAAGTAACAAAATAAATAAGATGTCAGCCTCTGTAGGTTTCACATCTCATATCTTACTTGGAGTCCATTTCTTGGTTAAGCTCGTAACAGGTGCCAAGCTCAAAACATTGTATGTGCATACTCCTCTGAACTGAAGCAGTTAAATACCTCACCTCAGCAAATTACGAAGCTAAAAAATTACAGTATAGAAGTACAGGATAGTCAAAGGCTACCTAAGAGACAGACAAAACATTTATAATTGGGTACTGAGATTTCTGAAATTAATTGTGAAAAAATTGCTAGTAACAACGTGTCATTCGTTCATACATTCATTCATTCATTCATTCATTCACTCATCTCCGTCCCAATGGCTGCATTTCAGCAACTCAAACCAAATGGTACTTGAGCTAAGTCCCCTGCCCTTTGCTTTTGTTTGTTGGATTTTGGTTTTTGCCAAGAACATCTTGGATTTTAAAGCTCTAATTGACATCAATCCTGCATGAATTCCTCCATAGCATAAAATTGCAATTCTGAGAAGTATTAGAAAGAGGATGGATCCACATGATATATAGTCTGCCTTCCTGGCAGAAAAACCAATTAAAATTCCTCTCAGCATATACTTTTCCAGTCATACTATAAAAGGGTACACCGTTTTTCTTGCAGTCCTAAGACTATCATGCCAGACAATGTCATTATCTAAGTAACACACACACACAAAAAAACAGAATACAAAGGAGAATGAAAACAAATTTACAGAAAGAGTATACTTCCTGGGGAAGGAAAGCTCACAGCACGCATGGTCTGCAGCTTCCCTTACCACTACTGGCTTCTATAAGAGAGAACCAAGGTCAACCAAGACCAAAAAAATGGAGGAAGGTAGAACAAGACTCATGGATTCCTCAGTGTGGCAAAGAAGCCTTTCAAACGCCTAAAAGGATATCTCTCAACAGTTAAACTACAGATGCCTCCTGTATCTTTAATTTACATATGATCACTCACTTTTGTCTCAGTTGACTACATCTCCCTCATGCAGTCAGCATCCCTGACGTAGTCAGTTTGGCAGCTTGCTCTGCCAAAGAATACAGTACAGTAAAAGCCAAAGTCAACTAGTTTGATCTGGTGAACCAAGAAGTATAAGGTTGAGTTGGTTTCAAGCATTCAATTCTGTGGAATGATATGGTCACAAAAACAAAAATAAGAGATTGTTCATTTTAATGTACTTCTGCAGATAGTTTGGAAGGGCAAATATCCCATATTTAGACAGCTGTGTCCCACTCTAGGTGTGTGCAAGCACTTCCTTGTTTCTTAATATGCAAGATGAGACAGTTTTAGGTACTAGGAAATATCAAGTTTTAAGTTCCATTTTTTTCAGACACGTTTGTTACACAAAAATTAGTACAACTATTTTATTTTGTGATGCTGTGTTAAAATGCAAATGTTGAGACATTTGTACTACAGTATCTCAGTAACTGGAAACAGCACTGTTTTCTTCAACAATTACTTGAATTAAGGCGAAACAAAGTATCTGCTAAAGCCCTGGCTGAGACCTACTTCCCATAATCTTAAAACACACTCTTTCCTCATAAATCACAATGTATAGCTTCTGAAGAAATGTTCCCAAGCTATTTTTGAGCGATCACTGGTAAATTAAGATCCTTCTATACATATGTTTCCTTTTATTTGAAGGACAGTTGAATATCTTGCTAATAGTTACACTGGAGAAAACACTTTTAAACGGTATCTTTTCTTTAACATCTGAAGTTACAAGGAAAAAAAAAAAGGTCTAAATGTGATGACTCAGCTTTCACATAAGAAAAATGCTAATATCAGTAGTTGAGTCAGTTTAAATAAGGGAGATGAAGCAAAGAGAATGACAGCAACAGCTGGAACCATGTGCTTGTGTCCGAACACAATTTATTCGTAAAACTCCAGGAAAGCACAGCACAGCTGCACAGCAATTATGAAATACAATTATTATTTTAAAATCCATGAGTCCTTCAGAACTGATGAATAAAGATGCCACCAAGGAAATAAGATCCATCTGAGGAGTTAGAAACACTGACGTTTAGGAAGTGATTTTATTTAGAGACTGAATCTTCACATTATAAATGTTAGTTGCCATGGATGCTGTTTTTACTTCCAATACTTACTTCCTGGTTGCTGGAATACTTTCTCCTAAAAAAGCCTTCGCAAATTTAAATCTGCTTAAATTCTGTTAATTCACAACATGGGTTCTTTAAATTATAAACACTAGAAAGCTACATGATGACTCTAAAGAAGTATGGCAGGTGAGTCAACACACCCATGTCCAAAGTAGCCTAACTCCCAAATATATTGAGCTTTTTAAAATGAAGAAGCTGCCACCTACTCTCCGTTTTCTTCAGTCTGAACACTGCCAGGATAGCAGTATCTGTCGTTCTTCACCTTTACAAAATGTAAATTCAGCGAATATGCTTTTCTACACCTTTTTTAGACAGATGAAGCACTGAGAAAATGTCTGATCCAAGAAAAGACTCTGACTTCAGGTTGCCTAACCCACATCAGCCAAAGCTAGGGAAAAAGCAGTAACCAGGCAGTAACATGGTTAGGAGATTAAGAGTCAATAATAAATTATCACTATTGTTACTTTAGTTCCTACTAGGCAAGCTAAGAATAGTCTCTTATCTCTCAACACAGACTTGCCTTTAATGACCTGTGAAGACCTATTTGTCTGAAGCACACAAAAAGATTAAGTTGCATCAGTGGAGCTATCCACGCTGGCATTCTGTCAGACAAGGCAGCCTTCCAAAGGGATAGTTCAGTTCCCACTTTAATGCACAAGCTTTTGAACTATTTCTTGCCACTGCAAAGCACATGCAATTAAGGGAAAACTGCTTCAAGCTCCATTTCATGTACCTGCTGGCGAAGAACAAGGAAAGGCTTCTGGAATTCACACTCAGAAACATTTTATGGCTGTTGGGAGACTAAGAAAGTCCTTAGGGCAACACACTAGTCTAACAGGCAAAGGACTGCACTTTCAGTTTGAGGAAGAGGTAACTGCGCCTGCATTCAGCTTGGCCTCTGGTAGTCAAGTCAAGGAGACAAAACTCATGTTAACTACTGTGTAGGTGCACAGAAGTATAGAAATAAAAATTAACCTTTTTAAGCTGGCAGTCAGTTATGTCGTAGTAAATGTTAAATTTACTCCTTTGGAAAAGAAGTTAGACTTTATTATTAAATCTTTTCTCAGAAAAAAATGTTTCACAAAGAAGCACTGATGGCACTGATGAACATCCATAAAAACCTCCTTGTTCTTAAGCACTTCAGAATCGTTTACATAGCAAAAAAAAAATAGAATTTTATTCATGAACAAGTTAAGGAAGATCTTCAGAACAAAGCTTTACTTAGTTTGCCATATACCAAATTGTTAAACTGAAAAAGAAAGAAGTAACAGAGATAGAATAATTTACCTTTTCACCTTCTTCACCTTTACTACCTGGAAAGCCACGTTCACCCTGGAACAGAAAAAAGTAACATAAAAATCTCAAACAGAAACCTTCTTAAAATAATTGAATTCTTCAAAACAGTTTTATTGCACTGTATTTTTATTAGGGCATTAAAAGAGAAGAAATAATTTAGATTGTCTCTCCTTCAAAATGACAGACAAAATATTACATGGCTTTGTAGAGTTTTGTTGATTAACAATAGTCAATCATTTTTCCATCCAGTCTAGGGGATCTTCTTGGCTTTAAAAATTCTGAACTATTCATTGATATTAAACATGCTCGTTATAGTCCTGATGTTCTTCTGCTGATTGAGTTTTAATACATTTATTCCATCACATTTATTACATGTTTTAACTTTTAAATAACTAATCAGCTGTGAAGGCCTAAAAAATGCAGAACTGAGAAAAGTATAGATACAATTTATTGAAAGAAAACTAATACCTTTCACTTTGAAAACTACATCCAACTACCCAAGTATTAGAAAAATAAAAACGGAGTGAGTTTGAAATATTGATTCAAGTTCAGTTTATTTCAGTAGATTCAATTATTTATTTTACAACCATTCAATAAAAACAGCTGTTATAATGCTCTTCCAGCTCGAATTTGGTAACTTTTAGATCAGAAAAAAATCTTACTGTACGATCTTACTATGTTAATGGCTTTGTCAAACAGTCTGCAGCCTGGCTATGGTATGACAAGAATAGCACCTGCTTAGATCTTTATCAGTCTATACTTCCATGGTGTTTTGTGAGACATACAGGCAAAATTATATATTTGTAGTACAAAAAACACCTAACAAAAAAAAACTGCAAACATTCTCTTTTTCCCCTCAAGTCATCTAGTAGGAGACAGTTTCCATGTCTTTGCCAGTGTCTAGAATTCAGCCTTACCGCCTCAGTACAACACATATGACTTTTACAGGTCTGAAGATGAAAGGACTGGAAAATTTCCAAAGTTAAGCATATGGTGTTTTCTAAATTACTTTAAAAACAGAATGAGCAGTCTAAATATTCTTTCACCCTTCAGAGCATGTCATTTCCTTATATAGCAGCCTAGGGTTTAAGTGAGGTTAACTAGATCAGCAGGCTATAACTTGCAAAATCTCTAGCAGCATTTTGTCAAATTTTTCAACTGACACAGCATCTTGTAGTACATATCTGGGAATTAAATTTAAAATTTTGGAGATGTGCAGATTATTAAATAGTTATGGACTTTTCAACCACCACCTACAGTAGCTGCTTTTTATTTGTTTATTTTGGCTGATGTGTTTCGTGACCAAACCAAGCATGCAAAATGGGATATAGTGAAATAACCTTCCATATGTCTTCACCTAAAAATGAGTGGTTAATTTATGATGCAATTTCTGAACATATGCAACTTCTGTTCTGCTCATTTAATTTCCCTTTCTTGTGAAAAGTTGGTCCCTTACAAACCGCCTTTTTCTATGAATCTGATTCCCATTCTTATCCAGCTGTTGGACATATAACACAGTTTATTCAGTTTTGACAAATTCATAGAAGTGTTTTCTTGATTTATCTTTTCTGTTTGTGAGATGGCATATCCTGTCTCTATTCAATTGCCAATTCATTATATGAATATTATTCTTAGATCGAGTAAAAATTTATCTGATTTTAGCTTGTGTGCATTGCCTCTGGTTCTTTCACTGTACAAATCTAACAAGAATCTGGCTTTGTCTTATCCACACCTTCTCAGCACATACAGACAGCAATGAGTCTGCAGACTATCCTCTTCCCTTCCCCTTTCCAAACTATCTCATCTTAAGCCTGAAGGAGCTGGGCTTCTTCAGCCTCTCCTTGTACATCATGCGCTCCAAGTCCTTGACCATCTTGATGGGCCTCCACTGAGCTCGCCACAATGAGTTGCTCTTTATCCTCTCCTAGAGAGCTCCAATCTGGACATAGAACTTCAGATGCAGTCTGAAAAGCACCTCCTGATCTGCTGGCCACAAGCTTACTAAGGCAGTCCAAGATGCAGGCAGCCTTCTCTATCACAATGGCATCCAGCAGGAACTCCAGCTCCTTTTCTATACAGTTGCTCTTCAGCAATTTGACACATAGTATGTGTGGTTGCATGGAGCTATTTCTTAGATGTAGAACCTTATGTTTGCCTTTTATTAACTTCATGAGTTCTGCATTAGCTCACTTCACCAGCATGTTGAGGGTTCATTGAATCTTACTCTTGCCCTACCTTCCAATGCATTGACTACTTCCCTACATTTTATGTAGTAGGCGTCTGGAAGATCTCGGATTGTAACGCGAGGGGTGAAGAGGTGAGAGGTCTGGCACGGGGCAGAGATAGAGGAGGTGCTTATGCCAGCAGATATAAGGGCATAACATAAACAATAAGGGAGAGACGGAAACGGACAGAGACGGAGACAGAGCACCATCCACACCGTGTGTGCAGTGATCCTTTCCCTTGACTGTCGGAGAGCTGGGAGATCAGCCTCAACCACCACGTAGTGTTGCCTGCAATGGCAACAATTTTATAACACCCATGAACTTGCTGAGAATCCCATCATCCAAGATATTAATATTAACACTAAATAATACTGGCTCCAGTATCACCTCATGGGGGAATGACACTAGTTACTAGGTAGCAGCTGGATTGTGTAACAGTTATTCCATCTTTGAGCCCAACAATCTAACTTATCTTCCACACACTTTATTGCCTTTAACTAATCCATATCTCACAGATCTGACTGCAGTGATATGACTGGAGACTGTGCCAAAAGCCTGAAGTTAAGGTATACAACATCCACTGTCCTAATCTACACAGTCATCAGAGTAGGCAATTAGGTTCTTCAGGCACGATTGCCCACAGCGAATCCTTACTGATTGTTCCCAGTTGCCTTCCACTCCTTCATAAGTTTAGAAAGGTCTTCCAGGACTTGCTACATAATTTTTCCAGGGACAGAGGTGAGACTGACTGACCTGCAGTTTTCTGGATTCTTCTAGAAGATGAATGTGATGTTTCCCTGTTTCCAGTCATCAAATATGTCTCCTAGTCATCATGATCATTTGGATAAAGACAGAGGACAGTCTTGCAGTGATATCAACAAGCTTTTTCAGCAACCCAGGATGTACATTGTTTGGTATCTTGCAAATGTCCAAGTATCTTAAAGTGCTCCTTAACATTCTCTTCTCCTTCAATGGGCAATGGTTCATTCTCACGTACTCTGATAGGAGACTTGAGTAACCTGGTATGTCTGAAAGGAAATTCGTTTGTGGAAACTCCCAGCTTTTTCTGTGTCTTCCATCCCATTAAGCAGGAGGTTAACATTTTCTTCAGCCTTTTTGCTGTTTTGGGTTTTTTTGGCTATGGATGCACTTAACAGAAGCCCTTCATACTGCTGTTCCAATCCCTCATTAGGTCAACTCCAGATGAGTTTTTAATTTCCTAATTCCATCACCACATGCTCCAGCAATAGCTTTATATCCCTACCAGGGAGCTCACCCCTGCTACCACTGTTTACTTTCTTTTTGCATCTGAGCTCAGCCAGGAACTCCTTGTACATCCATGCTGGCTTTCTGTCATACTCACTCATAAAACCGCACAGCAATATGGAGTCTTGGGATTTTCAGAAGCTGTCCTTGAAAGATCAACCAGTTGGGCTCCTTAGGCAGCAGAACAGACTGGATTGCTCCTTGGCCTCCTCTTTGTCATATCCAGCAAACTTAGCTTCTTGAAACTCTCCTTGAATGCCTTGTTTTTGAGATCCCTAAATAAACACTAGCTTTCTGGTAAGACATGGCTTCTTCACACCTCTTGAAGAACTGAGGGTGGAAGACTCCTCAAACATGACACAGTACACCAGATGCAGCATCACTAAGCTAAGGAGGGGCAAGCATCTTTCTCTCCTCTGCCAGATGTATTCTTACTAATGTAGTCCAGCATGTGGTTCACTATTCCCAGTCAGAGAACAGTTAGCCTGTAATTCAGCATCATGTCTACCTCCAGGTCCTTTACAGCAACGTGGCTACTGAATCAGTCAGTTCTCTGCCTCTACCAAAGTAAAAGTGATTAACTAATTCCGTTGCTTTTAAGAATTACAATTCAAGTGTCCAGATTTTTTGGCACATATTTGAATTTAATTAAAAAAAAAATCTAATTAGAGAAATGAGAAATAGAGTCAACAGAAAGCACAGAGAAATGTTAGGTAATTTCCACTGGGCTGCATTAAAACTATAACAATGTTAGCCATTGATTCAAAGAATCCAAATGACACGGAAATAAAAACGTGAAAGTTGCAAATCACCACATTTATGACTGAAATTCTCCTTTCTGTGGCAGAACTCTTCAATTAAGTTAGGCAAAACATTTCACACAAGCTTTTCGTGGACAATCACTGGTAACTACTTTTGACACTCACTGTAGAATTGCTGATCTGATTTTTGGTGTTTTAAATAGGCCTGCAGTAAAGTCAACGAGATCTTGGCTTTGAATGTATAAATTGATAGACTGTGGTAAGCAAGTTGTGGAACGCAACGCTGGCTACCTCATCTGCAAAAAGTTCCTTCCTTCCCTTTACGCTTTATTACAGGAAGTATCTATCCTAAGTATATACAAATTAGCCATTTGCATAAAGGTCAGGCTGCAGAATACTCTGTTGAAAGTTTAATATGAACAAAATAATGTGGTTTTTTGAATAGTTTCTTAATTTGTGGAAGTAGTAAAACTATTTCCCCGACAATCTTCTAAAAGAAATTAGCTGGACAAATGCATGTGACATTAAGATTTCATTCCAAATGCTTATGGTTAAACACAGCTGCAATCAACAGAAAAACAAACTCTGTCCATGAAGAATCAGTCAACTTTAACAAATATAACCAGCAAAGTCTATAATACAGATGTCTCCTTTTGCAACTTCTGGCCTTCCTACAATATTCTACTTCTGAAGAGGAGCAAAAAATTAAAATGGAAGAGTGGAAGAAGCAGTGCTGTCCCTCATCTAATTTTGCTGAGATCATGAGACATTCCAATTTCAAATTTTTGAATTTGCTGTCTTGTGGCTGGGAAGACCTGTCCAATTCTGACACTTAGGCAACTGCTTTTAATGCAAAATAATACTGAGAGGCAGGCTTGTACCATTGCACCAGATGTCTTTTCTCTTTTGAAAGAGAAGTTGATAGTAAAGTTCCTCTGTCACATTATATAACTCAGAAAATGGATATGCAATTCAAACAAAATTTATGTAGAAACTGGACAGCTTGCAAAAAGGGTGTTCAGAAGGAAAATGCATAAAATAAGATGGGTTAGGGGGTTTTTGTTTGTTTTCTGATAGTATTTTTAGCTGGTGTTTTTGTTGGTCATGGTTTTTTGTTTGGGTTTTTGTTTTTGTTACCTTGGAACCAGTAAGACCAGGTATGCCAGGAGCACCTACTAAGCCAGTGTCCCCCTGAGATAAAAGGTACATAACCATCATTTTACACATCTAACTCAGATGACCGAGCTAAACTAAGAGAAAAACACACCTGGTCATGTATTGCTTCTCATTCCTTTTCTACACAGTAATGAATTTATTTCCAGGGTTGTTTATGTCTGTTAACTTGTATTTGGTTAAAATACATTTCACTTCCAAAATATTAGGCAATTAACAATTACAGGTTATGTAATTATGTAGTGGACATAGGTGTAGACTGTTTCAGACAATTAGGCGACAAAAAATATTAGAGATTTTGAATCACATGAAAATCTTTCTTGAGCTGTATTTCAGGCCCTGATTCATCAAAAAAATATACTTCAGAAGACATTGGAACATTATCCAAGTATTTAAAATCCTAACAAGGATGCCACATATTCCACTAATACCTAATAGGTGTTTGAGTCCACTGGGATTTACACTTAAACTATTAGGTCCCACAGGGACATAGGAAGTGAACTGCTGGTTTCTAGGCTCTGCTCAAAGGGGAGTTTCAGATCTCTTCATCATCTCTAGGAGAGCATCTAAGCTACTCAACAGGTGGAAATGCAAATGTTAATTCTGTGCAACCAGACAGACAAACATCTGTTTCTCCTACATCCTAAATGAATGTTCTGTGCAAGTTGTAAATTACTGCCTCGTCTAGCTCATGTTCTAAAAAAGCAAAATAAGTCAGCTGTACAGTTGACTGTTAGTCACCCCTTTTCCCACTAAATGACTTTCTCCTTGCACTGCCAATGAAAATTAAGAATCTTATTTGGGTTTTTACATTCTATTTAAGAAATCAGATGCTTAAAGTTATGCTCAGCAACTGAGTGTTGAAAGTGTTTTAAAAGATATCTCTCCAAGCTGCATAACAGTGTAAACTTCATCTTCTATATCTGAATAAGGACTAGTTGAGCAAAGGAAACAAAAATCAATAGCTCTGAGTGGAAAGCTACAGACGATTCAATTCTGCATTTAATATAGAGCTTTCCAATGAAAAGATACCGAAAAAAAACCTGATAATATCTCATCTACAATAAAAGATAAAATATTGCAGTGGTTTCCTTTTCTGATCTTTCTTAGTAAAATGTGTTAAACACATACAGACCTAGTGAGAACCAGGATTTGCCACTCGAAGCTAAGAAGCACTTCCCATTTACAGATTCACGAAATATGCCACTGTCAAGTATATTAATTTTGGTCTCAATAAATCTAAAGTTGCTGAGCTAAGTTATGTCAGAATTCCTTCATGCAGCTATGACTTCAAGTGGGAGGTTAGAAGACTTATTAAAGCAATCTAAAAATCAAACACTTTCTTCATTTGATTCATGGGTCTTAATTCCTTGACAGAAGTTTGCCCTAGCAACTTGCACGCCATCCAATTCAGTCTTCTAAGCAAACCAGAATTCATCAGTAAAAGAAAGTTTTGAAAATTCACTTGATTGATTCCAAGCCAAGAAGAACAAAAATGCCTCACAGACACAAAGAAAGAACAGAGACAAAGGAAAAACCTCAATTTCTCTCAGCAGAAAGAGGCAATGAAAGAACAATTACTCATCAAATTCACACAAGTAATTAAACAAATAAATACAAAGCACTCATGATATGCAAAAATTAAAATAGAGCTAAAAATAGCTTAAATGCCATTTTTCTAACTCCACTCATGGCAGAGTTTCCAGCATCTTCCATCCAGCTCCCCTCTGTAAAAATAGATACTAGTGTGCTGGAGAAAAATTCCAATTAATCAGTACAAGTAATCCTTAGCCCTTTGTTGTCTCCAGATTTACAGTGTGAATTCAGAAAAATTCTTCACAGTCTAATAGTTACCAGATAATATTTCATCTTCCCTGCTATACTGGATCACCCTAAACTAGAAAAAAATCCCATATCCACTGTTTTTTTTTTTTGTGGAGACAAGCCATAGATGTTCTGCCTTACACTATTAATCAGTGTTCCACAAATTATTATCCCTTCAACACAATAATGCAAAAAATAACCTCCTACATCAATACTGATTCTTATTAAAACTAAAATGATTAATGTTGTGGCTTCTTTAACAATGTTGGAAATGCGCAGTGTATTTATAATCATGGCTCTTGGTATATTTGTCATTTATTGATCTTGCAGTTTGTTGGGTCCCTCACTACAAGAAGGACATGGAGGAGCTGGAATATGTCCAGAGACAGGCAATGAAGCTGGTGAAGGGTCTGGAGAATAAGTCTGCTGAGGACCAGCTGAGGATGTTGAGTCTGAAGAAAAGGAGGCTGAGGGGACATATGAACACTCTCTATAACTGCCTGAAGGGGAGCTGTAGTGAGGTGGGCACCAATTTCTTCTCTCAAGTAATCAATAGTAGAACAAGAGGCAAGGGGGTCAAGTTGCGCCAAAGGAAGTTTAGATTAGACATCAGGAAGAACTTTTTCACCAAGAGGGTTGTTAAACACTGGAGCAGGCTGCCCAGAGAGGTAGTGGAGTCACCATCCCTGAAGATACACAGATGTGGTGCAGAGGCATGTGGTTAAGTTTGGTGATAGGCTTGGCAGTGTGAGGTTAGTGGTTCTACTTGACAATCTTAAAGGACTCTTCCAACCAAAATGACTCCATGATTGCACTGTAACACTCTATAAAATTAGAGATTCAGATTATATCTGAAGGTATTCAAGATGCTTTAAGCTTTGCATCTGTGTTCTTACTAACTTCTTTACAATGCATTTACACTAATTTTTACACCTTCCACATTTATCTACTTTTCCCCCCCAAAGAAGAGATTTTTCACATTAAAAAAAAAGATTTTAAAAACAGGGAGTTATCTTAACGTACAAGTTTGTGAACTTTAGTAAGTGCTTTTGTTACTTCTACTACCAAATAATACAGTGCCAGAAGTGAATTTGGCATCATGTTACCTGAGGACTGGGGGGAAAAAAAAAGAAAAAAAAAAAGTCGAGAGAAACTTGTATCAAGCACATGGAATGCACTTTGGTATTTGGAATACTTTAGGCATTAATATCACTTAGAATGGCAACCATGCCGGAAAATGATGAGATTCTGTCTGAGGCTCAGAAAGAGAAACAAATACTGTGAAATATTTTTGAGCATTTTGCAGATACGTTGCTGCAAAATTTAAAAAACAAATACAAAACTGAATAAGAAACAGCCATATGCTTCTTCATTCTCAATATGAAACCCAAATATTTTTTCTTTTATCTTTTTATTTACTGAGGCACTGCCAGGAACTTAATTTACAGAATAAGCTTGGTACTCCAGGGTTACTAGTTTGGATACTTGTCTTAATAGAAGTAAAATCATCACGGTCAAGCACTACTTACTGTTTTGATAATTTATGGATATGTGTCTTCCAATATTCTGAGTCTGCCAGACCCCTGAATAATCTCATAGCCCCATGTTTTAAAATGAGGACAACTATTTTTAGCATTGCAAAAATGGAGTGGAATGTTCAACAACATACTGTCACAGACAGCTCAAGCAGTGGCCTCCCTCATGGAGCATGTATCAACCTAGCTCAGAGCCACCAGTGGGGGCAAAACTTCACCTTTTACAAGTAAAAATCCCACACCAATTACACTCCATTATATGACAGCTTCCTTAGCCTACTGGAAAATTTCCTTGTTTACTTTAAACAGGCTCCTGTTAATGGTTAGGATCATTTGATACAATATTAATTACATAAAAATATATTCAGCTGATATATACAAAGACTTTCCCCATCAATCTCCTGGATTAATCATGTCACAAAGTTTCCACTAAACATGATGATATTTTGGTTTCACTGGCTCTAATAATCCTTTTGCTCCCAGTTGATCACTGATGCTGAGTACTTGCTCAGTGCTATCTTTGATGCAAACTTGATCCATCTGAGCAAATATAACATCCTCCCTTAAAAGTAACCAGATGAAGTAGGGATTGCGACAGGTTTGTTTCCTCTGCTCTGTCCTGCTTCCACAGCAGCTCCAGCAGAGCAAATACATCGTGGTCTGACTGAGCTGGTGAGGGTTGGTCAGAGGGCTCTTGTGTCCTAGTGATCAGAGCTCCCATGGCTTTTTAAATGTTGCTGCTCAAGGAAAAGGAAAATTAAAATAGTCCTAATGTTCTAATTTGCACCTCAAAACATAANCTGGAACACAAAAAGTTCCATTCAAATATAAGAAAAAGCTATTTTACTGTGAGGGTGACGGAGCAGTGGAACAGGCTGCCCAGAGGGGTGTGGAGTCTCCTTCCCTGGAGGTCTTCAAGATCCACCTGGACATGTTCCTGTGTGACCTGATCTAGGTGGACCTGCTTCTGCAGAGGGGTTGGACTGGATGATCTCTAAAAGTCCCTTCCATCCTTGCCATTCTATGATTCTATAAATCTGAGTTCAGAAAGCAAAAATTTTCCTTAATTACCACCTCTTACTGATGCCCATCTTCAGAACAAGTCTGACTTGCCTATCTGTTCAGGTAACTAGAAGTTAATACACTCCAAATAAATGATACTTGAAGATTTAGGTTTTGGTACATTGCATGTAAACTAATGACTCAGCAGCCAGAGGCAGCTCAGAGCTTCTGAGAACACAGCCAAAGGGCTCTTTACTCCAGATTGCACTCTCTTTAGATGTCACTGTTTCCTCTTTTGCTATTAGCACATTGCAAGAAGCATGCAACTCACACAATTTCCACATTCAAATACATGAAGTGTCAATTTTTCATAAATAAAGTGCAGAAGTCAAAAGTTTGTTTCTGTATTTTGCTCCCAGAAATTACATTCATATAACATGACAAGGCAGAGAAATTTTTTTGAAAAACCTGATGAAAGGATCCCTCCATTTATTTTCATGCATAACTATTGGCTGGCATATTACCTTTTTTTTTTCCTTTTCAGAATTGACAACAAACTGAATGAAGCTCTTATGATAGATGTTAAAGAATGTTTTTTTCTACCATCAAAAAAGTTACCAGCAGAAGCAGAGCCTCTGCTGTCAGTAGGTGTTATTTCTGCATTTTGCAAGTACCAGTGGTATTCAGTGCTATTATATATCCTTGAAGAAATGACAACTGCCCTCTCTTGACCTTCTTTATCCTGAATTATAGAAATGGTTAGGTTGAGAATGACCTTTAATATCAAGTCTAACCACTGACCTAGCACTTCCACATTCAACACTAACGTATGTCTTTAAGCACCACATCTACACATTTTTTAAATATCTCCAGAGATAGTGACTCCACCACCTCCCTGGGCAGCCTGTTCTAAAAGTGCTTCATAATCCTTTCATTGAGATTTTTTTCCTAATGTCCAATATAAAGCTCTGTTGGTGAAACCTGAGGCTGTTTCCTTTTATCCTGTCGCTTGTTACTTGTGAGAAAAGACTGACTCCCACCTCACCATAACCTTCTTTCAGGTAATTGTAAGAGAATGATTATTTCTCCTCTCAGCCTCCTCTTCTCCAGATTGAACAAGCCCAGCGCCCTCAGATGCTCTTCATAAGACTTGTTCTCCAGAGCCTTTATCAGCTTTGTTGCCCATCTCTGGACACACTATGGCACCTCCATGTCCTTCTTGTAGTGAGGGGCCCAAAACTGAACACAGTATTTGGCCTCACCTGCTGAGCTCAATGGGACAATCACCTCCTTGTCCCGGCTGGTCACACTATTTCTGATACAAGCCAGTATGCCATTGGCCTTCTCGGCCACCTGGGCACACTACTGGCTCATATTCAGGTGGCTGTTTATTATCAGCACATAATCAGGACCTTGTGTAGTTTGGGTTTTGTTCCTCAGTTGTGAGAGGATACTCATCAGCCTCTGTGGAGCTCTCTGGAGCTGTAATAATGGAGCTTTACAAAGAACGGGAAAGTTATAGGCAATGTGGAAGAGCTGTGAAACTTGACAACTTCTCATCATTTTGTCTCATTGTGTCCTAGATCCTCAAAGGCATTTACAGTTCTTTCCTCTATTGTACAGACCGAGCCAAATGACTCACCTAGCAACTTTTTTGAATGGCCCAGTGACATTCTGTAGGTTAGAAAGGTAAGAAGCTTACTATACTTTACTGCATAGAAGAGAACATTGTTTTTTACTTTTTCTTAGACTGTTCTTTAAAACACAGAGAGGACATTAATTGAACATGGGTTTGAAAATAATTCAGTTCAGTTGATGTGTAACACACAAAATGCAAACGAAAGCCATGAGAATGTGTCCTGTGGAGTACTGAGAACAGGCTTCTGGTTGCAAAAGATTCTCAAAGATTCATAACATCTCGTGGATCAATAGTTTAGAAAATTAAGTCTAGATAGCTGGATAATTCTATCATCTGAAGCAATACAGTAGAAAAAAAAAGTGATTTTATACCCATGGACAACTGATAGGTTTTTTGTAACTATGTTTTTTTCCCTTGCAGTAGATCTGTGAAAAGAAAAATAGCCTGACTCACACACCATCTATTGATTTATTGTTAACCCAGTCATAACATGGCATTAAAGTAAATCTAAACCCTGTTAAAAGTTTCAACTGGAAATTAATCTAATTGGTCTTGCTGAAGTAACATTTGAAATGCAATAATGTTAAATGTAAGTTAAAAAGCATTATCCAATGTTAGTGAATTGCAGAGGTCTTTTCAAAATAATAAAATATACTGGGACAATTCTATTCACCATAATAATTGGAGCTCTAAGTTTATATTAGGAAAGATATCAGAGGCTGTTCTTTAAAATGCAGGAATTATTAGTATTATCATCACCATACTCCATTTCCACAACCTGAATATTCAGAAGGCAGATTCTCATCTGGTACAAACGTCAGATGTTACTAACAAAGATCTCTCTCATAGACCATTGAACACTTAAGACAAATGTCTAACCACATAGATATAAAAAGCAAAAAAGCAGTGGAAAAACAAAAGATATAAAGTGAATTAAAAATAGACTGTCTATAGACTGGAACTTCTAATATAGGAACTAACTCAGAAGAGTACTTTCTCTAAAATACCATACTGTTGGTGTGCTTATGTAGCTTGAAACCTCCTGTCAACTACTGATAAAACAGTTCAAGATACAGTTTCCATGTCTCATTTTACACTCAGAAGTTTAAGATTTTCCCAAGAAATATATCTCCCTCTTCACTTCCAAAATTAATGCCTTTTGACATTTGGAGACAGGCTATTATTTGGATGAAAAGTATACACCAACACACTAAAGCAGACCCTCATATGTTAATCTGGGATCAGCCAATCTACTGTCAGCCCTAGGAATTTCTCCTCTCCTTAAAGGTAAGTCTCTTCTGTGTGTACCCCAGTACTATCAGTTCTAACTTATCCTTTCAGGCCCTATTCTTAATCTCTTTGAGGCTTAATAATACTCTTAACCTCTTTGAGGCTTAATAACCTTCTCCATATCCCACATCTGGGAAGCCAGACAGAAAGGAGCTAGTCCTCTATCTGAGGGAAACAGGTTCTCTGCATGATTTTTTAATCACCCTCTCACTAAACCCCAACGTTTATTTAGAGAATCAACACTACATTGACAGTCATTTCTCCAGCTGCATTCCTTTCTCATTCTTCCAAGGTTCAGCAGAAGCACTGCCAGTACAGTGTATTCTACAGGGTGGTATTTCTTCTGGCTATTTCACAACACTGGCATTATAACTCTGTCACTGAAAAGAGACAAATACTTTTGTTAACAGTTCCTGAAGTTTCACCTTCTTCCATCTCATGGATTTCAGTCCAGAAAACAAATAGGCTCAGACTAAAATATGAAGAAATGGGGCGAGGTGGGCAGAAGACAAACTGACCACAGTCACTGTAACATTACACATCCTACTGCTTAAGACTCAGACAGCTCACATTAATCAAAGATGACATAAAAAAGCATCTGATACTCTACTTCCACTGCTGATTTTGCCAGCAGAGTTGCTATCATGGCACTGACTAACAAATGCCACAAATCTGGTAATTTTTTCCACTCACAGTTATTAAAACAAAACAAAACAAAACCCTTAAAGTGTAAATAAATAAACATGCCACCACTGAGACAATCTCCAGCTTTGCAGCATGCTGTTACATAGCTTACAGCAAAACCAATAATGAATACCATTGTACACTGTTTATTCTAATCTGTTAAGCAGATTCCCACCTTCACTCTTCCCTCATAGTCTTGGGGGCACCTCTGTCAATACTGTATGCTCCTCTGGGCAAAGAATTTCTTTTACTCCAGGCTTGTGCTACGCTGTACAAGGAAGTCCTAAGATCTTGAGATCTTATTGTCAATAGCTATAAATAAAATGTTGTATGTCTTCCACATGTAAAGGTAAAAGGTTACAAATACTAAACAGAGTTTACTATGGATTAATTTCTCCTATTTAGTGTCTGTCTTATTACAAAATAAAATGTTATCTTCACTTGCAAAGCAAAACCAGAAGAATTGCCATTCAGAACAAAAAGGGAGCGTAGTGAAAGGGGTGTTAATGCTGAAGGAAAAGCATCAGCTGACTTGCTTCTCTGTCGCTGAAAAAAAAATAAATTAAAATCTGGCTTGTGTAAGGTACTTGTTACATACAAATCAAACACCTGTCAACCAGCTGGGCTGCGTGTGTCACTGCTGAGCCATCTGCAGAAATACACCCTGTGCCAGTTGCTTTAGTTAGCGTGGCCTGGGAACAAGAATCCATTAGACTGAAAGTCAACAGTGGAATTAGCAGCACTTTTTCTTTTAGTGCCCTTCCACTTACTTGTTTGACTTCTTGTGTTTCTATTTTTGGGAGCCTCATGCCAGAGCAATAGTGCTGACTGCTGATTAGACATGACTTGGCCCAGCCTCAGCATGTCACATTGATTTAATCGATTCAGGCTTTAAACATGCAGCATGAATCTTAGGTGTTGATAAACAGTGGGAATTTAAAACATATATTCTGGTTTGCAATATCTAGGAATGATTTCACTAGATGAATAAAACCTGGTCTTTATATGTCCAACAACCTCAGACCTACAAATTTAAAAAAACAATTTAGATGGAATTTGGAATGTAAACCCCATACTGTAATTTTTAGCGGATTTTTTTTTTAAGTGTATTTTTTGACATTAAAAATGCACACCTGAGATGGATTTATTGGAATAACTATATGACTAATACAACTCACTAAAATAATGGCAAAGAAGGGTTTATATCTGATAGGCCACAAGTCTCATCAGCCAATTATATTTTCTATAACCCCTGTACAATTTGTACTATGGATAAATTTTCTAACTTTTAAAGCTAACTTTATTTTTTTAAAATCCTACACACTACTTGTAACAGAAGTTGTTATCCAGGAATAAAATACTGTTTTATATACATAAATTCAATGAAGTACAGTAACAGAAGTTATCCATAACTACCCTAATATAGATCAATCATTCACTACATCCAAAATCTAGTATTTGGGGAAGTCAAATATCCAATTATTCAATAGATAAAAAGAAAACTAAGAAAAACATGACAAGCAAGCTGTACAATGCTGCAGTACAGTGAGAAAGTTCCTTCCTCTCCAATTAGTCCATCTCCTGCTACACACTGCTGCCAACTTTTACAAGGCTAAGTCTGGCAATAACGGGTATTTTTCTTAACGCTCTACTTTCTGATGAGATGTGAAAAGCTCAGAATACTAGTTTCAAAACCTATAGTCTCTAGCCTTCAGCACTGAAGGCAGAAAAAAATCAATTTATGTGTCACAGAAGCCCCGCAAGAAAGAACCCAATATATACAATTTACGAACAATTGAAGAAGAATGCTGAAGCTTTCCCCTGCCCTTTCAAAGTCTGTAAGGTCCTGACTGAGGCTTTTCAAACATAGTTAAGAATCCCAGAACCAGGCAGGCTTACAGCTAGAGTATTCATGAATCCCTGGTTAAGGAACAAAGAGCTGCATTTAATGACTGCATTATTTAACAACCACATTATTTTTTACTTCCACGTTACATAACATGCTAACAAAAGCCTGTCCTGCATGGCAGCGTGCCATCCTCAGTTTTGCTCCCAGCAGCCCAGACCCCTATAAAATGCATGGTGACCTCTGGTTTCTTTGGCCACACCTCACACCACAATAGCGGCTGCTGCATGCCAGGGCCTTGTGACTGGCCACGTTCTGATGGTTATTACAGTTTCATTGCAAATTCCAGAGGGCATACCCTTCCACTCCCACTCTTATCTCACCAGTGTCACTCGTCTGAAAGAGCCCATGGCTTTGATGCTAAGCAGTAAAAACTTTAGCATCTGGCTCTCAAAATGCATTTTTCACTTTTTTTTTTCTACTTAGATGGACTAATCTCATTTTGAGGAAAACCACAACAGGACAGAAGACAATGCTGTGACTTTCCTCAAATGTATTAGCTAAGAAACTGAAGCAATTTTTTCCCTTCAGAGAGCAATGATTTGTTGATTAAAGGTGAAGTCTCTGCTCACCAACAGTACACATCCTACAGCAGTCGCTAGCACCACTCCCTCCAGGATGGAAATAACACCCAAGCAATGTCACTGCACACAAGGTAATTTGATTCCATGGAGCCTTCTATCAAGAAACGAACTGAACTGCTGTCATTTAGCTTTAGGAATTGAAAAACCAGGGAGCTCAACAGTTCCTGGAGTTGTGAACTGCAAAAATCACCTAATAAGGCAAAAATAAGTCAGCACAGCAGACAGCTCTCTGGAATCAAATTTATGATCAAAGGCTATTCAAAACACTTCCTTGTAATGCTTAGGAGAGAGTGAGAGCAAGCAAGCAAGAGCTACATACTCTGAAGCAATGAAATAAATTTTGGAAAATATAATGATCTAAAGTGCATTTGCCCAGTGAGATTTTTAGAAAGCATATTTATGCATCAGAAAGCTATTGAGAGCTACTGTACTCATATTTATCCACCTCTTAAAATAAAATGTTAATGATATGCAAATATATGACCAAAGCCACAAAAAGAATAAAGAACTCGTACCAGATCTGTTGCTTTAATAGATGGTGTCCAACTGCCTGATTTCCAATGGCCAGTAATCTCAAACTCAAGGCTTTGAAGTTTATGGTAATAAAGTTTCCAATTGGAAAAAAACACTGTCTTTCTTTTTTTGAGGTGACTTTATTTACTTTTTTATCCATAAAACTAATTTTTAAAAAATTGCACCATATTTCCAATTAAAATGTTGATTTTTTTTTACATTCTTACAGCTCACAATTCTCCTACTTTGAAAAGCTTTTCGATATCAAACGTTTTTCCTATATTAGTCATTATATACTTTTTACCACTGTTGGACAGTCCAGTCTAAATCAGTACAAGGACTTTTTTAAAGCTGTATAACTTGCAAAATTTATGTCTATACGAGATCTAAAAATATTGAAATATAACTGATCAGCAATGACAGGAGCTCCAAAATTGCATGTCACTGAATGAAAGACAGAAAACGAGTAAGACACAACTGAGTAAGCGCTTCACATGCATTTTTGGAAGCCTTCTCAGAGATGCTGATGAGCAACTTTGGAAACATCCTGACCCCTGACAAGGATTTGTACAACACACAAAATGTTCAAGGCACTGTGTCCAGAGATCTTTTGAGACAGCTGCAAGAAAAAGATTGCATTGCTATAAGTTCAAAACCAATGCCTCCTCTGATTTGTATGTATTTGCACGAGTGATTCATGCTCCAGGACCATATGCAGAATAGTCCATGTATCCATGGTTCTTCTGCAAAGTCAAATATGCTTTGGAAAATTCAAGACAGAATTTCCATGGTCAATCTAGAGCAACAGGGAAAGCAGCTCAAGGGTTACATGGATCTTCATGATAACATGATTTGATTTGGATGTACATTTAACAAGTTTCCGGTTGTGTATTCTATAACATAGCTGGCCCTGAAGACCTGACCCTGGAGTAACTCAGTATGGAGATGGGTATTAAAAGCAGCTCTGAAAGTTACTGGCAGTCACATGCTATACTATACCATGTCATTTATATACTGTTTTCCAAAATAGAATATATATATATATTCATAGAGATAAATATATGCACATATATATATATATAAATCACATTGGAAACTAAGCACTGGATATCTTTAATCCGTGTTTTATACTGAGCTTCTGAATTGAATTTCAGAAAAAAATGCAGTAGTTTTCAAGCTCATTTTCTCAGGTATCATTAAAGGAAAGAGGGACTCTTTCCATAGGCAATGCAAAGTAGGCTGTTCAGCAAGTGTTAACACGCCAATTTGATGCAGGACACATATCACAAGTGGTATTTATTTCATGATTTGGAAACCTTTTTAATGGTCATTTCTTTACTTGTACCAAATATAAAAAGAACCTATCACAAAAGGGTCATATAATTTAACAAGAATAAAATAATTAGTGTCAAGTTTCAGTCAGTTAAAATTGAAGACTGGTAACAAACTTGAGGAAACTGAAGTTACGGATAACCACCACATTCAGTCAAATAAGAAAAATCACCACAAACAGCATTATACATGCTAGTCTCTTAACTTCCAGCTCACAAACTATGTGAGTTCATCTACAATTTGATGGGTCATCATCACAAATACATTCAAGTGAACAAGAAGGAACACTCCTTTTACAGATACCGACTACAAAGTCTCATGTGAACCCAATTTCATTTTCATAACTCTTGAAGTACAAATGGCACTTGTAGAGTTGGTAGAGCTCTTGAAATGTACACTCAGTTTTTTTCTCTAGTCTGACTCTGAATATAAATCTAAGTTGTGTAGTGATAAACATTGTTTTTATTCACATAAGCATTTCTTTCTCCTTTTAGTCTGTCTAAATTGTTTCTTTTTTTAATACACTGTGGGAGCACCCATACAGTGCAGTAGCAAATGCAGAGCATGCTGAATATTTCACTGCTTCTTCAGGGTAACAGGGCAAAACTAGCTATTTTAAAAAGCTTACTCAACATATTGAATATTTTAGGATGTCTGTTTATAACCTAGATTGAAAAAAAATAGTGTAGAAAACTACAACAGTAAAGCTAAGTCATTTGAAAGTCAAGTATTAAAAGTGAATGTATTCAAGTATTTCATAAAATTTAGTTTACAAAATGTAGATCATCATCTCCATCGGTATGAAGTGTATACCATAAATCATAAGAAAGCGATTACTGTGGAGGTCTGGAAAAAAGGGGAACAGACAAAAACAGTTTAGTTTGGTAAGTCTTTGGAACTACATTTCTGGTTACGTCACTTTTGACCAAGAAAGAAGAAAAAGTATTTTCATGATAGAAAAAAATAGACAAATGTGGAATGGCCAAGAAGACAGTCAGTTACTTACCTTACTCATCCTTGCTGCAATCAGCGCATTCTCAGAAGCTTAAGAGCTTTTTGGCTAGCAGAACATCCAACACACATAAGCTATAACTCCCCAACAGGCTTATTACTTCATATCAAAGTATATGCCATGTCGCTAACCATCTCAGAACCAGGAACTATCTCACTAAACTTTTCAAGCACACAGAGATCATTCACCCTCAAAATATGATATGTCAAAACCAGTTTAGAAGTTCATCTTGACTGGCAAGGCATCACAGACCACAAAAAACCAAACCCAAACCAAAGTGGAACTGCATTGTCTAGCATTCAGGACATAAATAAACTTTTAACTTCAAGTTTCATAGTCATGGCATTATAGAGCCAGAAGCAAAGGGAAGGAAAGAACTTGAGTTAGTTTGGCTGAGAGACACCAGAAGTGCAAGAAACAGAAAAATCTCAAGTATACAGTGTAGTAATGTACCTGAAGGAAAAAGGACGTGGCCCATCCAGACTTTGGTTATGTGAGACCGTAAGCTGCGTGAGGCTCAGACACAGGCCTCAGATGCAGGCTCAGACTTTGGCTACATCAGATAGTGAACTGTAGGCCTGAAGAATCGTCAAGGACGAGTTGCTTTAGAGTAAAGATATGAAGGCAGCTGTGCATGTGGGAAAGAAACTGTGTAAGCTTAAAAGAATGTAGCAAAGCAGAACCTGAAGGAGTCTGTGAAACTGCAAGGCTTATCGCAGAAAGTGCAGCTGCAAAAGTTCAATCAGAATGATTGTAACCAAGCTAGCTTCACATTACTTATAAAAGCCTGATGCACGCTAATAAAGTGGAGTTATGACCTTAACCATATTGGTGTCTGTCATCTCTCTGGTGGTGCTTTCTCCAACAATACAGAGGCAAACCAAACCCAACTTGTCCGAGTTTACAAAAAGCTCAGGAAAGGAAAGGGACAGAACCAACTCCTTATACATGAGAACAAAAAGATCTGTTGGCCTCCCCTTCCACTCTGAAAAGGTCTAAGAACATATTTTTTAAGGCTGGAATACTTGATCTTCTAGTCAAAATTCAAAGTGTACACTCCTTAAGTTGTCAGAGTATTTTGAAGGCCTAGAAGTATACTACAAAAGCAGGGCCCAACACACCATATACCATGCAAAGTCTTATTGTTTCCCAGGCTGGAAGAGCAGAGAGACTAACCTTGCTCTCTCCCAATACAAAATCCATAGCAGTGAAGTTCATCATCCTTATCTGTATCTATCTCTTAGTAGATGCAATGGAAAGGGCCTGCACACATGCAACCTATATGGAACTAGTAAGACAATATGACTTCACTAAAGGAGATATCTGTGGGTCTCACCAACAGGGAAGTCCTCTCACCATTTCAGTATGACAGGAACACTAGGAAAATAGTCCAACTTTTTAATTGGAATACTTTCTGGAAGTACTTGCTCATGTTACACCAGCAGTGTCACCCTGCACACAGTAATGATGTCTAAGGTCGTTCTTAGTGGCAGAGCAATCAGCTCTTGTCATAATGAGGTTAGTCTAACTGATAGAACAGGGTTACATAACTTTGTGAAGCCTGATCCACCACAGGAAGGTGATTGTCTTCCTACACCTTCGAGCACATCAGTCACCTCCAGTCTCCAGGGACAGATTTAGTTTCTCAAACCATATAGCCAGCATTACAATTGCAATACAATTGTATTAAATAGCTTCAGAAGTGTATTCAGTGACATTTTCACTTGCTAATCACCCAAAAGTAAGCTAACATAGTGCTTCCCTTGACATGTGTTTCTTCTGTCCTCACAGACTTTGCTGAATACCTCCAGAAGGTGAAGGCATAAGGTCTCATATACATAGTGGTTCTGATTTAGCACAACATTCCAGTTCCTCTTGTATCATGACTTGACAGAGACCTTGAAGAGTTGTTCCCAGAAAGCTGAGCTACACATCAGTCTTGATTGGAAGAAGGTTACTGCATTTGATTCTCAGCTCTCTAGACTGATCAGCAGCACTGTCACACTGAATGCTTCTTCCCCTGAAGACACATTGTGGTGTGTTGCCAGTCAGTGGAAACCTCATTTTTTGCTGCGGCAACTTACAAGAACTGCAGTAGAAAAATCAGCAAAACTGCAGAACTATATCCTGAACATTCACCTGTTTTCTTTTGGATGTTAAGGCTATTCTTATGTCACCCTAGAGACAGGTGTAATGCTATTCTTGTATCATCCTAGTGTCACCAAGACTTAAACTCTGTATTAGCTCTGAGCAGATCCAGTAACTCAAATGGCAAGAACCTCCTAGAAGTCTACATCACTTAGAACTGTACCTATCAACTTGCAAAATTATGGCATCATTTAGTGAAGGGAAAATTACAAATGACAGGAGGCCAAATGTCACATCTGAAGACAGAAGATATATGAGCTACATAATCTATTTTCCCACTTTAGATTCCTGAAAGTCAAGACCATGTATGAAGCCTTACAGAGTTCTCATCATTTACACAGATCTTGGAAATTAAGTATGCCACCATGGAATGTTTTCCTAGGAGACTCTCCTAGTAAGGTTCTCTCAAGTTATAAAGTATACTGGATAGTATTATTCAGACTTCACTTTTTCGCTGCAATGTCAAGTACATTTGAGCTATCAGTCTTACAGAAACAGGCCTTCTAATACCCACATTTATCTCATTCTAAGGTAAAGTTACAAAATAGGTAAAATGAATTAATATTGTTGCTTACTCATAGCAACATGAGCAACTTAAACCACATATAAATTCTATGAACCACTCGCCAGGGAAAGAAGTATGGATAATGGAGTATTGCAGTGGATAGTTTTGGTGTATACCAGAAAGGTTCTCTCTGCTCTTTGAAACCTTGAATTGCATTTAAACAAAAATAATGTTATAATTTCATTTTTCTTTTTCATATTTTGGGGGCGCATCTGCACAAAGCTCAGAAAAATACAGTGCAGAAAAACTTAAGAATAGCCAGACCAGTCAAATAAATATAACACCTCAAACAAAACTTAACACATATTTAATGGTTTAAGAGGATAAACGAACAGCACTAGCTCCTGAGAATGTTGTCCTAGCATTGCAGTCTGCACCTCAACTTCCTCAAACAGCGGAGACACCTTTGTATATGACGGTCCTTAGAGTATTTTTACTCCTTTACTTTCAGTTGTCTTTGAATCTACAATCACGTTTAGCACCCAGAAGATTCCAGAGAAAGGAGAACAAAAATAACAGTCATATACAAATTTACACAGCTCTTGATGAGCTGTTAATTGAGAGCATGTTAACACCATTCACAAAATCAGGAAAATAACGTGATTATACCTCAGGAAAGGAGCTAATAATTTCACACACCACTGTACTGCTTGCATAGACAATGACAACTCCGGCTAGCAGAAGCTAGATCTCAATTACTTCATGCTGGACCTCAGTTTATTAGTCTAGCTAGAGCATGTACAAAATACTTTGTATACAAGCTGGAACACAGGAAGTTCCACTTAAACATGAGGAAAAACTTGTTTCCTGTGAGGGTGAGGGAGCACAGGCTGCCCAGAGAGGGTGTGGAGTCTCCTTCTCTGGAGGTTTCCAAAACCTTCCGGGACGTGTTCCTGTGTGACCTGATCTAGGTGGACATGCTTGAGCAGGCAGGTTGGACTAGATGATTGCCTTCCAACCAAGGGACCAAGAGGTCCCTTTCTCACTCCTACCATTCTGTGATTCCGTGTTCACCTCTTTTGATTTTTTTAAACTGCTTTTAGTTTTAACAGTTTCAGATTCCATGGTAGTTCATTTTTAACTTGCAACAATGGTATGGCTTTTATGTAGTCAATATGAAAAGAGTTATAACATTCAGGAAAAGTACAGTTTCTTGATATTGAATATGATTTGACTGTTGAGTCTTATGTAAACTAACAGGATCTTTGGGATTTGTCCTGACAGTGAATCCGCAAGGCGCTAAGCAGAAAAACCCAAACAGTATTAACCATGGAAACTGTAATAACAGCTTGTACTGGAAAAGCAATGTAGCCTGGTAATTTTGAAGACAGATAACATCAGAGAAAGAGCTACAGAAAGAGCCAAGGGAAAACACTGCTTCAGTCTAGATCAATCTCATTCAATCTACAATGTTTTACAGTAACTCTTTCCATTAATTCACATCTGGGAGAACAGTAAAGTAAAAACTGTCTAGCTGGATCAAATCAAAGCTTTCTCTAGTCAAGTACACAACTGTGGCAACATCAGATGCCTACAGAAAAATGTAAGAACAGTGCATTCTATCAACTTTCTAGCACATTTTCAGACTGTTTAAATCCTGTGGCAGAGTGTTCAAACTGTTATCATGTAATAGAAAGAAGGAGTCCTTTGTATCCTTTTTGAATGTGCTATCAGATAGGTTTGATAGTATCATTTGCACACTGAAAAAGAGAGTAAAATAAATCTCTATTAAACTTTGCTGTTCCATTTATGATTGTATAAAGCCCAAAATAGGATGTATTTGATATCAGTTATGCTTTTTTCAAATGAATATCCTCCTTAATTGGAAGATGCTCAATGCTCTTGATCATTCTTAATGCCTCCTCTGAGCCTTTTCCAGTAAGAATAAATACACTTTGAGATATGAGAATCAGAACCATACATATCATTCAAGACACAGCACAATAAGGTTTTATTAATAATAGTGACATTAAGATGATTTTGCTTTGTTCCCTTTCTCTTCCTAATCATTCCTAAATTCCATCTGTTTATTTGACTAGTACTTAACCATGAGTGTATGTGTTCATCGATTTGTAATTCCAAGACCACTTTCCTGTACAGTAACAGCTAGTCCAGGGTCTGGCACAAAATACATAACATTTACTTGGTTTTCCTCTTCACGTGCATCATTTTACTAGTCTCTCAGTTTTACATAACACTTTAGGATTCAGACCCTTCAGCTGTCCTTGGAACAACTTTGCAGACTGGCTCTATTTTTCCACCACGTGTAACTTTGTAGCAGCAGCAGCAGCAAATACTGTTATTTTAACTAATCTCTTTGTTAATACTACATACCTACCTCCCATTTTTAATAAAACAGTATTTGAGTCAAAAATAGTAAATAAAATAAAAGATAGTGTCATAATTGTGTGTCCTATTAATTATATATTTTAAATCTGACAGCTGAAGTGAAACTAAACTCTATTTCAAGTACTTAGAAATGTGATTATCACAAAATAAACCAAATATTCTGCCATTACTGAAGTGTTGCATATATATGAAAGCTGCACGAGAACTTCAAATAGAAGTGTTCTATTCCACCCATTTCTGTATGTAATTAAAGGCACTGACATAATGAACACTTGTGTGGGCCAAATTACATAGCAATATAAATGAACATACCTTTTCACCAGGAAGACCAGGAACACCAATCTGTCCCTTTGTGCCCATTTCACCCTACAAAACAAATTATTTGGTTAGAAATTCTAAAGACTTCTGAGGTCTTCATAAGTTTTTAAAATTATTGAAGAAAACATCAAACACAACTTCTCAAGAACAACTGATTCAACAGAAAACCATCTTCTACCCTATTTTTCTCATGCTTGGTAATGTAACCACTGTGGAGGAGCATGCCTTACATGTAATACTAAAATCAGACAAAATCATGTTGAAACACCTGTAATGTTAATTAAGATCCTAATCTGTCAAACACTTGCATATACACCCTTCCATAAAAATGGTGATTTTAAGGGAATTCAGTGTGAAAGTAGGTTGAAGCCAAGTGAGTCCATTTTCACTGGGTAAAGCAGTTCTGCACAGAGAAATCTCAACATGTGAAACAACTTTGTTCTATGTCATGTATCCACAGTAGTTTTAAAAGACACTATTTAAACTCAGCTCCTCTCTTCTTCTCCTCCAGAGAAATCAAACCTCAAACCGTAAGCCATCTATAAGAAAGTTTTAGTTTCAAGAGATAAATGACCAACTGATCAGGAGAGGTACAGAAGATGTTAGCAGCTAGAGAAATATGATGAAAGCACTGAAAACATATTATAGTTTTCATTTAAAAACAAAACATTAAGTGTGTCGACTTGTACAAAGAAGAAAACATTCTCTAGCACATAGAAAATGCCTCAGCCTTTTTTGGAGTAATCCAATATTTTATGAAGAAAATGTCACTGGTTTGAAAAGAATTAACTACCAACTTGTTCATCTAGAGAAAGGGTTGCATGAAGAAGCAGAAGAACCACATTTACACAAATAATTGGTTGCTAAAACAGGTTGTAAAACTAGGTTTGGACTCCAACTCTAAAAATGCGAACTCAAAAGCTCCTACTGAGGAATCTGTGGCCACACTATGTGCATAATTTTTTAAACAGCAGGATCCTGGAAAGAAACTTCTCAGTATTAGGCAAAGTTTAGTCAGTAAACCCACTCTACAGCATCAGCGAGGTATCCCAGAACTCACCCTCAGAATACAAACATTGCTGTTAAAGCAAACAAAAAACCAACAACAACAAAAAAAACCCCACCACAAATCCCCAGTAAAACAAAAAATCATAGAATCATAGAATGGTAGGGTTAGAAGGGACCTTTAGAGATCATCTAGTCCAACCCTCTTGCAGAAGCAGGTTCACCTAGATCAGGTCTCCCAGGAACGTATTCAGACGGGTCTTGAAGATCTCCAAGGAAGGAGACTCCACACTCTCCCTGGGCAGCCTGTTCAACTGCTCCATCACCCTCACGGTAATATAGTTTTTTCTTATATTTAAATGGAACTTTTTGTGTTCCAGCTTCATTCCATTACCCTTTGTCCTGTCACTAGATGCAATAGAAAAAAAGGGATGCCCCCAAAAATCTGAATGAGCTTCACAGAAAGAATAGTCTAGTATCTTTTCAGTGTAAATGTGTAATACCTTTGTTCTGAAAATGAGTTATTAACCTTTCTGAAGTTAAGATTCAGAGCAGTATGATCCCCTGGCAATGCTCTACCTAGAGAGGCTAGAGATCAGATCCAATACCCTGGGATGGCAGTCTCAGTGAAGTTCTGAGAATTCAGTATTTTGTATCTAGCTTAAGAGACGAGAAGAGAAGGAGGAGAAGGAGGAGAAGGAGGAGAGAGAATCCCAGACCAACCACCAACATATCCCAAAATGCTGAAGTGCTACAGGTTCCATCACCATATTTTCCTAAAAATGGCATGATGTGTCCTAATGACTGCCACCATAATTTTGAAGTAAGCTGTCACAACCTAATACTATTATTGTTGCGTCTTGCCTGCAAAAAAAATTACCTTGCCCTCTATTTTGATTTCTTAGCAACTATTCAGAGAAACCATCATTAAATAACTGCATGTGCAAAGTCTGGCTCAAACTTTTTTGTTTAAAACTTATGAGCTAAGCAAATCAATCAAAATGAGCAATTTCTGGGTGCAGAGTACTATTCCAGATATCAGTTTAAACAACTGCTCAGAAGCAACAATGTACTGAAGAAGCATATAAGCCATCTCCTATGTTCTTTTTCTTACAGTATTGAAATGGTTCTGCATTAGCTCTATTGCAAAAGTAGATCAAAATGTTGTGCATATGGTTAGCATGAACCCACTAGCACTATGAGAGAGAGAGAAGCAGGACTGGCCCCTGGTTACCTTATCTAATCACCCACAGAATGACTCTCTTATCTATGCACACTCTGTTCCCTTATGCCACTTGCCAGTATTTTAATAGACCAGAACCACTTTGTTACATTCAGCAGCGTATTTTTATATACTGCATAGTCTAAAATTACACAGCCTGCTACACGCCAGGAAGCCTTTAGCATATGTGACTTACTAGCCAATTACCCAAGGCATGTTTACACTTCTGTTCCACTAACTACAGACAGACTCCCTACCTTGAAGACAATTATTTTCCACTGCAAATTAGATCATAAAGTTATGCTTCTATCTTGTAATTGTGATTTTAATAACACAGTCTGAAAGGTTCTAGTTTTTCATGCTTTTATTCAATGAGTTGAAAGATCAGATACTAAAAATTGCACAACTTATAACAGTATTCTCACAGGCAGCATGACAGAATGTAAAAAATGGAACAAATGCACTTTTGAGGGTATAGATTTTCCTTTTCTTGTTATTGTTTAATGGCATTTTCCTTCACTTCTGCAGATCTCATGGAGTCATGGAATGGTAGTGCTTGGAAGGGACCTCTAAAGATCATCTATTTCAACCCCCCTGCTAAAGCAAGTTCAGCTTGATCAGGTCACACAGTAGGACATCCAGGTGGGTTTGCAAAACTCCACAGCCTCACTAGGGCTCCCTCATCCTCACAGTAAAAAAATTTCTCCTCATGTTCAAGTGGAACTTGCTGTGTTTCAGCTTGTGTCTGTTACGTCTTGTCCTGTCACTGGGCACTACAGAAAAAAGACTCACCTCAACCTCCTGACAGGTGCTCTTTAGGTATTGAAAGCATTCATAAGATCCCCTTCTCAGTTTTCTCTTCTGCAGGTTTACACAGCTCCAGGTCTCACAGCCTTTTCGTCATCCTGATCTCTTTGATTATCTTGGTTGCCCTGCACTAGACTCTCTCCAGTTCTCCCCAGTTCTCTCTCTTGAACTGCAGAGTTCTTAACTGGACACAGGACTCCAGATGTGGCCTTACTATAGGAAAGAGTAGAGGGGCAAACATGCTGGCCACACCCTTCTTGATGCATTCCAGAATGCCATTGGGCATTCTTGGCCACGAGGGCTCATTGCTGGCTCATGGTTAGTTTGCAGTTCACCAGAACTCCTAGTCTCTCTCTGCAGAGCTGCTCTCCAGCTTTGCCTACACTGTACTNGATCCACATCACTGTCCACTCATCCAATCCACACTGGCTGAGCCTTCCTATGAGGATGTAGTGGAAGAAATGGTGCCAAAAGCCTTGCTGCGGTCACTGCTGTTCTGTCATCTAGGCAGCCAGTCATGCCATCAAAGAAGGCTATGCCATCATTTAACTACATGTCAAGAGTATGGGGTGACTTTTTTTTCTGTAGTGTCCAGTGATAGGACCAGGGGTAATGGACAAAGGCTGGAACACAAAAAGTTCCACTTAAACATAAGAAAAAAAAAATCTTGACTGTGAGGGGGAGAGAGCCCTGGCACAGGCTGCCCAGTGAGGGTGTGGTGTCTCCTTCTCTGAAGGTTTTCAAACCCATCTGGATGCGTTCCTATGTGACTTAATCTAGATTGACCTGCTTTAGCAGGGAAGTTGGACTAGATGATCTTTAGAAGTCCCTTCCAAACCCTACCATTCCATGATTCAGTGATAAAAGACTATCAGGTTGGTCAAGTGTGGTGATTAATCCTGACTACTCCTGAGAATCTTCTTTCCTCAAAGTCTTTCACAAAACTGAAAAGCATCCCTTTCTCTTTCTCTACATAGTAGGTGTAGAGAATTACATGTATAGAAAAAATATTTCAGAATAACATACAGAAAAAGATGAAAAACGGTTCCTGACCATTAGGCCTACATCTACCGCTAAAAAAAATCTCTTTTATATCTTAAGAAGAGTATTCTAACTCCCAACACACACTGCGATCGAGCTTATTAAGCTTATGTAAATAGATTAGTAAGAATGGAGATAAAGAATCACATTTGCTAAGAACTACCATCTACCGCTAAAATATATGCTGCTAGAAGAACAACTTCATGAGCTGGTGAACACCAGTAATACAATGTTGTCATTTATAGATTACAAAATACTCTCAGTGTAACAACACTGAAAGATAGTACCATGAGCTTTAAATCTACTGTAGAATTTTCTACTAAGGGTACCAGTGAAAATACTTCTCGAGAGATCACAAGACACATGTTAAATAAAATACTTCAGTCATAGTACATGTTTGAGTAGGTGATCTCTTGCAAACAAAAGGATTGCTAATACGTTATTGACAATGTTTATTTTGGAAAACTCAGAAGCAGAAGGGTGAAAATTCATCAGGCTGAAATGAAAAAAGAAAAAAGTCAAAGAAAAAGCTCAAAAAAATCTGTCAACTTTCTGTAAAGCCAAGCCAAACTAAAGTTTTAAAAAGAAATTACAAATAGCAAATATGCTTCTTCTCAATGACACCAACTAGCCTGTTCACTGAAGTGGAAATAATTTTGCACATCTGAGATTTCCTGCAGTATTACACTTGTGATCATTTTCTTACATTAATGATTCAGAGTTTCAAAAGCACTTGACCTTTACCTCTTTGCACCCTGCAGCCTTCATTCAATGTACCTGTCCTAGAATTAGAAATCATATGCTGGCAGCAGACACAAAATACAGTACCTTGATTCCTGTACCATACATTACTATTGAAGTGTCAGTACAGCAAAGATAGCCTAAAGTCAAATGAGCTGATAAGGAGAACGACAGTGAGATAACTGTTTAAGTTAACGACAATTAGAGCTCTTTCTCATATGAACCAAACCCCCATTCTTTCAAGAATGTATGTTATTTAAACACATTACTTTGTCCTTTAAACTGATGTCTATTTAAAATATATTTACATTGTGATATGGAGTAGGATTAATTTAACACATTAATATTTAATCTAGAAAACAAAGTCTACAAAGCATTTTGAGGAGGGATATATTCTCAGCAGAGTTCTGTTCTAACCAGGTACAGATGATAATTTTAACGCTATGGTAAAAGCAAATGCGCTTCATAAACAGGATGACATTAATGTGGCTTAGAGCACACATTGCTAGAATACTGCATTACAATATTGCTCTTGTCTACAATGGGGACACATTAGTTCAAATAAAATGAGTTACCTGCAGCCATTGTCAAAACACTCCTTAACCAAAATCAGTCTTGCTTTTGTAAGATTTCATTAAGTCAATTAGCTTTCCTGATTTTCATCTCTGCATAGTTACGTGTACCAATAGCATAAAAAATGCCCAGGTGAAAAAAGGTGGATAATTGTACCAGCAGTCTGAAGAGAACTCTTCTCAGCAGACAGTGTACTGGCAGAGTTTACAAAAGTGATAAGGTGGATGGGTAAAGAGGTAACAAAGAACTCATCCTTTACACTAGATCTGTCATCTGTATGATTAATGCCAAAGGCAGTCCCTGCAAGAAATTATGTAAACTAAACTTTAGAACTTCGATGTACAGGTAAGTAAACAGTTCTTATGATTATAAAAGTATGATAGAATTATTCAGACCTGATAAGTAACTCAGTCTTCATTAGAAACTTTTTGTTGATGAACAAAATAAATTCAAATTCAGAGGATTTGTCAAGGGAGAGAAAGAACACTCCTAAAGGCAGCATCACTCAAGGGCTACCCAGGCACCAGGAAAGAAGCAGGGAATATATATTGTGCAAGAAGTATCAACCCTGTTACTCCCAGTAAAGCCACCAGCTGTGTGTTGACTCACCCCCTCCATGGTCTGAGGTGGGTGTTGCTGGTTTAACCCCTGTGCTGGTGCCAGTGATTGCTACCTTCCCTGCGACAGTTGCAGCTCTGGCAATGGGGCAGCTGGGGAAGGGTGACACCCTCCAAAGCCTCTGAGCACCTCAGAGTGCTGAGGTCTCACTGAGACCTTCTCCACTCCCTCTTGAGGATGACTTAAACTGCTACCCTCAGGATCAAAATGAATACTGGAACAGTAAACAAGGTAACATAGAAAAGAGATATATTTTTTCTATTTGTAAGAAAAGATTACTAGTTATGTTTCTCCTTATTAATTTGATAACTTAGACAATTAGGTGATTAAAACATTAACAGGACTACCAATACATTCTTAGCTCCACAGGTGTGGAGCATTCCCTTCTGCCCATTGAAAGATTTTAGTGTATCAAATATACTAGCAATTCCTGACTTTGTCATCACTGACAGACAGCTGTATTTTTCCCAAAATTACTCTTTTTCATGCATTCCAGCTTCCAGGTTCCTATCAATAACCTCTGCAACAAAAATCAGACCAGAAAGGAATCATTCTGAAGGCCACATAACCAGACAGATATGCCTTAGGTGGAATCAGTGGACCTGGGTTACAACAGGAACGACAGAAGAAGAGGAAAGGAAGACTAGTGAGGAAAACAGGCAGAAAGAGCAGCCAGACACCTCGTTTGTTCTCCATGAGCTCTTTCTTCTTATTGTTCTATTACAAATATTTTCCTTGTGGAACAATATATTTCATAAACACAACCATGCTAATCCTAAAATGGCCTTTTAAATGTCTTTTTCCTTAAGTAAAACTTAAATTAATGAAGTTCACTTGAGTAGCAATAAATTTCTCCATGGTGTGTGTGCATCAACAGGCACTTGAATGTTTGAAAGCACTCTGCCTCTGGCATTTGCTCCCTGCTGTACTTACAGCATTAACCAATGACCTACTAACATAGCTTGGAATGGTTTAATATTGTATCAAGATATTTAATTTTCCTTGGAATTCAACTTAAAATCTTTTGTGGGCACTAGGTTTGCTTTAAAGAAATAAAAAAGTTTAAAAAGATAATAGACAATTACTTTTTTAAGCCTATTTGACAGAGAAAAAAAAACACAGGTTTTATGTTCACTATATATTAAATCATTCCAATTGCTGTGATCCATATTGTGTCTTTCTGAAGAATTTCTACATACTTTGGACAAAACAGAACGTTCACATTATCAAAATACATTTGCTAACAAGGAATATATTTGTAAAAGTCTCGGCAGCTATATATCATGCTGAAGTAGCAGAAATTATGGCCCTTGGAAACAATGAATATAGTTGTATAGCCTTGTGATATTAGCACATGTATTCATAATAAAATACACTGCAGTGGCTGATGACCACCTATGATCATTCTGGGTTTTTCTTTGTGTGTACCAGGCAGCGTGTTATGGTTTGTGAAGTGGGCAAGGGTTTTCCTCCCATGAAAGGTCATTTTTAAGACCTTTTTCAATGTCAGAACTTCACCTGATGATGCTTGGTTTTGGTTTTACAGAAGGTTTTACATCAGGAGCACACAACAGCATCTATTCTATCTAACTTGCTAGTTAAAGGCACATAAAAACCCCTCAAACTCCTTTTAAACTTTCCATTCACTTTCACACATTTACACCCATGGCCATATCATGGACAGAATATATACAGGAATATTGAAAAACAGGTTCAGAACAAATAAAACCTTTTTACCCTTGAGTACAATATATTTAGTACTAATTGTCTGTTCAGCAAGAAATCCTATCTTATACATACAAGAGGTTCTGTCTCTGTACTGCAGATCTGCAATTTCTGATTTGTCTTTTGTGCAAATAATTTTTGTTTTGTGATCTAAAAAACCCAAACCTTATTCCCATTATTATTATTTGAGGGTTGGACTAGACTATCTCTAGAGGCCCCTTTCAACCCCTACCATTCTGTGACTCTGTGAAATCGCTTCCAAAACAGAACAACATGGTAAATTTCTCACTGAATTCAGCAGAAGAGAAAACTTAATAGGTATAAAAAATGTGTTAAATACAGGAAACTTCTACCTGACTTGTGACTACTTGAAACTTGTGAAATCCACTGTGCTAAGAATCAAGCTACCGTAAGAGTAACACGGTATATTATTCAGGGATAACCTAAATTGTACACTTGACTGCTGCCATCTCTCAGTTTTCATCCAACAGGAAAAAGCTATCAGGCAGTCCAAGAAGTGTGTTTTCAAGGGCAGAGATCGGTAAGGAGAGAAGTAAGTTCGTCCTGGTGTCTTGTTGAGCCTTAATTATTCAGACATTAAAGAATAGGAGGTTATTCCTTGCTGCAGAAGCTGATCTCCCAGAAAATAAAATCCTGCAGCACAAGTATCCTGGGATCTAAGCCTGCACAGCAAACAAAAGGGACAGTGACTACATCCCCTGAGGCAGTTTTTGCTGCACAGTAAGGGGTGTGTGGTACTAAACTGTTGAACAGTCTGGTCTGAAGGAAGACAGTCTTGCAATTTGAGAAGCTTCTTCACCCCTGAAGCCCCAGAGATAATACTTTTATAGCTAAGTGAAGAACTGTTCCCATGTCTTCACAAAGCCATAACAGAAGGCGAGGCATACAGATAAGAAGGTCATTCACACAAATGGAATAATTTTGATCAGTGGTGCTCCAGTATATTCAGATGGACAGCTTGCCAGAGATACTGGCAATTGTGCTTTTTACTAGTTATAGCTTAGATGTTCCTGAGCAGGCAAAACAAAGTCTGACCTTAGCAAAAAACTATGATAGACTACAGAGAAGGGAAATTTTGTTGGGCTTGAATACAGTATAATACCAATTTGTATATGTCATGGTTTAGGCAGGAGCAGCTTTTGCTTATTAATAGGGGGAGCAAGTTGTAGTGAAGACTCGGTAAAGAGCAGCTTTTGCTTGGTAACAGGGGGAGCAGGTTGTAGTGAAGACCTGGTAAAGAGTTCTCAGACTTTCCCCTGGCTCTTGGGTTCAGACTCATCTCTGGCCCAGATGGGCCAATCTGGCCCCTCTGCCATCACTATTTAGGGACGGGAAGGGCTGGGGAGAAGGTGTAACAAATGATTAAATTTGGAAACTGCCAGCAATCTTTCTCAGTTCAGGTGAGCTATGGAAACTAACATGCTTGAACTTTTTTCTTCCATCTAGAAAAAAGATATAGCTGACATCAAAAGGAATGGGGGAAAGACACTGTTGAGAAGTTTACCTAACTTCTCTTAACTGCAGTTCTAGAAACAGTGCTGGCTGTCTTTACAAACTATTTCTGATCATGTACAAAACAGTGTGCTATGAGTGAGGATGCTGGGTTAGGACACCTCCACCTTTATCTCTGGATTAGGATATTCCGGGTGTTTTCCTCTCACGCTGTATTCACTGAACTAAGAATTCCCATCCACTGCCTTTCCGGCTGATTTGCAATAGTTTATTCAAGTTGCCTCCTCTATCAGCACAAGAAAAAACACACTCCCACATATGTCCTAACTCAATGTCCTCCAACCAAATTTAGGGAATGGGGTGTGAAGGGAGAACCTCTGATATGCTGAGCTTTATTATAAGGAATTCCCAAAGATAAGTAACACAGGAATGTCATGGTAACCATTACAGAACAAAAATACAGAATAGGCCCAAGGAAAGGGGCACTGACTGGCCTGTGCTAGGGGCTTGTCAGTGTCAGGTCCCTCTCCTCAATTAAGAAAGTTTTGGGTAAGAGTGATAACAAAGAATATACAGTGCTGGGGGCCTGTGAGTGAGGTCCTATGCTCCTACTGATGATGTCAAGGATGAATTTATGGCACAGGATTCTGTCCATCAGCAGTGACATATGCAATATGGGAAAACCCTTGTCATAGATGACATACGCATATTTTCTTGGTTTAGATAAGGCAAACAGGCAGAAGAACACACTGATAGAGTTAGGTAGGCATGTGCTTCCCAGTAGGTAAACTGTGTTCCATGGAGCTGACGAGGAATCTTGAAGTGAGACAGTTGAAGGCTGCCTGACAGGAAACCCTTGCAGCATAGAACCAGAGACTGACTGATGAAGAATTTAATCAGCATACACGGAAGATTCCTTTAAGGAATAACAACATCTATAAAGTTTCTCTTTAAGAAAGATAAGCCAAAGATAAAGATATGAAAGAGAGAAAACTGATCTTTTACCTTTTCACCTTTATCTCCCTTCTGGCCTGGCAAACCGGCTACTCCTGGCAATCCTGCTTCTCCCTAATTTTAAAAGAAATTAAAAATCAACAAAGAAGCAGATCCAAAGCATGTATTTGGTTTGGTTTCCTTTATCACAAAAATCTAACGAAGCAAATGACATAGAATAAATATAACACAACATCCAGGAAAAGGATTTTTTAAAATGCATTCAGTAGAAAGTAATTTAATCTCAAGTAAAAACATATACTCTAAATGTTTCAATGTAATTTTCATTTTCACTGTGGCTTTTTTTTTTGGTGTATATTCAAACAACTAAACCTTATAGGAGACCACTGCAACTCTAACTGCAAATTAACTAAATCTAAAAAGTACTGTTTCTTACCTGGGAATTATAATGTAAGTACAACACTACAGGCCAGTGAGATATTTTTCATAACTATAACAATAATTTTTTAAAAAGTTCTATATTTTTAATACCTAGCAGGATTAAACAATATGATGCACTAAAAGGCAATAGGAAAACTTCATACCTTATTTGGAAAGCAGTGGCATCTCTCTCTAGATTCTTGCTGCATTCCTGGAAGTGTATATATTTTGCTGGCATGAACGGTCATTGGTAATGAAGTTGTAGCAAGTAACCTCTCCTCACGTGGGCACTAAAACAAAAAGATTTTTCTAATTTTTGTTCCTTTTGGGGTGATAAATACCATTCAAACACTATTTCTAAGTTACTTTCTGTTTTATTACTCCTGTACATATTACAGAGAAGCCACAACTATTGCCCAAGGAAAAAGCTGCAGTAAAAGGAAGTTTAAACATTGTGATCCTTCTGTACTAAAAACCCATGCCAGTTAAAACTGGTCTGACTATCCCACTTCTCATGGGAAGTAAAAAAAAAAAAAAAAAAAAGGTACTTCTCAGTATCCACTCCCTGCCCTGAAACACAAAATGTCCAGAGTGAGTGTGAGGGAAAATTCTGTCTTTTCTTTTTGTAATGAAATAGTTTAGGTATGCACAGTCTGGAAACAAATAAAAAGCCTTGGAGTCAATATTCACCTGTCTGTATCCCATAAAAGCTGAGTCAACCTGAAGACACACTATGGGACAAGCCAAGAGAACCTGATAAATTTTAGAAGCTCTCATTAAGATGCAATCAAGTCTCCTGCGAGCCTTCTGTCAAAGAAATTATTGCAGAATTTACAGCTTAATGTAGAAATTTGTACCCAAGGATAAATTCCTTCCCTTATATTACTGAAAATGTAGCCTGTATAATTGTTAAGGAAGTAATGAAAAAAATAAATAATAAAATGTAATGCTGGTTCCAATATAAGAGTCATTAACCATTTAGTCCATCATTTTTAACATCTTTAACTTGACATACAAATGAAACTGCTTTTAGCTAGCTTTTAGTTTTCATTTGAATGAATAAGGTGCTGTTAACTAAAGCCTATTCTTGATCTTTCTGTGTTCAGCCTTTGATTTTTTTTACTTTTTGCTACCATGTCATAACTGCTAAATAGAATCATAGAATCATAGAATGGTAGGGTTGGAAGGGACCTTTAGAGATCATCTAGTCCAACTCCCCTGCAGAAAGACGGTATTTCTGTGCACAAAGTGAAACCTAAAGAAAAAAATCCATTAATTTCACTTATCCATGAACTTATGCATTTCATGGCAAGCTTGCAGTATTATCAGAAATACATTTCAAAAAACATTTCAATAATAAATTATTATTTAAAATAGAAATTTTCCATGATACATTAGATCCAGACTCTTCCATGCTTCTGATAAGCCACCAGTTATCAGTTCCCACAAAGTTTTCTGCTCCTTTGTTCTTGGCAAGCTTTATCTCTCCATTCCAAGAATCCTTTTCTCCCACTACTATGTAGATGGAATCAATTAGTCCTTTTGCATAGTCTGGGGTTTTTTTTTTGCAGGCTGCAGGCTGGGTGGTGATAGTACTGGCTGCTATCTCAGAAAAGCCTGATCTTATTCCTACTATTATACAAATAGACTATTCATAGCCAGCAAACCAATATTTCAACATATTTTCTGAGTTTTTTTCCTTTTTCTTTTTTTCCCCTCTGAATGGACTTGATTCAGCAGAACAATCATACCCAAGACTTTGAGCATTTCTAGAGTTCTACCATCTTCCACATTACACCAATTCTGGCTACCAGAAAAAAAGGGAGAAGTGAATCCTCCAAGCTAAATCAATATTTCCCTTTATGTTAATATATACATCTCAACAAATACATTCCATTCCATTAGTGTACTGAAATTAGGGAAACATCTGCAACACTTTGCTCTTTTTCTTCCCTTTGTCAGGCAGACTTTCACCAGCCTGTTTATCATTTGCAACGCTTCACTACATGAAACTGTTATTGAAATGGCCTCTATTATCTGAAGCCGCCCTCGGGTCATCACAGTGAGTTGTTTCCTACTCTCTGAGACTTCCTCAATTACTAATTAGATATTAATCAATGTTAAGAAATACATTTTAAAAGCACTAGCAGCACCTAGGGCCTTTTACTGAAGTTCCGCTGTACCATTTAGTTAGGACTCATGTTTAGAAGGTAATTCATCTAATACTCCTATTGAAATTTCTTTACAACTCTTCAGTAAGAAACAATGAAGCCATATTTTTTGGTATTAACTTTTGCATTGTAACAAATAGCTTACCAGGTCTGCAGATATTTCACAGCATGTATCTTCCTTTGCAAGTTTTGGATTGCAATAAACTATTATATGATGAAGTTCAATCTATTCAGAAATACAAAAAAGATTAAGATGAGATATATAAAAAATGATATGTTATTACATGCATTTTCTTATCTTCATACAATAAACATTCTCTCTGAAACACTGTATCTTTCTAAAATGCTCAAAAAAGAGCCAAATCTGAAACAATGACACAGTAGCTCATTTGAGGAACAAATTGCACAGTCTATTACTTTGAAGTAAATCACATTTTGTATATAATTTATCTTCATGTAAGATGCATCCTTCTGTACTGCTCTTGCTATGCTACATAGGCACCTTAGCCCTTCAGTCATCCTCTGCAAACTTTCTTTCCTGAAAGTAATTTTCTCCTGCAGTGAACTAACATAAAGGTTTGATAAGCTCTATCTCATATACATCTTCTATCACTGTGAACAGTCTGGACTTTGCCACTAAATCACCTGAAGAGCAGATATCACAAATTCTGTACATAAATTCTGTTTCAGAGATTTTGGGTGGATTGGTGAGATAACCAGCATCTAATTTTAACTAGCTAATTTTGACCTCGTATGTCTCTTTCTGCATCTGTTTTGTATCCTCTTATTCTCCAATTATTGCACTTGGTATTGAGAAGAGTGACTGTTGGTTCAGGATCTGCTCTGCTGCCTTCATCGGCTTTACGCTCATAATGTTTTCCTGCAAACATGGAAATCCTAGTTGACAGCTTCCACTCAGAATTATCCAGCTCATGCCATGCAACCAGCATAAGACAAAAAGAAACTCTTCCTTTTTCTGCATAACACTTGGAAATGAGGACATGGTACATGAACTTCAAATAAAGTGAACTCAGAAAATAAAATGACACATGAGCTTGGCCCCATGAAATAAGAGCTCTGAGTCCAGGCCAAAGTGTTTAACTCCTCACAGGATTGATTCCCCCAACAAGACTATCTTGCAGTTACTCTGTGTTATTTTCACCTGGAACTTTACCGTTTACGTAATATAGCTGAAACTTTCAGATAGTCACCACAAAATCCAAGCCAGATGCTTTGAACCTGACGACTGGATGTTGGCATACTTAAAACAAACTGACATTGCCTGGAGCTTTCAAATTACTTGCTTTGAGCTCTCTGCATGAAGAAACAGAGGAGAGCATCTCTGGGACAGAACACAGCTTAAAGTATTGTAAGGGTTGCCTTGGGCAACTCTTGCACCAAGAGCTGCAGGAAGCACACCTCCAGACACTTCATAATCCCTCCCATGTGGAGGAGAAAGTGACAGCTATGAACAATGAGCCCCTGTTTCTGCATAGCCGAATTACCCTGGAATGTGATACGGTTTTGATACAGAGGTAATCTGTACTTTTCTCCTGTTTCCCCTTTATCAGAGATAAAGTGTAACAGAAGACTGATAAAAATGTTTAAATAAACCTCATTAAAAATGGAAAGAAACAGAATTACCGCTGCCTGTTATCTCTGTATGTAGCAATAGTATGTCTTTGGTAACTACATGGCTATTACTCCAAAGCAAATACAGAAAAACAGACTTCTGAACCATGATCACTTTTTTATAGTTACTTTAGTAACAGAACGTTTGTCTTAACAGATGCTATAGTGCTGAATATTATTTAGAGTAAAAGACTTAAGGACTTCAAAGTAAGAACACACATTTAAAATTAATACAAAGTTTTGAACCTTTTATCTATATAATTCCTTATGATGATGTTATCAAAAGTGTAGCTAAAATATGATTTCAAGTTAACTGTTTTTCTTTCCATGCTACTCACATCTACAGGCTTATCATCTGCAGCACGAGAAGCAATCAGAGTCCTTCCCTGCAAGTCAATGGTGAATTTTTCATCAGTCTGCTTTCTCTCAATTAAATTACAGTCCAAATAAAGGGAAATGATCCCCGACTGCACGCTAATACCAAGCTTATGCCACTGCCGATCAAACAATGGATAAATTTCTCGACTCTTGAAAGTGTAGTGCAGTATATTTCCCTGAGCAGATTTGGTCATATACTCCACAGCCTTTTTTGTACCATCCAGAAGGACAGAGATCTGAAATCAAAGTAAAATAAAAGAAGTAGTAATTTAAAAGTTATGAGTGTAAGTACTAAACATATATATAAACTATATATAATAAAAATATTCTAACTATATAGACTGGGCAAGAATTATGTTATAAAGCATTCTTTTATGTAACTGTAAATACATATCGGCTATATAAGGACTTCTTAACCTAGTTTACAGTCTTAATATTTAGTTTGTAAACCTCTGTCATTCTTACAATAAATCATCAATTATTTCAGAAAAATTTCTTTATTCTATATATACACCGTAGTTAAATCAAGAAGTGGAACATCCACTGAGTAATATTTGCCATATTATAGGGTAAAAAGAAGAAACTTAGTGACAAAAAAGAAATCAAAGACGACTCTAACCTCGGGTGCGTCATACTGATTTAGAACTTGCCATATATACCAACGCTCTTTCCTGGTATTTCGCCGTACACGGAACATAGCAACTAGAGAGTATTCTTCAGGAAGCCCATTTGGAAATACTTGCCTACAATAGAAAGGAGAAAAAAAAAGATTTCTTGTTATATACACAAACACTTCTTAAAAGCAATGAAGAGTAATAATATCTGGTGAAAACAAGGAGCCAAATGCTCACTCACTTCGAATTCATGGGCTTTAGTGTTCAGAAGTGCCTCTTCACAAAAGTACAATTCATTCTATTTGTAAGAATAAATGGCTGAAGATTTCACTAATGAATTTTTTGTTCTTTTAAAAAAGTCTGTTATTAGTACAAGTAAAAGTCTCAAAAGAAATGCTGCAAAGTGAATGCCCAGCAAACGCGTTTTAAAATACTCCTTTCCCCAATTTATTGCTTCAGATACTGAAAGAAGTTTCCCAGAGGATATGTGGAATAATCCCCATCCCTGGAGACCTTCAAAACACAGCTGGACAAGACTCACAATAACCTGCCCTAACACTCAAGTTGGTCCTGCTCTGAGCAAGGGGTTTGATCCCGCAACCTCACAGACACTGACTTGGGCATCTTCAGAGAACAGCTGGACTTCAGTAGGCTTGAACAAAAACAAGGAATGTATTTCTGAATTACTAGCTGTTGTTTAATTTTTGTAATTCCTTTCTTATCTAAGATATGTTAACACCTCTAAAAGTATGACTTCCTACCTAATCACAGTATGCAGTACAATATCAATTCTACAAAGTTTGTATTTCAGAAAAAGCAAAATTAGTTTGTAACACAACTGTACAGACTTTGATAATATTAAATATATACTAATTCTGTACTGAAAAATAGGATGGTGCAATCAGTGTTTTTCTTTTGAAGCTTCTGCATTTCAGATTATTCTTTTCTAATACAGTGATGACACAAATGAAAACCACAGATACAAACAGTACACAACATGAGTAGCTAAAGCGTTAACATTGCTGTGTGCTGTAAACTGTCAGAATTGCCCAACTAGTCACATTGGGAAAGGCATTCCCTGGATCAGAGTGGAGGAAATTTGAGGGCCCCACACAGTAGAAAAAAATGTTCTCTGTTTTTCTTCCCACAAACATGTGAAGTAAACAGTTTATTTCTAAGAAACTACAAATAGGATTATAATTACACAGTAATGTGCCATAAAGTCTTTCTTAAAAAAACTAAACCCAAAACAAAGGGAAAAAGAGGAAAGAAGCACCAGTTGACAAGACAAGAACCCTAACAACCCTCCTGCAAACCAGCGCTCATGAGTTAACTTAGCTTCTTGGGAAAAACGCCTTCTGTGTAGAGGTGCCTGCTCTAAATCCTGCCAAAGAGCTTCTTTATTGACTAACACCTATTTAAGTGCCTTACGTGGGAATCACACTTTTTTGGCTTGTCTCCCACATCTGATTCCTATTTTATCCCAAGACCAAACTGGCTGCTCTCTGACATTGTTAGTAGACCCATATGCTCTGCTGTATAGTTATAGACATTTCAATGTCAAAAGGCAAGGCAAAAGCGAATAGGCTGTGAAGGACTTAGATCTAGATTTCCTACTATTCTGTAATTAATTATAATATGAAGCATATGTTTGTAATTAAAGAAGAAAAATACCTTCATTGGCCATCAGTAATACACGAATGTGTCTCTGAAACAGCAAACTATCTGGTCATGAGACCAGCCCTATGGGTTACAGCACCCCAGGCAAGCTAAGGAGATGGCATCTCAGGTTTACAGCTATAAAGTAGACACAGGATATCTGGCTGTGGGAGCATTTGATTAGCTCTCCAAAATAAATTAACTTTCCCAGCTAACTTCCATATTAGGAGACACAGGGGAGCTTACACTAATGGGCAAAGGGCAGACAACTGTGGAAGAGAAATGATTAGAAGACTTCATCAAACGAAAAGAGACGAAACCACAACTGACATGGTAACTGCAAAACAAACAAAAGAAGTTTCTGGACATGGCAGGTATTCTAGTAAATATGGAGCATTTTTTAATTTGTTTTTTTCTTCAACATCATTTCTTTTTACTGTAAAGCCTCCCTGACACTTTTTTCTCTTCCTTAACTGTTTATCAAACCATCTGGGAAACTGGACAAGAGAGTTAAAGTATGGGCCAGCATTTTGAAAAAGGTCAAGAGTTTACTTTAGCTTCTTTTACCTTTGAGCTGACCGAGAAAACGGTATCAGCAGAAATGAAAAAAGTAGGCAAGGTTAACTTCCAATTCATTTCAGTGAAGTCATCTGAAGAGGTAAGACTTCAGTAGAATTGGACTAAAGATAAATTCAGTTAGATTCACAAAATAATTTAGGTAAAAATGTGCCTCTACAGACCAATGGATCTAATCCCATCCTCAAAGCAGGGCCAAACTGAAAATAGTATCAGGTTACTGTAAATCCTGGCCAGTTAAGTTGAAAGTCTTCAGGAATGGAGATTATTCCTCAACCCTCTGGGAAACTTGTTACAGTGTCTGGCCAACAAACAGCACAAATTTGGTATACAACTACTGCACAACACAGACGTAACTTCACAGAATCAATATCTTTACTCTGAGAAGAGTTCTCATTGTGTAACTACATGAACCTGGTGACCAAAAAGTCATTAACAGATGCCTTAAAGTATACACTTAATACTCAACCCTTCTAGCCAGATTTAAGTAAATGTCAAAAGCAAAAAAAATTAAGAGATACTCAGAATATTTAACATACTATCTACTGTTATACACAATTTCCTCTCTGCTCTTGCTCACTGAATGACTTCAAGTCAATGTAATTAGACTAAAAAGCATGCATCTAGCATTGAAGTGACTTAGGCACAATTTAGTATTACTACCATGGGATCTTCTACTCCATGAAGCTCAGTTATAAACTTTTCAGAAACAAAAAAAGTATGTACGTGTTTTAAACAACAAATATATAATTACACTTGATGGAGGAAAAAGAAAAGTCAGAATCGAAACATGAACATTAAACCTCATATTGGAATATGAGAAAAGCCAAAACCAAAATTTTGAAGAATACAGAGTTTGAAATTCAGAAATTCTTTGAATGTTTAATATGTTGCTTTACCTGATCACATTCAACACTTCAAAACTAATGAGACATCATGTGCAGGGCAAAACCCGTAAAGAAGCAGCACTAAACACTACTGAAAAACACAAAAGCAAGTTGTTCCATATGTCCACAGCTCAACAAGTACCTCCTCACAGAGCATTTACCCTTTCCATGTGAAAAAGAACAATAGGAACTGAGAGAGAATAAGAATGAAGGAAATCTCTACAAAGATGACCTCAAAGCCTGTAGGTGGAAAATTATGTAAACCACAAATATAAAGAACATTAACTTAGGGTTGTATGTTACTAAGACAAAAGCAGTAAGAGAGGGCTTAAGAAAGCCCTCACACTACAGGAATATCAGTAGCAACACATGTGCAAATTCATCTGTAGAGACAAGAACCTACAAGTTAAAACAGACAAGCAAATGAGGGTATCCTTGACATCTAATCTCTGAAGTAGGAGATGCTTTTGTGTTTTTTGGACAAACGTGTCTAAACCAAAATACATAATCAGGCTTTGGAGAAAAAAACAAGAACATGAACCTTAGATTCTTCTCTCACAAGAAGTATCCATAACAGTGGGACAACAGTCAAATTCTCCCATTTCTGTTATCTTCCTTAGTTAAGGACAATTCAAACCAGATCTCCTTCATGGATGACTGCTCTAACCTTTAAAGCTATTGAAAAAGTCTTCTCTGCCTCTTCTACACTGAAAGCGCTCGTTACTGCTGTGATCTGTGTTGAATTCAATGCTGACCAGGCTTATTATGTATGATTTAAACACAGCGTCATGTTTTGTCATGACGCTGTTTCTGGTAAGGGGTAAGGGGCTGTAAAGATGGCTCCTGTAAGAAGTTCTCAAAACTCTCCCCAGCTCTTAGCCAGACCCACTTCTGGGGCTGAGCCAATTTGGCACCTCCAAGATCATTTCTTAAGAAGAAGCTGGAAGAGAAAGGTTCTTCCTGTTCGTTCTTTTCTGGCTGGTGGTGGTACAAGGAGTTGGAAGAGAGAGAGAAGCAACCATGTGGACTGCAAGGTCAGTGAGGAAAGAGAAGAGGAGATGTGCTGGAGCAGAGATTCCCCTGCATCATGTGGAGAGGACTGGTGAAGCCGAAGTTTGTTTGCATTTTGTTAAAAGTCCCCACAATAGAGGCACTGACTCACTTCATTGAGGAAGCTGTGTCCTGTGGGAGGGAAGCCATATTCACAGAAGCTGTAACTGTGGTGAAGAACCCACACCAAAGAAGTTCATTAAAATTATGCACAGAAGAGGCTGTGTCCCGAGAGAGAGACCCTGTATCTGCAGAAACTGCAACTCTGAGGAAGAATCCACATCAGAGATATTCACTAAGGACCGCATCCGGTGTGAGGGACCCTGTATCGGCACAAGCTGCAGCTGCTGGGAACAACCCACAGCAGAGAAGTTCATTAAGGACTGTGTCCCGGGGGAAGAACCCTGTATCAGAGCAGGGAAAGAATGCCAGGAGTTGTCCTCATCTGAGAACAGAGAAGCAGCAGAGTCCATCTGTGAGAGACTGACCACATCCCCCATTCCTTGCCCCCCTGAGCTGTTGTAGGGGGAGCAGGTAGAGATATTGGGAGCAGTGAGCTGGGCCCGGGAAGAAAGGAAGAATGGGGGAGGGAAATCTTAAAGTGCTGCTTGTAGTTTTCTCATCATCCTACTCCCTTTTTGCTTTTTCAGCTGTCCTGTTTCTTGTAGGTGGTAGAATAAACTTTCCTTACTGTCCTCTCTAAGTCAAGTAGTGGAGTCTGTTTTGCCCAGAACTGTAATTGGCAGTGAGCCCTCCCTGCCCTTATCTCAATCCACAACTTCCTTGGTTATCTTTTTACTCCCACTTTGCTGAGGCATCTGCCATCCTAATGGCAGGTGGGTGGGGGACACCAAGCCAGAGACTGCTGTGGCGCTTCATTGCTGTCTAGGCAAAACCACAACACACAGTCTGTGACACCTCTGGGGACACAGTCAACATCCAGGTATCTCTACACACATCTCTGAGTCACAATGAAACTTGGATGAGAGTTACATGCCTGGCTGCTTAAGCCACAGTGCTTCTGAGATTGGCTGGAATCTATGCCCAGATGCCAGGGGAAATCTGTTGACCAAAATGATTCATTTTAGGTGCCACGAGGGGTTAGGTGGTGCTGGAGAGCTGGTAATTTGAATAGTTCTCTGAGACTCAGGCGCTCAAAGCATGACTAAATTATACTTCACATGGAATGTAGACAGTTTGATATTCTCCCTCTGCCCATATTGTAGTATATAATAAGTCTATGATGATGAATGGAGCACTATGTTCTCAAAGCGAAGCACACCCTTGGTGGAAACTGCTGAAAACAATGGCAGGAACTGAAGCATATGAACTGAATACACAGGCTTGAATTTACCACCACCCTAGACTGCTGTATTGAGATGTACTGTAAATTTCAGAGGCCCCAGGTGGCAGACTGAAGGGATCAAAGATAACAAGACGGAAAAATCACTAACAATACAAGCTTTTAGATATAACATACATCCATTACAAAACCAGACATTCAGGTATCTCTTAATGTTCCACAGGTTGAAGCATCAGGCAGATGCATCCAGAATGTTAATAAAGACATACTGACATTCCTGCAACTATGAGCCACTCTGTCACAGCATACGTATATTGAGTTGCAAAGGCTTTTGTTGCATTCTCCTGTTTTTCACTGGATTAAATGTAGCCATACTTCTTCCTAAAAACAGGTGCCGTGACCCAAGTACAGCAGAGATTGTACATTGTGAGATTACTAGAGGAGCAGTTACAGGAATTTTGCATGAACTTTACAAGTGTATTTGCACATAGCTTCTACCATTTCTAATCAAGTATAGACTGAATTTTAGCAAAATATTTTCTTATTTATCTGTTTCCTCAAAAGCTCTGAAAACTCCTCAAATGCAGATATCAGCTGGTTCTTCTTGTTCTACCACGTTAGAAGAATTAATTATGAATGAATGAACTTTGTATTCACTGTGCTATAAACAGTTTTAGTTCTATCTTTGTAAAGCTGCATTGAGTTACCCATATCAAATTTAGTAAGGCAATCCTTTATTTACCTTTTGTTTTTATTTTTAAAAAAAGCACTAATGGAAAAGTGGCATCTATTTTTAAACCTTATGAACTCTAATTGTTCCATATCAAACGAGAATACACTACAGTATATGATAAACTTCCGTATTTACAAGTATCAATGAAGCCTCCAGCTTGCTGAATATCTTCCAAGAGAAATATGAGCCAACTTATATTTCCTGAGAGTGAAGTGAGAGATGTTTAGAGTTTCTGGCAAGACATATCTTTTCCAGCTGACATATACCATTACCTGGTATATGTCACTTGTAACATGACAATGTTACAATAATTTGGTGACCAGAGCGCAAGGAGTTAGTTTAAACAACTTTCCTATGGTGTATAGTGATTTATTCAGTTCTACCTTCACAGAGACACTGCAATCTCAACCTTTTCGTGTTTGTCAAGGGATTTAAACTGATATACATTTTGAATAGAAAAGTAAAAGCTCAGGTGACCAAATACAAAAACTCTCAACACTATTCTCAATATTCCTACAACAAATTACTGTACCTGTGATTCTCTGTTTATGTACAACTTGACTGGTGCAATGGGAGAAGAGAAATAACTAACAGGAACAATTAACCAATCTCTGACTAGAAATGGTATTTCAAATTCTTTTAAAATAAAAGAACAGCTGTTTGTTACTCAGAATAAGAAATAATTTCCTTCCCATCCATCTTCCTCAAATCACATTAAGATGCACTACACAGTTTCATGTTACATTAGGCCTCAAGTTGTTTTGATATGACACATTATATGATGCAACTCAAGGGAAACTATTCAGACAGCTTAAGAGTTATTAATTACTTAGGGAGAGCTCAACCCACTCAGAAAATACACCTCTGAAAGCAAAGCTGAAAATTATTTTAACATTGAGAAAAAGGATTTACTTAATCTTTCATGTACTTCAACATGCCTCTGTTTCCATTTACTGAATGGGTTTTAATACAGAGGTGAATGTTTGGGGTTTTTTTTATGAATGTCAATACTATTCCTATCAAAATTTTAAAGGGCATTTTAAAAATTATTAGTTTGAAAGAGAAATGCCAAAACCATTTTGCCTATGCACAGTACTTTTCCTCCTAGTGTTTCCAGCAGTATTTTGTATCTTTAATAAAGGATACAAAGGCCAGTTTTCCATTGAATTGAAAAAGGTCAAGGTAACAATACAAGCTTGGCCAATTTGTATGGATTATAACTTTTTTTTTGGGGGGGGGGAGGGGGCAGGAATCAGCAGCAATGAAAAATTCGATCAACATTTAGGCTTTTGGAGTCTTATTTTTTCAAAGGTAACGTTCAGCACTTCTAAAAGGCAAGTTACACACTTGCCTTGCTCAACTTGGATATTTGATTTATAAACAGAATAAGTCTCAGAACAATCAGTGAACTTTCCCGAAAGCAAGAATGTGTGATTTGGGCATACAGTTATTCACTCTTTCTCTCCCCTTTTTAATAATGTATATATTTTAAAATGTAAAAAGATGACAAAACTGGTTCAGAAGCTAGCAAGAGTATCACATCATAAAATATTATATTCAAACAGCATGTTTCCCCTTCCAAAACATGACACCTTACCCTGAAGACTACACAGTAAGTTAAGCTGCTCTAAGCAGCAGTAAGCATATTTCCATCCCACACAGGGTGGCAAAGAACTGTCATTAGAGAACACTGTGAAGAGAGACGAGTGAGCGAACAAGAAGAAAGTCAGAGGCTAACTATCTTCAGCAAGGCAAAACTTTACTCAAAGTAATCTCAGACTCCAAAGGATCCTTCCACACCTGCACCAGCATAGACTCAAGAAAACACAATGCAACAGAATGCATCCATACAATCAACATACTATATCAATTGCCTATTTATGTACAAAGCATGTGAAGAAAATGCACAGGGTACTAGAAAGATTTGGATGGCTTTTGCAGTATGGAGACATTGAGATGATTCTCCAGACACTTTTGAGCTCAACATTTAATGCATGTCAATCTGTGATTCCAAAAGACTGAAGCTCATCTATACAGTTCAAAGGACTTGTACACATTCAGACTGTTTCTTTTCCTCAGGAGATGACCTGAGAACAAGCAAACATACTGTTCTCAGTGTCTGGGAGATGAGGAACACAAGTGAGAAAAAGGTAGAAATCTAGCTCTTTCACAAAAGGGAAAACTATTTTCTCTGCATCTGCTTTCTCTTAAACATGACACTGCACATCACTTTCTGGTGTCCCTCTGCCTCACATTCCTCAAACCAGATTGGTTTTCTGTATATTGGATTCATTTACTGACTGAGAAACATGCAGAGACTTTCTAACATTGCTGGAAGAAAGTAACCAGTCTCTGTTGCCTCAGCTCGTTTTTTCAATGAGATTCTTCTCATATATATTTTTAATAGCCACAGCAATCAGGTAACACCTCTGTAGCAGATATTTATGTTATCAGTAACTGATACCTTCAGATACAACTGACTCTCCTCACATGGATATTATAACAAGAACTTGTATTCAGTTTGCATTTGGTTTTAGGATCTTGCGAATATAGTTATTTTTCTTACACCAAGTGCCCCTTCAACAAGCATTTTGCCACATTCCATGGATGTTAAATCTGCTCATGTATTAAAATTAAAAAACATAAGTTAGGAAAAGCATCTGTCTCCATACCACAGCTACACTGGAAGTATAAAAATAACTCAACAGAAAACCATCTCTTTTGAAATATCATAAACTCCTGTCAGGAAATCATGTTTTTCCTAGAATTACACCTAATTCACCCTTGTTTCCTGTAGCTAAATGCAGAACATCAAACATACGTGCACCATTGTCTCCAACTCTCTAACAGGTTTATACTCCTGTGATTCACTGTAAGGAATGAAACCTCCCTGCGATCATAGTCTTATTATACAGTATGAATGTCAGAAATCTTCAGTGCTTTTTCTTACTCAGAACCACACCAGTAAATTGATGATCTCTATAAGGAAACTTACTCAAGGTTTGACACTTTTCTCACAAGCAATCCCCAAAACGGAACAAAACTCTTTGGAGTCTAATGTCAGAATCCAAAGTGGGATAATCTCTCTGTTTCTTTGGTGAGTTTGTGATTGTCTCCTAAGATATGGTCTTTGTTCAAAATTTAAAGCTAAGGTGTGCTTAAAAGAATGGCAGAGATTTAAGTTTTCTTCAAGTAATTCAAGAATTATATCAAGCTTTTTTGGCATTTTTATATAATCTCTAATAGTCATTTTTAAAAGTCATTTGCAAAGCAAAATGGCCTAAAAATCAATTCTGGCAACAAGGAGGAGGATGTGGATTTAAACACTTTTAAAAGAACTCTACATACTTCTTTTAATATTTAACTATGTTTTTATTTACACATTTTAGGAGCAGCTTTATAACTCACGTGGCCCTTCTAGTTTGCTTCCAGAAATGGAACAGAGATAACAGGTCTAGTTATTAGAGTATTCTGTTACTTGGTGGTCTCTGAAGCCAATGAGATATTAAATTCTTATGCTAAATATGATTGTCTACAGTGGAATGAAGTTATTCAGCTGATCAAGAAACCCTCTAAAAACGTTAGAGAAAAAAAATAATAGGGTAATGTCTGAAAGTCAACTGACAATGAAAATTGCACTGCATTTACATGTCTCCTGCCCTGGAGCAAGATCTGTGGTACAGTGTTAATTATTTGTAGATTTCAGTGGTTGCTATTGTCTGGAAAAGCAAAGAAAATGCGGACTACAATAGAGGATTTGTCCAATGGAAGCCACGATCATTCAGTCTGAAGACAGAAGATGCACTTCATACTTTGGAAAAGAAGGAGGAGATCAGGAACGATGTTTCTTTTTTCTTGGTCTAGATATTCATTTAATATTCTCTGAAGAAGGAAGAAATCTAAGCATCTACCTCTCCTTGGAGGTTTTCACAGCTGATTTACCATCACTGTACAGACATTTGTAGTGGTATCTAGAGACACTAGCTCACTCCAGAAACAGAATGGTCTTTTTAGCTTGGTACATAGGAAGGCTAGTCAGCTGCAGCAGAGCCACATGCTGAGAGAACTGCATCCTCCTACTTCTCAGGCTGGTCTTGTGATAACTACTTTGTGTATTTCTGCATGACATCATGCTACTCAACCCAAATGTGTTGTTTCCTTAGAATTCTCAATTTCTTCCTGTTTAGTTTCCCCTCACCTCTGTCCCAAACTTTTTTTAGCTTTTTACAATGCATCAGTGGAACAAGTACTAGGAAACTGAACTGTTAATTTGGAACAGGCTCCCCTCTTCCTTACCTGGTTCATTCTGCCAGGTCCTAATCAAACCTGTCTGACAGTTAAAGGCAAATCATCTGACAGGCCAGCATTACTCCTTTGAAAATGCTGCGTGCTCACAGTGAACGTAACAGTATGGCTGGCAGTGGAAAGGGAGAGCTACAAGGACTGCTCTGTGGAGTACAGCTGAACCAAACTAAGGGATACTTTATTCCTAACATCCTGAAATTATTGCCTGGATAACTAGCCTCCTCCCTTCTCTTCAGCAGGCAGAACTGCCTATAAATGAAGTCATTCTAGGCTAATGTCACAAGCAGGCCAATGCTAAGTGCTTGAAAAAAAAGGCACAGGCAACACCAAAGGTACTACAACCTATGACACTCTTATAGATAGATATATGGAACCATCTTGACTCCAGCTGATCTCCTCCAAAAAAGAAGGTATAAATGGTGAAGATTAAGTTATAAACAGAAGAGGTATGAGTAGGAAAGGTTTATGATACCAGATATCACAGGCTGACCTGAAATAAGTAGCTCTGGCAGTTGCAAAAATGATGTTACAGAAAGAGAACATGCTATTGTTTTAACACTCCCTACACACAGCATGAGCGGTCTATGAATATTTAAGCCTGATGTTCTGCTTACAGTTCAAAGAATAATTAGATAAATAATGTGCTTTTACAGTTTGTAAAAGCTGTTAATATTCATGGATTCCAGGTGAATGAATATGGAAAATAAAAGATGAAAAAAAAATTATTTGCATCACATAGACTTATTAGCATTTACAGAAACTAAAAATTATCACTTTTCTCAAGTCTTGGGACGTAAAATGAGTTGCCTAATTACAGTCCAGTTAAAAAAAAAGAACACATATAGCTTAGCTTGCATGTCTCACATTCTGTAATAATAAGATTCTTGATGAGTTACAGATAAAATGGGGTTAAAGCATATCAAGCTCAAAAATACCAACATTGCATTGCTATCTGCTGAGTCATACCTAAGTTTAACAGGATGAATCTGTGACTTGATAACCCTGTTGCTATCAGACCAAGCTGGGAAATGGCCAGGTATTCCCTTTAAAGGGCTAAGATAGAAACAAAAAAAAAAGCTTGTAGAGAGAGACGTGGTCTTGCATTAGGCCCAAGACAGATGTGTTGAAAGGAGGCTTCAACACTGGAAAGTCAATGAACACTTTAAATTTTTCCCAGGCTTCACACAGAAAGAAACCACAAAACCCAGCCTGAAAGAACACTGGATATTACTAAGAATCCCTCTCAGGCTGAGGAAATAGGCCAGATGCCTTATATCCAAACAAGGAGGCTCGATACACTGGGAAGTTACAAACTTTCCTCAAAATAACAAAGGTTGCACAGTACAAAAACTTTGCATTAAAACAATGCATCAACTATACTTAATTTGAGGTTGAATCATCTATGTGACTTCTGCGTGAAAGTAATAGAAGCACAAAAAAACCCCAATGATTTTATTTTTCCACAGTAAGGCTGAGACTGAAATTTTTACTGCTGATGAAAATTCAAAGAACATAACATTACCTACTACAAACGTCAGGCTAATAAATAAAATGTGGAAGAGCTATAACAGTAAAGAAAATATCACTAATATCACCAATATTCTGCTTTATATGAGACTGTAACATTTAAGCATTCAATGAGATGGAAGAAATATTTTGGAAGTTTTAAAAAGGTTTGTTCCCTCACCATCCTTTGATAAAAACTCATACTTGTGTATGAGAAGAAAATTAATCCAATACAAGCTGTTTCAAGAGATTATATTTAATTGTGATAACAAAAGTTACGATGCTGTAAAAAACGTAATCTCAGATATAATATGAATTCATATAAGTAGTGCTAACTGGTCCTTAAGGAGAGCAATGAATCAAGGCTATGTTCCAACTTTTCAATCTTTCAAGAACTCTAACCAGTTAATGAGTCATGACTTTCCTCTCCATGAAATCATATCAGCTATCTTGAATCACAAAGTGTTTTTTTAGCACTCCTAACTTTCACAACAAACCAATCTTAAGTTTATGTAATTTCCTGGTAGCATAGCATATCTGTCTCCACATAGTAACAGTAATACAATCATTTATCTCTTCCTAAATTTAAAGAAAATCCTGGGGACAGGAAAGTAACCTATTAAAAAAAAAAGAAATCATTTCAAAGTCTATCCTCTTTTTGTGAGTAAATGCAGACATTGGCAATCTGATGGCATTTCGTTGATCTAACCTTTTCAGATATTTAAGTCATCATATACAGTTTCATTACTAAACTACTTTTACAACTTGACATTTCGTCCTGTTGTGATACATTTTCTTCTAATGTCTCTGTTCGTATGATTATTCTTTTGAGTTACTGTCTTTATCACATATTTTGTACAGTTCACATAGGAATGAAACATCCTATGTTAAACATTCTCAATTCTCGGTGACTTCATTTCACAGGGGATATTAAAAAAAAACAAAAAACCCAGTCAAAGCAACAACAATAAAAAACCCACCAATTTACTGTACTAGAAATAACACCTTTACCTATAAAATTCCTATTCTCTATTGATCTTGTACCAGCCAGATGCTAGAAGTTAATCCTGCACAACAGCAAACATTTAACGCTGCAATCGCATGTGCAGTACTTCAAAGTAAGCACAACTAGCATGCAGGGTCCTGGGTGCAAGAATTGGTCCTGGGAGCATCCCCAGGTCTTAGAAAACAGTTCATGTTATTCTATGTGTTCCCGGTATTACTATTATATTATTTTGTTTAGTTTAATAGATTAAACTGGCAATCAAGTAACATTCTGAGCTGCTCAAATAGAGAAAGTAAGACAAAAGCATGTCTTGTCACGCTTAGACCCAGAGTATTCTTAGGATTTTTTTTTATACATACAATTCTGATATTCTGTGACTAGTCACATTGACTAAATAAAAAAATAACATGATGTCTCGCACATGGTTCTGTTAACACAGAGTATCTACACAGCAGGACTTAGGTTCCGTAGATTACAGACTGTTCTATGTGCTGAAGTTTATTAAATCATTCCACATTTTGAAATGAGTTTGTGACATGACAAATATTCACTTCAGTCAGCAAATTCTGCACATTTATGACTAAAATCAAGTTGATACTCAGCTCTCCAAGTGACAAATCTAGGCCATGGACTCTATTGGTCATGCAAAAATAAATAAGTGGGTGGTTTTTAATTCACAGTTTTTCCTCATAAATTGAAAAACGTTTCATGGCATGATGATCAAAACTAAAAGAGCTAACCACAGAGAAATGCTAGAGGCCAGAAGTCTTTCACAACCAACTGAAAAGAAATGAAAATCAGTGTAATGAAAAAAGCACCAAGCAGTTTCACTGTGAGAGAGCTCATGAACTATTTTTAGACAGAAAAGCCAAAAACTTAGAGGCAAGGGCAGGGGAAGTGAATTATATCTCTATGACATCTTTAAACAACAAAGCCCCACTGTAGATACAGATGTATCACCATATACATCTTTTTGTAGGTACAAGTTTACTTAAGAGGAGGAATGTCTGACAGCATAGCTATTAGAAAAGATATTTCACAGAGTGTTAAATCACAAAAGCCAAAACCAAAAGAAATTCTGATCAATTACAAGTTTCAGGGTTTTGGAAATTTGCTGAATCAGCAAGACTGATAAATGATCTTTCAATCTCTAATTTTATACTAGAGCAAATGGGGGCTATCTTCAGCTGCATGCATTACATCCAGCACATTTCAATTAATTATGTGTGGTTACATACAGCACTGCTGTCTACACCCATAGTTACTCTGGAATTCTAATTAACTTCAACTCCATTAATTCTGCAATTCTATTTTTGTTTTAAGGCCATTCTGATTGGTGTTCTAATGAAACACAGGTCTTATTACAGACTTAGATCTGCATCCATCCTCCTTATTGATTTATTCTTCTATCTTGTACTCAGTTTTGGAACATTTTTCTTAAAAAAAGATGGCCAAGAAAAAACAAAAAGGCATTGAAAGATTTTAAATGTCACCACGTTTGGCAAGGAGTAAGGGATGTGTAAACTCTTATGAAAGTTCCCACACTCCAGCATCACTTAAGGCTCTCTTCAACTGGTAAATTAAACAACCTATAGCAGAACCTACGTCCAGTTTTTTGAAGAAAGGTCAGAGAGAAGCATCACAGTAAATTGCTTGTGTTGAATGTAGAAATCTAATAACTCAACTCCTTCATCCAGCAATTGTAGTATCTCTAACAGTATATGCTTTAAGATTTGCTGTCTTACCCAATATGAAAACCCAAAAAAACTGTGGCTAAACCACCACAGGCATCCATATCAGATGAAAATAAAAAGGAATTCTATATAGTGAGTATTAAGCACAAGTAAAATTGTTTAGATACTGCAGATGCCATTGTTTTAGTCAGAACCACAGAATTGTTTTCCACAGGACAGGTTAAACCATTAAACCAAAGGTGCCATTTCAAGGTTTGCTTAAGCTAACTGCCCCAGCAGTGCCTTCTTGCTCCTTTCTGGCTGTGACAGCTGCAGATTACAGCCACAGCATCAGCCAGCAGACTCACTGACTAGAAAGACTGATGCTGATGTGGAGGAGGTGAGATGAGGCTGAGAGCTGGAGAGGAATAGTGTGAAGGTGAAATACCAATTTTATTTTCTTTCCAAATAATGATCTTGTCTGGACAGATCTCTCCTTTAAAACAAAGGTAGCAGTGAAAAACAACATCAATCTGAACTGAGATACATGTTTCTCAAATTGAGGAAAGCTTTTCAGCACAGAAAGTAAACTGTCTTTACTAGATGTTCATCCAGGGCTTTTGTAATTTGCTTATAGCCTGCCTGAAGTTTCATTCTGAACCATGGGGCACATGGGGGATCCACACGAGCACTGCTGGTCTTCTGTACACTTACTGTGGACCAGTGCCCCTAAAGCACACATCTCCCTGAAACTTATTCCCTTTATCTGCAAGTGCTTTATGACATGACAACATCTTTGAGGAAAAAAGGTAAAGAAATAGTTTGCTTCATCCAAATTTGTGTTACCAATTCAACCAGTATGATGCTGTCTACTGTCAGGGGAACAAACAACCTTATAAGATCAAAGAATTCAGATTCACTACATTCAATGACAATTAAATAATTTCTCTGCTCTTTCAACACAAGTACTATACATTTTTATATATACTCTTCCCCTCTGCCACTTGTCATTACTTTTGCTTTTACAATTATTTCTGCACAGTAAATTGGATGTTAAACTACATGATGACTCAAGCCCAATAAAACAATTAAATTCAATTCACAACTCAATTTCAAATTTTATAAAAACATCTTGGTGTATTTATTTTTTATTTTCATGTAGAAACAAGCCCAAACATGCAGAAAAAAGACATTCACATGTGCTCATTCTTTAAAAGAAGCACTGTCCTATCATTTTTTCATGGGAAGAGACATCATTTTTCTCCCTAGTTATGAAATGACTGGTATTTACATGGTAGGTGCAGCTCCAGTTCATTCCTTCAAAAGTAATCTCTGTATTATCCTTCTTTTTTAATTTATAAAATACAGTAAGTTTTCAAGTTTCTGGAAGTAAACACAGAGTACACAACTTCAGTATCTTTTGACAAGAATAAGGAAAAGAAAGTTTAAATCACTGCAGCTTCTGATCCACTAGTTTGAAAAACCTGAAGAAAGCATCAGGATTTGTACTAAATTCATGCTCCCACATTCAGGAAGCAAATTCCAGACACAAGGCCCTTTTCTTGAAAATACCCTGCAACCAAAATACCAGACATTTCAGTCAGCATTTTTGGCATCAAAATCTTAAATAATCCCAAATAAATAAACAATATAGGAAGGGAGAGGTGGTTTCTTACATAATTATCTAATATTTTAATAGACCAAAGGCTAGGAGGATTTTGTGTAAAACACTGATAAAAGCTGATTAGTTTAACTGTAACTACTGCCTTCAAACAGGGGTGCCACCTCACCGGCATTTTCAGTAGCTGCTTTAAGAACTTTCGATGAAATCTTTTGAAAACTGGCAACTTTCACATCTATCCATTCTATACTGTGTATAAGAAAGAGGTAAATAACTTTTTAATATATATATCTTAACTTTTTCAAGAAGACTGCTAAACTAGACTCTGCTACCCAAAACACACGCCATGTACAAAGCTGAGGAAAAATCATATGCATGAGAACGTTTGCCGATAGCTGAAACCATACGTAAAGAACTCAGTACTTCTTATTTTGATGAAGAATAAAGGCTCAGAAGATACAACCACAGAACATATGGCAAAGTAAAATTGTTGCAAAGAGATAGGTGCTAGCTATGAAAAGCCTTCTAACAGTGAGCACAGAAACTGTCCCGCTTGATGCCAGCTGTGCTCTAGGAAATGCAATTCCCTTTGCATTAAAACCCACGTGGATGAGTTCCTGTGTGACCTACTCTAGGCGGTCCTGCTCTGCAGGGGATGTTGGACTAGATCATCTTTTGAGGTCCCTTCCAGCTCTTGAGATTCTGTGATTCTGATTTTTTTTTTTTTATTTGAAAGTGTAGCATGACAAAAAAATCCCACATAAACATTCTTTCATCATTGACTTCTATTCTTAGCAGAAAGAATACTCCAGCTTGAAACACAATGACAGAAGTGGGAACAGTATTTCTGCACCCAGCAACTAGACATCACAAGGAGGTGAAACATTTTCTCTGAAATATGGTCCAAGCCACAGCCACAGCTCTTCTGGCAGCAGTGAGTGACAACACTGCAGATGGAGCTCAGTAGTCCAAATACAGTCAAAATCCAGGATCTTTTTCCAGTATCTTACACCAAAAGGGGAAGAATTCCTATAAAAGTCTTGAGAGTAATTCTAACTGCTGTAACTCTGAGATCATTTAACAGCCAGCTACGATAATCTCCTCAGTAAATTAATACTGTTTGTGAAGCCAAACATGTTACAAAATAAGAAAGCCGTGACTGTGCCATTAATATTTGCTAATCATAAACAATCCATTTCAAAAACATTTTGAAACACAGTCAAAATCAATTTACTATCTCCTTTATCGGTGCTTCCAGAGGAGAAACAAATGGCCCATCAGCAACTCAGAAATGTGAGAATGAGGAACAACTGACATTTGATCCGTCTTTAGAGAAGGACAGTGAAATAATTTCATCATAGTGCGATTTACTCTAAGGCAACTAAAGAACACGGATTAGCCTAACAGGCCTCATGTCCAGAAGTGCTGAGTTCTTCTGGGAGATCTAAAAGAGTTGCTATCAGCCCAACACTCTGTCAGCAAGCTCTATGCCAAACTGGAATACGCTGCAAAGACAGTAAATGTTAAACTCTAGAGAGAAAAAAAAAGTGATTCCGTAATGTATGTATTGAAATAAAACTAAAAGTTTATACAAATACTATTACTATGACTATATAAATAGATTGTCTGTATAACAGTATTTTACTGTGAATGTCTTCAGGATTCAAAGGTTCAGCAATGCTACTCTAGTCAGGAATAACTTCTGTTCATGTTCATGTATGAATTGCAGTAACTCACTCACATATTTTTAATTGAAATCCCGAAAATGTGACTACAATTAAATTAATATTACTAGTCATTTACATGGAGCATAAGAAAATCTATCCATCTTCTGTCACAAGATAAAATATGTACAAAACTCCCTCATAAAAAGAGGTAAAGATAACAGATATAACTAAAATACAACATAAATAGACATAATCAATTTCCCAAGCTGACACTGCATTGTAAATTATTTACAACATATAAATAGGTGCAACACTACTCCAAGTCCATTGAAAAAAACAAAATGGCATCACACATGAAAAATGGCACAGCATAGCTTTCTATTACCCACACTACAACTGAATGAATGAAATGCAAGAGGAGATGTGCCAAGTTACTTGATACTTGCTAGTCAGCTTAATCAGATACTCTCAGTTTCCTGCAGGATGGATAACAAACACTGTTCTGCTGCTTACTGCACACCACGTCTACTAAAATATGTTCTGAGGCAGAATGACCCTAAAACCTCTGTGCATCTAATAGCACAAGGGGTCTGGAACCACACAATCTGACACAGTGTAAGAGAAGGAGATGTAAATAAAAATAGTAAGTTACAAGACATTGGACATGGATAACTGAGATTAAGTAAATTATAAGGTTATGATGACAGATACCTGAGTTCCTGACTATCCTTCATTGCAACCCTACCATGGCAAAACCTGACTGTGCTCCTGACTGCCCTCTGCCCTTCTTTTTAAAAAACAACTTGGAAGTTCAGAAGAATATCAGAACTACTTTAAACAAATACTTTCTTAAAATCTTGTCTGAAGTGTAACCTCTACAACAGAAATTCTGTTCTTAATTATGACATGCATTTCTCTGTGAAGAAAGATTAAAAAAGCATGACCAAGACTACTGTCATGAGGAAGCAGGATTTAATAGCAATTCTGCAGTGCCTGAATGTTACTGAAAATGCTTTTAACTTTTTTCTTCCTTCAAGAAGCTACATATTTACTTCCACAGCAAACTGACTGAAAAGCTTATCTTGTACCTTATTAACATCAACATCATGATATTAATTTTCTGCCTGACTATATTAATAAATATATATATAGTCATTAGCACTTTTATTCATTTTATTAATAATCATCTCAGTTGCTTCATATATCTGAAGTTTGCATCTATTAGATACACATATTTTTAGGGGAAACTGGAAAGATTTCCTTTTTCATTTTTTAATGAGGCTACACAGAAGAAAAGAACAAACAAGGAGAGGACCATGAGAAGCAAGAGACCATTAAAGTCAATCCACTTGCCTTCCAGGTTTACCCTTAACTGAAATTCTTTATCCCCTACCCAAGTTACACTGAAAATTAAGAAAAACTAGCCCTTTTTGTCTCAGAGTCTTCCTTCCCCCAGAAAATGAACAGATAAATTATAGGAAGGAAAGTTATTCTCTCCCATTCCATAAAGTATTAAAAAAAAAAAAAAAAGATTTACTGTGTCTTTCTTATTTCCTTGCAACTGCTAAGAGTTAAGGCTTTGTTAAGCCACAGCTATCAGCCATGGATTCTCCCTTCTCCATTTCTACTGCCTTCATTAACAAACTATCTTAATAAGAAGAAAATAAAACACAGATATTAGTGTTCAGGCCTATTAATAAACTCTAGGAGAAAAGATTTATATTTTTCAACCTCAACATTACCTGTCAGACTCCTTTCAAAACTAAAAAATTCTTAGAAATCAACTCTTCTAAATTATGAATTTTCCCTCCAGGTAGTATGATTTTTAAGTAATTTGCCCATTTAAATTTCTAGCTCCAATCTGTTTTTGCCATTAATTTTCTTACAGTTCCAGAATAAAGTAAGTCAGCTTGCAATATGTATTTTAGTGTACATGAAGCACTATTTAACTTCTCATTCCCAAAGGAAAATTTCCTGACATTTTTTGTGATTGCCTTGATTTCTTGCTCTTCTGCAGTCTCACAATTCCCTCAAAGTTCCTTCCATTGAAAAAAAACCAAAAACCTGTGAAGGCCTCAAAAGTGAAAAATGGATTTTAAAGAAGTTTTCTTACTGTCAAACTTTCAAAATATTTTTAGTAAAAGCCTGTATGGACAGTATTCAATTTTGTCTTTTATCTTCTAAAGGCAACCTTGAAAATACCGGAAAGGCCCTAACAAAAACAAAGCACTCTGGGTCAAGTAATTCTATCTAGTAATCTTTTGTTTAACAGCTAATGTTCAGTGTATTTTAAAAAAAGATAGTGATTACTTTTTAACTTTGCAAAATTACACTAGCATAAACCTGTGGCATTTACAGTATCTTATACCTCAAAAAAATCTTATAATCTAATCTGGCAAGTAGAATATTTAGGTTCTGTTTCACTCTCCTCTCCCAAAGATCACTTTGTTTTGTGTCTGAGCTCCAGTTCCTGTCTTTTCCCTTTTCCTTGGCCTCATGCTACCCACAGTCCCTCTTTGCTCTGCCCAGGAGCCAAGCAAAGGTGAAGTCCAAGGGCTGAATGCATTTTTTTCCCAGGCAAGCTGGAGCCAGACCTCTTGCAACAGAGAATATCTAACCTGAAGAAAGAGGAATACAGTTGCTTCTCTTGTCATCACAGGAACATACCGTACAGAAACCAAGGTCTCATGACTCAGAGCACATCTCAACCAAGAAGCACTGAGATGATCCTCTCTCTCTCTCCACTGAGCATGGGGAACTTGAAACTACATTCCTATCTGCTTCTTGCCATTTCTTTGTCCCTGTGCAAGCTTAAACCCATCCAATCCCATTGTGCCTTATTCTCTTTCACCTTCCTTTTGATTTTTTGTCAGAATAGGATGCTTCCTAGTTTCACCTCTACACAGAGCACCCTTTGAATTGGTGCTCAAAGACAAGAAAGACGTAAATTCCACTGGAAAACAAAAACCCATGAAATTATAGCATTTAAGGAAGTGGTGACCATTCATTCTTTTTAATCCTGCCAACAGTAATGACAGGAAAGCAAATTTCACTGAGGGATGATTAGTATAAATCTTCCCTGTATTAGTATAAATCCACCATGATAGTTTTTGTTTCCTTTGTTTATAAATTTACATATAAACAGTAGATTTTTCAGTATCAGAATCACAATTTGAGAAAAACACATTAGCAATTAACTTTCTACCTAGATACTTCCAGATTCCAGAAGAAAACCATACCTGAATCAAAATACTTCCAGAAGAAAAAAACTGTTATATAGACAAAAACACCTGAAAAAAAAGACATCTTTCTGTGGCACCCTTTATATCCATTGCTCAGTGTTTCAGATAGCATTTAGTCTGTTTGAGTAGCATTTCTGAGCATTCTGAGCTCTTCTTTTAAAGGCTTAGGATGAAAGTATTATCTTACTTACTTTGTGTTTCTGACGAGAGGTGCGCTTCCCAGTTTAAAACAGACTTTTTCTCTTCCACAAGATGTTTGCCTCAAAGAAAAGCTTTCTGCCAGATCAAACCCTGTGAAATACGATTTAGTTTATGTAATTAAATTTAAAAAACAGAGGTAAATACTGACTTTTAGCATGACTGTGACTTCCTACAGTAGAGACTGACAAGCTATTTTGAGATCTGGCACTTTAAGTCAGAGAAACAGTCCATATTCATTTTTTTGACATAAAAGCTATCAGTGCAGAATTCACTCAGTAGATGACTTTGGAAACAGAAAGAAATGCATTTGTTATTTTCTTTTATCATCTGAGCTGATAAGAACGAAGGATGTTTGTGAAAAACAATGGAAATGAATATGGCTGCAGAAGTTGAACCAATACTTTCCACGAACAACATGTTCTCTTTTTAACCCCCTTTTCCTGAAAACAATAACAGCTTTTGGAACATGGGAGCAGCATTCTGTAGTGTCTTTTCAGCTCTAAAGCCAGCTTCAGTCTTACTGTGATTACTTCCACTACTAGACAACTAATTTAGATACTCTTATTAATGCAATCATTTACCTGAAACACTGAGACTGTCTCTATTGATTTGTCTGAGATGATGAGCAACTGCCTTCATCAAAGGACACACAGCACCTTCAAGAGAATATAGTTTAGTATTTATCATAAAATTCAATAAACCAAAAATGAACAGGAACAACCTATCATAAGAGTGATAAGTGACATTAACATGGAATGTATCTTTAGGATATGAGGACCAGCAATAAAACAAATTACAAAATCTAAGTAAGAGCACTGGTCTTTCAGATTTCATACTATGTTTCAAAAAATATAAGCAGATACGAATTTTACCACATTTTAATTCAGCTGTTTATGATTAACCTAACGAGGACAATATAAGCAAAATAAAACCACTACATTAATTCTTACCAATCTCTTTCCATCTACAATAGTCTATAAAGCAAAAACATCTGTTCTAAGGGGAGTTTTTTTGGTACTTCAGGCTATATTATTAGAAAAATATCATTTTTTCCCATTAATGAACATGCAAGAATAAAACATAAATGCTTAACTTCCATGATTATAACATATTGTTACTTCAGTGAAAATTTATTTCAAAATGTGGATTAACATGGATATAATCATAAACAATGTAAGCAATGCTGCAATGCTTTTTTTTTTTTAATACATGGCTGAAGATCAAGTGTCTTTAGAGGGCATTAAGTCTTCAACAATTTAGGTAAACGCAGAATGTTCTGGAACATGGTCAATTCTAATATGAAATCTAACCGACCACTTAGCTCAAACACAGTATTATTAATATACAGTATATTACTTGCATAAAGTCCTTATCTTTTCTACATACATACACAGGAATACACACTTTTAAGAAACAAATGCAGAGAATGTTGCTTTTATGCACAGGTCTGAAACAGAGCTTCTTCTTTAGTCAGCTTTCCAAATAGCCCCACTAAACCCTAGAAAAACTATCAAACTGTCAAAAACAACAAACAGGATCTGGTCCATATGCCTATCAAGCACAGAACTTCCTATTGAGCTAATGAATCTAAAAAGATGACCAAGGTGTATCTGAAGCTGGTGAACAGTGAAGATCAAGGGACTTTGTGAAGTGCCAAGTCAATAAAAGCAAGAAAGAGGAATGTCATAGAATTACAGAACAGAGACGGTTGGGAAGGGACATCTAAAGATCATCTAGTCTAACCCCCCTGCTCAAGCAGGTCCATCTAGATTAGGTCACACAGAAACATGTGTGACCTTGAAGACTTCCAGAGAAGGAGACTCCACACCCTCCCTGAGCAGCCTGTGCCAGGGCTCCCTCATCTCAACAGGAAAGCTTTTCCTTCAGTTTAAGTGGAACTTTTTTGTGTTCCAGCTTTGGTCCATTACCACTAGTCCTATCACTGAACACTACAGAAAAAAAAGTTTTGCTCCATTCTCTTGACATATAACTTTTAAATACTCGTAAGTGTAATGAGATCCTTCCTCAGTTTCCTCTTCTCCAGACTAAACAGTCCCAGTTCCCGCAGCTTTTCCTCATATGGAAGATGTTCCTGTCCCTTGATAATCTTGGAAGCCCTGCACTGGACTATCTCCAGAAGTTTTCTGTCCCTCTTGATGACCGACCATTAACCTGTAACTAATCTATATTTAAAGATTTCCAAGAGCATCCAGACTGAAAGTTGGCATTCAAAATAGATGTATTTGTAATCTTCAAGTCTGAAATTTGTCAATCATTGTGTAGTAATGTAGAAAGCATATTATTTTTTAAAGTCTTAAATCCTATTAAATGTGTACAGTATTTGATCTGGATCAAGAATGGTTAATTGAAAATAACCAGTAAAAGTGAAATCAAACTATATAGATATATAAAGATATTTCCTGACAACACAGTTAGTGAAAGATGTGTCAATTGTTTGAATAACAGACTGCGTGGAAGACTTTTTTTTCTGAGATTCATCAAGTTCCATGTCCTTTCCCTCCAAATTGCAATCTACAAGTAACATCACTCATGAATGAATTTATTTCCAAGGCTCTAAAATAGTCTTTCTTTCCTTCATATATATACATAACTATGTGTATATACATGAATTTACAGTTAGATAGATGGAAAGTTTCATGACAAATGAGACAAAACATATGCATTAAAACACTGTAAATTCCCTTTCCCCAGAAAGATGCAAAACTGTAAAGAATATTCATGTTAAAATCTCTGAAACTGAAATGAAATCTCTTATCATTCTTGCTTTGCAGGGAGTTTTATGTAGCGTGAAAAGCATTGGCTGGAATTACATACTAACGTAATTTCAATACACCACTTGATATACACATACACACTATGGGAAAGAAACAGGCTCACCTTAGATAACCTTTAATCTCCAAACCTCAGCCTTCGTTCACCTGTGCAGATTACTAAACTATAGACTTTTGCCTACAGCCCCTCTAAAACAATGAACGTAGTTACAGTATATTTAAACAGATATAGTTGTAAGAATGATCTTGGTGTAGAAGAGAGACGCCTGTTTGTGGCTGAAGCTACAAAAGCATGTCACACATACGCTGAGAAACATTTTTCTTAAATCTACATGTTTTTGTAATCAAAGCTTTTAAAAAGTTTATATACAATGATTATGTGTTTTTTTAATATATATACAAAGATTACAGGTCATTGTCCCTTTTTTGATAAATTAATTTACAGCACTTTTAATAAGGGCATCCAGATATTCCTTATTACCTTGAACTGCTGTAGTAAGCTCTAGAGAACCTGGGACACAACTGTGCTATTTTTTTTTTCAGCATGAACTTAAAAGAGGACTGAGTGGTGACGGTCCAAGGAGTTTTAGCTTATTCTCCCCTAGCCATTTTCTTCCAAGTCCAAATAATGACTCAAATCTTAATCTCTGTGTTAACCAGATGATAGCAACAATTTCTCACAGGCCACAGACTGGATCGTGGACCTATTTTTATCAGTGGCATAACAGTTACAGCATAGACTGGCCATTTCAGTGTTACGTATTTGGTTTTATTCCACAACCTCAGAGGAAGTGAAAGGTTCTGGTGGTTCTATCTCAAGTTGCTGATGCACCCCTTTAGCCCAATGTTATTCTTTTTACCAGAAAGCTAAGGGAAAACTCTAAAATACTAAAACTTAAAACCTCTCCATTTCACAGTAGACAACTTGCATTGCTATAGAGTGATGGAAGTTCTTTCTACAGTTACAGTTTATACAGTTAAAAAGTTAGTCTCTCCCAAGACTTTTAATACTGCTGGCAGATATTCAGATTTTCTTTGTCCTGAGCCAAAACAGAGTTTACCCATTCATCCTGAGGGCAGCTGAATTAGAAGATCCACATGAAGACAATCAGGAGAAGAAAAAGACAAACCCCTTACCACTAATCCAGGCACAGAAACCATGCACCTACCTACCCTGTTAGAATACATTACTGTAAAACTAATTAAGAAATAAGAAAAAAACCATACATTTATACACTAGATTGCTCTGTACATGCTAAAACTGTGTCTGTCTGGATGGAAGTCAACAATTCATATTAAAATGGTGACATCAAAGCCCAAGTTAACAGAGCTATAAATCATTGAGCTCACCTACCCATATGACGAATTACAGACCTTAATCTTTAGAAATCAATGAGCTCTACACAGGAGCTTATTACTGTAAAATCAACTATTCATTTTGAAAGCATGTAGTTATGCAGATCGAAGAGCTATGTAACAGATCACTGATCTTCTGTCTCTCCAATAAGATGCTAAAAAGATTTCTTTTCATTTTCCAATAGCATTATGCCAAAAGAAAAAAAAAAAAGCATAACGCTACTGGACATCTAGACACATCTGCTGCAACATGCAATAGCATGTTCTGAGTTCTTGGAATGATCAGGGCACCTGTGGAAGCACACTGCACTATCCATCTAGGCCCCATGCCTAGTTTTTCATTCCGTGCCATCAAGGATGGAGGAGAGCCCAGTGCATGCTTCAGTCTCATTCTTACAAATATCTCTTGTGTGTACTCCTGACTGGGAACCATAGCTTCCAATAAGCACTCTTGGCTCTTCCAGATCAAGTGTAGCCCATAACAGTTAGATACACTTTATAGGTGCTACTTTTATAACCAAATTTCGTATTCAGGTGAAGTCTTCAGCTGCAGTATAACGCCACCGATGTGCATATTGCAAGGGCACCGAGGTTTACATCAGCAAGTGTGACCAGACAAATGAACATTACCAAACAGCAAAGCCCCACCTAACATACACCCACACCGTATGCCAAAGTCAAGCTTCAGACAGAAACCCCTATTAGCTAGGCTTTGTCTCTCATTCTTATTAATCTATAGATTCATTAATCTAATAGAATCTATAGATGTATTAATCTATAGACACAGGGGAAACACTTCAGAATGTGTGGCATACCTGCAAGTGTCAGCAATGGCATCAAGTGAGTCCTTCAGTCAAAGATACTTGTACTGAGGATGAGCATACCCAGCTGGTCTGCTTCTCAATAGTCAAGAATTCAGATTTTCTACACACCTGTAGCCTCCCATATAGAGGTATCAGAAAATCATATGTGATTTGTTTTTTTTTCCTTTATTATTCTGTAAGACACATCACATTACATTATAATGTATGTGCTTATTAAGACAATAGTTGGAAGATGAAAGATGAAGACTGAACCTACAACTTTTCCGGAAAGTAGTCAACGCCAAGCCTGGTGGCTATTTAGATAGTCATGGAAATAACATAACAGCTTTGGCAGGTGGGGTTAAAAAATCCATACCAATGGAGTATAAATACTAAGATGCTTATGCTAGACCCTGGAAAACTGGATTGTCCCATGAGGAAGAGTAGGTAATGAAAACAGCACTTCATATTATTTGAGACAGCCAGTGTGGCTTCAGCAAGGGTAAGACTTGCCAGACCAATCTAGTGGCCTTTCATGAGGGAGTGACTACATTAGTGGACAAGGGAACTGCTACAGATGTTATCTATCTGGACTTCTGTAAGGTCTTCAACATGGTCCCCACAACATCCTTCTCTCTAAATTAAAGAGAAATGGATTTGATGGGTGGACTGTTCAGTGAATAAGGAATTGGTTGGATGGTCACATCCAGAAGGTAGTGGTCAAAGTCTCAATGTCCAGACAGACATCTCTGACAACTGGTGTCCTTCAGGGATCTGTGTTGGGACCAATAGTGTGGACAGAGCGACCTGAAGAAGTTTGAGACGTGGGCCCATGTGAACTTCATGAAGTTAAACAAAGTGAAACATCCTGCACTTGGGCTGGGCAATCCCCAGTATCAATACAGGCTATGGGATGAAGGGACACAGAATAGTCTTGCAGAGAAGGACTTGGCAGTAGGGGTGGATGAGAAGTTGGACATGAGCCAACAATGTGTGCTATCCTGGGCCATGTCAAAAGCAGCTTGGACAGCAGGTCAAGGGAGGTGATTCTCCCCCTCTTCTCAGCTCTCAAGTCCGTCACCTGCAGCACTGTGTCCACCTCTGGAGTCCTCAGCACATGAATGACATGGGTGTGTTGGGAGTGGGTCCAGAGGAGTGCTACAAAAACAATCAGAGGGCTGGAGCACCTCCCCTACAAGGAAAGGCTGAGAGAGTTAGGGTTGTTCAGCCTGGAGAAAAGGTGGTTCCAGAAAGACCTTATTGCAGCACTTCTATACTTAAAGAGGGTTTATAAGAACAACAGGATGAGAGGTAATGGTTTTAAACTAAGAAAGGACAAATGTAGCCTAGGTACTAGGAAGTTTTTACAATTATGGTATTGAAACACAGGAACAAGTTACCCAGAGATGTGGCAGATGACACATCCCTGTTAGGCTGACCTAGTCCCTGCTCAATGCAGAAGAGTTAGACTAGGTATCTTTGGAGGTTCCTTCCCAACCTGGGGAAAAGAGGCTGATCTACAACTACAGGCTTCACACTGTGTGCAGCTGAGATTTTTTCTCCTTTGTGGTCTGGGATTTCTCTTATATACTACTTACTAACTAGCTGAAGTGGTTTTCCACAGTATGTAGGCTTTCATGAACCACTTTCCTGTAGATCCCTGAAGCCACTTATTCACTGTCCAAGAAGACTTAGTATTTACCCACAAAGAATACAAAGATGGCAGGGTTGCTTAAACAACGCAACGCAAACATTAGTTTGTGGAGCCAACCCTACATATACATATGAATACACTGTAATTGAGAGTTACTCTAGAGCACCTATCTTGATTTTGAGAAGTACCTAGCTGTACTAAAAATATTAAAATCAAAAAAGCTGAACTGATTTGCATACTTGAAACCACTCACTGTATTTGGGTTAAAGTGCCTATCTAAAATTATCATCTAGAGCCAGTAATTTTCACAACACATTCCAAGTCAAAAGGCAATGGAAATTCACCATGCCTGACAGTCGCAGGACTTTGTTTATGTTACATTTTTCATGCATTAGCAAGTGACTCTGAAAAACAATAACTGTAAAAGAAAGCTGAAAAAGCAGCAATGATGTGGGAATAAGACAAAACATTACTACTCCTAAAATGAGGCATTCAGGAATGATAAATTAGAACTTCATGTGTCACTGGAGAAAGAGCTCATGTCCATGGTCCAAAACCAAATGTTCCCAACAATTATTTAAAAAAAAAAAAAAAAATATGAGTTGACAACACAAAGAAAATATTGTCAAAGTGAGATCAAAAACATGATAGTGGAGAACTCCTGAACCCTCTCCCTCTGATTTGCTACAATCTATGATTAGAAGCGAGTGCTTTATTCTGATGAATGATTAGCACATCAAAACTTCTGGACAAGTGAGAATTGGAAGAAATCCTTGATGTGAATCTAATGGTTACTGGCACACATTCAGAGATTAAAGAGGACTGCTCCAAGAAGACTCAGCAGACTCTGTCACTCTGAAACATTTTTTCCCCAATACTGGTATTTATTTATTACAATATTGACAAAATAAGTCTAAGTATATTCTGCTCAGAAAGCTCAATCCAACATATGCACGCAATCCTTTCTCTTCCACAAGAGATTTACTTACTTTAACATACTTCTTCCCACCACCTCCCTTTCAAATTAACTTTAATTTACACTTTTCCCTGCATTTGAAGGCCATTCCTCTAGACTCAACTAGACAGGTGAGAAATTTCAGGACATAAATGCAATAATCCAAGATCCTATCTAAATGGGCTTTGCTGGAAAAGCTTTCACACTGGCATAGTAAGGGTGAAGGAGCCCTGGCACAGGCTGCCCAGGGAGGGTTTGGAATCTCCTTCTGTGGAGGGTTTTCAAACCTGCCTGGACATGTTACTGTGCGACCTGATCTAGGGGCACCTGTTTGAGCAGAGGAGCTGGACTAGATGATCATTAGAGGTCTCTTCAAACCCCTACTACTCTATAATTCTATGACAGTGAAAAATAAATGCTATGCTTACATTGTTAAAGGAAGAAAACCAAAAGGATTGTCTAGCAGATCCTTAAAGACAAACGCTGATCCAAACAGAACTAGTACATGGGAGAAAACAAAGGTCCAAAAAAGAGACAGTTAATAAAAGAATTAGGAAAAAAATAGGAAGACAGACATAGTTCTCTCCTTGAAGCAAGCAAATTTCCAATCTGCAACAGATTCATCTGCATACAAACTATCAAACTAGAAAAAGACAACTTTGCAACATAGTATTTAGTTCAGCTGAACAGGGCACAATAACAGAAGGCTTGTAGACATGCTGGTACCCCTTATTACTGAACCATCGCAGGCTCTGTTCTTTCTCAGCTCCTACTTTCTGGTCTATAACTTGTACTTCTTTTTTGGACGGCAACCACCCCTTCAGTCTCTAGAAGATACTCTTTTCCTGTTAACCAGTTGAGGCTTCAACTCTGAGCCTATTCCCTGCTGTCAGCAGAGCTGCTCAAGCTGGCAGCTATCTACTTGTTATTCTTCACCATCTGCCTGCATCACCTCAAATTGCAGAAGCCTCTCTCAATTGCACACTATCAGTTATTCTCAGGAGAGGTTCAGTCTTTGCTTTCCTTTCCAACAATTCAATTTGACCCGTATTTGATGCATTTGTGGCAATCAGGTTGAGGTAAACTGCAACTTCCCTGCTTGCTGCCCAACCATAAACTTCTAACTATAAAGTACAGTTCAGATATATTGTTTATTAGCAGGTCAGTGTATCTGTCACGTCTTCTGTAACGGGTTTAGGTTTTACAAAACCAACCTGGAAAAAAAAGAGACAATGCTTCCTGGTATTTTGTTTTATAAATTTTTAAGTTTCCATTTATTTGTCTATATTATTAGGTAACTTTCTGTTCTCATACTCTTTTAGCACTTTTAAAATTCCCCTGATACAATCCACCAACTATAGTAAGAACAGAGAAGACAGCCTATTTTGCTTCTTTTCAGACAGCTGAAGAGAATGATTGCACGGCTACGATGTAGGCTCACTCTCTCACAGGGGTTTGAGAATAATTCATCAGTAGAGCACTTAGCCGTGCTGCCCTTAAAACGTAAGGCAAAACAGTCTTTGACTGCAATTCAGACTCTTCACAACACATTACTCTTGTCTTAGAGCCCACACATTACACTTATTGTTTATTAAATCTTACTATATTTATCATTTCCAAGACTAGTAAAAGGATTATTGTCTTAGTCATTGACTTGTAAAATTTTTTGGGCCCGTGTTTCAAATATATTACAGAGATTCAGAGGTGTTGCATATGTTTAGCTTCTATTATTTTTCATCAGGTTTCTAGAAAAATGCATTACTAAAAATACTTAATTTTCTAAAAAAAAAAACAAACAAAAAACCCTTCTAAATAATTCTATTTAAGTACCAACAAACATGTTCTCCTTGCTCATAACTGTAGGAAAACTGAGCTACAGGCTGAGGCTGAGCAATCATAGAAATCTGACAATTCCTCATTCTACAAGCACATGTGGCATGCCTGAAGACAGAATTTACCACACTCACGAGAGCCAATGCAGCATTTAAGTGAGAGAGCCAGGTAACACACGGACAGTAATAAAAAGAAGAAAACGGAGAAGTATGATAAAATTTGCAGAAGACAGGGAACAGCTTTTAAGTTAAACAATGTTTCTATATTCCTTTTCCCAGTCTTCTCAGGTACAAGGTTTTGTCTAATTCTACATCTCTGAAACGTATGACTTGGTCTGAGAATTAAGTTTAGGTGAGACTAACGTGAATATTAGATCAATGGGATCGCTGATCTGCTCTAATAAAGCCACGTGATTTTGTTCACAGAAGTTTTGCACGCTCTTGATTTAGAATCTTGCTTTGTATGTTAAGCTGAAAAAGAACAACCCAAAACTCGAAGGAACTACAGCTGCTTCCAAACGTGAATCTTCCAAGCACAAGGAACCGAAAGGCTGCTTTGGAACTGCTTCAAACTTCAAGTTTTAAAAAAAGAAATTATAAAAATCTGGTATCATTTTATCTGCTCATGCTGCTTTTTTTTCCATGTAGTGATGAAATTTTTTCACCGCTGAAATTTATGCCTTTGGGCTGTGATGGGCAAGAAAAATGAAAGTACCTGTCTGGTCACTGACAGCCACAGAAGTAGAAACCGGAAGGAGAAGGAAGACTGCCATACAAAGCCAAACTATGCAGGATCCAACGTACTTCATCTCCCCCTGGACACATGTGAACAATCAGCTACAAATCTGAAACAGAAAATAATCATATTCAGAACAATCTCTTATTCTTTTCCCCTCCACCCCATCAGCACACTACAAACAAGGATTTAACTGTAAATAAAAGAGGAAGTTGCTAGTCACACATGAAGTCTATCATTTACCTGTTGTAAGCAGCTGCAAAAAAAAAAAGAGACTGGTGTAAATTTGGAAAGAAATGACAAATATACTCCTTTAGTTCTTTATTAAACTCAGAAGTGATAACTAGAAATATTAACTCGGTGATACTAGTCGTAAAGGCACTAAGTTTTAACTTTGTTAATAATGATTATTTTCCTTTTATTTTTCTCCCATGTTTTTAATTTAAAATACATTAGCTAACTGCTTGGTGCCACGACAATGTCAGTGACTCCTGAACTGGCCTTCAAATAAAAAAAAAAAAAAAGGCAACATGCAGTTGTTGCAGTTCAAGTGCAAAAGAAACCAAAATACAATATTTGTCTGCCTTGCAAAATAAACAAGTGCATAGAGTAGCTCGAGTTTACAATTCATATCTCAACAAAATACAGTCTGGCTTTGACAACACAGATTTTGACCTCTAAGGACAGCACCAGTTTTTTCTTCTAAGCCAACTACAATATATAGAAACATATGAATTTAATGAAACACAGAAAACGACGAATATATCTGTAATCACATTTTCTGTAGGAAAACCAAATCACATATCTAAGATGATTTGTTTATAATTCTTTTCAAAATGCGCCTTATTCATCACCATTGCTGTTCTGCCAGTCACACGTACTGACAGCAACTACACTATCATTAACTTTTCCAGCCTCCTCTACAGCAGCAAACTGAATACACGTTCAAATAACATCATCACTTAATTTCCTGCACCTGCTTTGCAAGGAGGCATCGGTAATTCACTGGAGCTATCGCTCCAGGGGTCTCATTTTCTGAAGGGCTCTTGCCAGCAGTATGATTACCGCCGCCGCCCCCGCCGGGGTCCGCTCTCGGCAGCGGCTTCGGGAGGCTCCGCTCCCTCGCGCAACCCGCGCCCCGACCCCTCCGCAGCTCAGGCTGCGGTGGTACCCGCAGTTTAATTTCTCCTGGCTCGAGGGGGGCTCGGTGGAGGGCAGGTGTAAAAGGCCAGGCAGGGAGCCGGTGCAAAGCCCAGGCAGGCGGCTTGGGTGTCGGGACGGTGCGGGGAGCGTGAGGCGCCAGCCCGTGCCGCGCCCCCGCCCCAGCGGCAGCCTCCCCGCTGCGCGGCTCCGCGCCTCGCCCCCGGACCCCTGCGGTCCTACCCACAGATCGGACGCTCCGTGATCTCAGGAACCCGCCTACGGCGGCGGGAGCGGCGGCCCCCCGGCGAGTCGAGCGAGGGGACAGGCGCCCGCCGACGCTTCCTCCGCAGCCCCGGGGCGGAGCGGGGCCGGCAGCCCGCTGGGGCCGGCGGTGCCTGTAAGGAGCGGGGCCGCGGGAGCCCTCTGCCGCCGGCCACCGCCGAGGGGCCGGGCCGGGAGCCGGGCAGCGCCGGCGGCACCTGCGCGGGCGAACAGGTGAGGGGGCGGCGGGCAGCCCGGGACCGGGCGCCTCCGGCTCGGCATCCGCGGAGTTTCTCCGGGAGCCGCTGAAGCGAGCGGGGGGCACCGGCTGCGCTTCCCACCCGCGCCGCTGCTCACAAGCACGCTTCAACTAACCGGGCTCCGGCCGCTCGGTACGGTACGCGCTGACAGATTTTAAAATGTAAATATATGCATGTAATTAATAAGCGGTGCGACAATTTAAACAGTTTAATCGGGTGTGTAAACTGCTGCGAATTTAGTAGGACTGTTCTCATTAGCGTGTCTCAGCGTATAGCTACAGTCACACACAAGCACGTGCAATGTATTTACACAATCACGAGCAGAATCTTGTAGTACAGATATTAATGCTATAGCAGTACATTAAGAGCTCATTGTGTACATTACATTCACATAGGACATAGTTAGTATTGGCTAAGCCAGTGGTAAACTTTAAATGGCAAGTTAGAGGAAAAAAAATCCCTACCGCCAAACCAGCCCTACAAAACAACCCAGGACTATCACAGTGCCTGTATGCATAGGAGACAATCAGATGACTGACTGCAAATAATGAGTGGCTTACCTTTAATTTTTGTTTTAGTATGTCCCCCAGAAGCACTGACAATGCCTGTACAGAGCTGCAGTGGTGCCGAGGAGTTGCTAGAGTGAATCTCCAAAGAGTGGTAGAGGGGGATGCAGCTCTGTCCTTATTAGTCTCACACACTGTGACCCTCCCACTCAGTGAGCATAGACTACTCTGCGATAAAGGACAAACAGCCACCCAGAGACAGATTTTACATAATAGTACTTGTATATCCCAAGTCCAGTAACAATATAAGAAATGTGGGGTTTTTCTCCTTTACCCTACTCTCCCTCCCCTCCCCCCCCAAAAAAAACCAGACAGTTCCATACATTTAACTGCTAGCATATGAACACTTCAATGAAACAGTATCTGGTTTCTTATTATAAAGAACCAATTATGTACATTAGCACACTGTCAGAAACTAGCTTTTATCTTAAATGTAAGCATGTATCATTAATTTTGTGTAAGTTTTATCATAAATTTAAAAATCAGCTACCCAAGAAACCAAGAAAGTACAAGCTATTTACAGCACTGATGCTGCAAAGTGCAACAATTACTGACAATTGTTTTGCCTTTTAATATGTCATGTACATATGTGAATGTTCTTCCACTGTAATACCTGTCTGTGATGAAATGGTGAGATTGAGCCCTAGCACCGACTCTCCTCTGAATGTGCAGAACTGCTCTTCTCTTAGATTCTCCAAGTGGGTGTGTGGCACTTTTCTGTACTGTGTTTTAAAGATGTGAAGCAGATAGGAGAATGGGGTAAAGTAAAATGACTAGAAAGAGACAGAATAAAGAGAGATTTGGGCTTTAATTAAACATATTTTTATATATCCCAGACATTTTATCTTTTTCTAGTGGAGTCATTCTGACAGGGGTAAATGCAAAGTGGTGATTATATGAACATTTACTAGCTTAACATCAATTTAGTCCAACTGGCCTTCAGGTCAGAAAATTCATGGGTTAGCTTTTTGCTGCTCTCCCCTCCACGAATGAATTTGAAAAGTGTTGCCTCATTTTAGCCAAGATAACTAGCCAGGATAACCAACAAATCACATGGAAAGACATGATAATCTTTCTGGTTTAAATTTCAAAACAGTTGTTCTTCTTCCCAACTTAGAATCACGAGAGAAAGATGAAATTGCAGCTTGTGTACATGCCTGCTAGGGTGTTTTATTCCCCAACTTTGCCACAGACTCGTGGTGTAACTTCAGGCAAGTCACACTTCTCACTTGCTCATGCTGTAAATTATAGAAAGCAAAACTGCCTTACCTCGCAGAGTGAGGCGAGAGCCCAGTCCTACAGCTGACAAATCATCGTAGCACTCCCTTCCTCTTCAGAATGTTCATTTGATAAAGGATTTAGTGTTGAGCCCTAATACAGTGTTTCAAGCAGGATTGTGAGATCCTCAGTTGAAAGACTCTTTGTAAAAGCTCTGCTCCAAGTGAAAGGCACGATCAATTATGATTTGAAAAGAGCTGCGTTTTCCATTCCTCTTTTGAGATACAAACTTCTTAAAATCTTTTTTGTTTACTTCATTTGACATGCTCTAAATATCTGGATTCAGCTGTGTTACATGAATACAACACAGTGTTATTAATTTCAGTGATTATGAATTCTGAATTAGCTCGACATTTTCTATCGTGTAACACTTTGTGCTGACAATCACTTTGTCCTTTAAAGACATATTTCTGCCCCTCAAAGTTTCAGTATTGCTCAAAACTAGGTCTTCATTTCCTATGATGCACTGGTGAAACATGATATTAAACCAAGGATGTTGTTCCACTTGCCAAGATATCGATGTTGCAAATGGAAAATTAAAAATATCTTGTCTGAACCATGTCAGCTTCAAAACACTCCACATCAGTATGAAAGCTGTAAGTAGAAGAATTAAAAACTACTACCTGGCTAACACATCTGCTTCCTGTACTCTGGCCCACATCTTCAACTAAACAGGATTATGCCGATTCACATAAATCAAGGGAATTACACTGATTTATGTTGAGGACCTCGACGTTAGGGACTGCCACCATATGCATTTTATGCACAACACTCTTCCCATTAATAAATACAATCCTGAATGACCAGTGACATAAAAAATGGGAACAAGGAAAACCTTGCTGTTTACAAACTTCTGTCATGAGACAAAACCAGGGCTTCTCTCTCTGCCTCTTGCAATATAAGCAGCAAAGCCACAATTGGCAGAACATCCCTGTTATCGTAAACAGCTCAGAAGTCCCAACCACCTGCACTCCCATTCACTTGCAAACAGTTACTGGTTCACTGCAGAGAAAATATTGTCTATGCGATGTCTGAGGTCCTTTCCTTCCAAGAAGTACTGGAAAAACTGATGATAGGAGCTGAAGCACCTGCAGCAAACAGATGATATCCTGTGTTATCTTTGCAGTAACAGTTTTCCAACTACCTCAGATTTTAGCTAAAGCAGTTCTTTGCACAAAGAAGACATGATTACACCTGGATCCAGGTATGAGCCAAGGCAAGTATACCGAGAAGCAGAAAAGAGAGAAGTTCAGGTTTGAAACCATACTTACCCTAGATGTGCAGAGCACGTTCCATCTCCTGCACCAAGGGTGAAGTGCTCCACTGAACAGCTATTACTACAACTGCAGTTGCAGGCCAGATGCAGGAGAAAATGTTGAGAGAATCAGAGGGCAAAGGGACAGATTTATTTTTATGTAGAATTGTTTTGCTTTATTGCCAGCGTTCACTTTTAACCTTCATTTTTTTCCCAGCATGATTAGATACCCAAACCAGCCAAGAAGCATAATTCACTCTTGTCTGTGTGGTGCTAACAGATTTCCCTCCATCTCATTAGACCCACATTTTTGACTGGTATTGCTCATGACAACGTATATGCAAGAATGAAGATGTAAACTTAGACAAAACTCTTTTAAAGCAGCAGTATTCTTCTTGGGAAAAAAAAATTAAAAGAAGATTAATTTGAAGTGTCTCTCAACATGCTATTTCTCACTGAATGTAGAGCTTAGTATTTCTATTCTGCTGTATAATTCCTTATGTGAGCTTGTTCCTTGACAGATGATCCTTTCTGCCCTCTGCAAGATTTGCCAGTCATGACAACTGTGTTCCACTGAAGCAATTAAAATATAAATGCTTTTAAATACATTTGACTGAACTATAATGAACTTAGAAAAAAAAAAAAACAGGTGGAATCACAGCCTTTAGGAACTTAATGGAAATTTTAACTTTGATGTAAATGTAGCAAAAATGTCACTCAAATGAGGGAACTATGTCAAAAATGACATAAAAAAGGAATTACTTATATGCACGTGAACATAGATTAAGCACTTCTAAGCAGCAAAGCCAACAGAAAAGCTGGATGGCACTTCATTTCTTCTATAGGAGAGGAAAACAGGAAAAAAACCCTCAACTACTACATTTTCTGAATACTTAGGAAGCAATCAGGGCCAAATTAACTATCAAAAAGATGCAGAGAGAATACTTTCCACTATGTTTTTTCATTTGTCTCAGCCATTTTCTCACTTTTTGACACTTCCTAACGTGTTTTAAAATAACCAAATAATAATAAATATGATGGTAGAGCAACAAACAATAAACATCTGTACTTTATCTCCAATTGCAATGGCATTGGTAATCCCAATCTCAAAAAAATAATCTGAAGTTGTATAATAATAATTAGTGCTATCTGGTCCTAATGTGTTTAATTATTTTAATAATGACATTTTAATCCAAAATATATACATTCCAAAGTAAATAAATCAGCATCTTGATAGACTGCTTTTATTCACCAGTTGCAAACATGTCAACAGTTGTATCATATGATTTGTAAAGTAATCATTGCCATTCCAGAAACATACAGTTCTCTCCACATCCTGCTCTTTAAAGTGTTAATACAAAAATTCAGTTAAGGTATTCAAATAGTGCTGGATTTGTAGAATTCAGTAAAACTTCAGTCCAGTCCGGGCTTAGAGAGACAATGCTAACAGTGTCAAAACATTTCTGTCCTTAATCTATTAAAAGGCACACTTCACTTTGTCTTCCTATGGATAGACAAATGCATGTGCATAACTGTACTGCCATATTACAAACAGCTTGCCTCGTGTTCTGTTGTTTCATGAACCACAAAAAGAAATACAGAATGAATTAAAAAACATTTACCATTGTTTTTCTTTCTCTTCTTTCTTTCATATGGATTCCATCCTCCCTTTAATGCAGGAAATCTATGCCTTTTGATGACTTCATGTTGAAAAAAGTATGTGGTCAAACAGCTGATTAGGGGTGAGAAAGGCTGAAAGGTCATTTTTCAGACCAAATCAAAGTATATCATCTGGCTTGTTTTAGACTGAAACACCTATTTGTCTTTAAAAGCCATTACACACAATGAAAAGATGAAAGACAGGTTTTAGGCAGCTGTGCAGACAATCACAGGTGTTTTCCCAATACTTCTGTATGAATATGTTAAAATCTTACACATAGTCTGAAAACATCTATAAAGCAGTAAAATATGTTAATTTAAAATATGTATAATGAAAGTATTAGAAAAAGCATGATGAAGGGCAAAGGAATTGTATCAGCAAAGCTTAAATAGACCAGGCTGTATAAACCCATCAGCCTTATAGGCAACTTTTAATCTAAAAAAGGCTGAATATTCTATGCTTGTTTTTTTTTTAAACTTCAGGAAGACAAAGCATAGATAATCCAATCAATGTCAATTAAAATTCCATTTAAAATTGTAGCAAATATGTCTAGAATTTACAAGTCTCAGTATTAGCCAGTGTCTCCCACTGTTGTTTCCTTTCAATCTAACTAATTTGCTAAAATTGTATTTAAAAACAGAACATTACAATGATAAATAAACCACTTTTAGGTCTAGTTACAAAAAGTTTCACATTTTCAGAAAGTAACTTCTGTAAATTTGCCTATGCAAGACATATATATATATATATATATATATATATCTCTTATCAGTTTTAACCTAGCACAATTATATTAACACATACAGGATTCCCTCAGAACTATTTACCATTTTGTTATTTTAATGCTTGATTCCAATACTCTCCAGCAACATAAAAAAAAGAAATAATAAAATGATAAGTAGTTTATTTCTGTTTATTGCTGAATAAATAGGCACAGTAATCTGGTAAATTAAATTGTGTACTTAATCTATATCTCTGCATCCAGATACTGTGTCTTTCATCTAGGAGTAAATATTAGGATTTAACTAATATTATACTTTTAAGTTAGTAATTTTACAGATTTATATAAGCTTGATGTCTGCCTAGAGCTGTCTAGGCATGATCTCAGATGTAAAAGAACTCTGAATTCAATAGCAACTGAAGGCTGCAGCTAGAAGCAGGACCGAAGTATATGCAAAGAAAATCTAGCTTTTCCATGCCTTCTAAAGCAGCCTACTGACCTATTCATACTGGAAGTCAACATTCTATGTCATCCTGTGTATATATGTATTTTGAGGAGCTGAGGAATTTTTGCACCAATAGAAAATGACAGTTGAAAGGAAGAATCTACCAAACTGTGTTTGCATTACTATTTGTATCCTTATGTTATGCAATGCAAATACATTTTACTGTTTACTAGGAATATCAAATCAAACACTACCTCCTAGAAAGGCCAGCATTTAAATAAATGGAAAGTTCTTAAATGCAGCTATGTGATGTATCAAGCGTAACATTTGCATCAGTCTCCAAATTGTTTATTTTTGGCATGTCAAATGTGGTTTGGACATGATGGATGAATTAAATTTTGGATTAAGGCCAAGAAATTTAGCATGAACGTTCCATTTTGATGAAGCTTGGAGTAGCTAGGCACTACTCTTGTGTCTTCTCTTTTCTGATAAGTGGAATTTAGACATATTCTGTTGGTTATTTTAACTGAGTAATGACCTTACTCTTGCCAATTAGTCATTGAAGAATTGTGCTGGAACCAATTATTTGTGCTGGAACCTACTACATTCTGACAACTTAAAGTGGCATCTTGCAACTATTTAGTGAGGCCATATTTTCACATGCAAAATTATTCCAATGCATTTAGAGTTCATGTCTAAATCAGCAGATGTAAGCTATAATGATTACAGTAGTGGTACCAGACATACATATGTAACAAAAAATGAACGTCATTGCAAAACTTAGGGTAGGAAGATGCCCATGGGTGAAAAAGACAAGTTCTATTGTAGGTAGAATTACTGAGATGTTATCATGCTGTACAAACTTAGACTCTACTTGTGTATCTTTTCATGAAGATAAAAAAATTGTGTAATAGGATTGTGTTCATCCAAATACTGAATAATTATAGTTTGATGTGCCTTCAAACCTATTTGGGAAGAAGTAACTTGGTTTCTGTATTAAAACTACAAAACTGGGTTCTTAAAAAAGAAAGCAAAGTAATGTCTAAGAACTCAGAAACCGTTGTAGGTCCAACTTGCTTAGACATTTATCAGCCACAGTAAGTTTGTCTCTCCTGCTGCATTATTGTTCCATTTCCTAGAGCTTAGAATAGAGGTCATTTATTTAAGGAACTCTTCACACATTACAGATACTTCACTGATCTTTATTTTAGGGAATTTTTTTAGAGAACTTTAAAATTTACTTCAACAGAGGATTTGGCTCCTGAAGAATAAAATTAGGAAAAAGGCTGAAACTGAATAAACTAATCCTGTTGACAAGAGTAAAAAAAATGACTAGTCTAATGGTGGAATACCTTTAAGTAGAAGAATACATAACAGAAAACAAGAGCTTGCATCAGGCACACTTTTGTCTTCATATGGGATTTATCATCCCTACAGGAGTATTTCTTGCAATCAGGACCTAGGTTTGAATGCTAAATTAGATTAGCCTAGTTACAAATAACAAAACTGTAAAGCCTTCTCCAGAGTCCTCTCTAGTCCTGAGCTTTACTACATAAATCTGTGGGACATTTGAGTGTACCCCATGGCTGCCAGTGGTACAGCATGGCAAACTGCTGGAAGAATGTTCCCAGTGTGCTGAAGAAGAAACTATCTACATCCAAACATACTTTTGTAGTTACAGGAAGAAAAAGACTAGACATACTCACTTGATTTGGCTTGTTTCTGCACTGTGAAGACCACAGAGTTAATAAACCAAAAGGAATTTAAACTGAGCTTAAATCCATCTTCAAGCAGTTTCACTTAGTGTAGGCCAAGGGAATCATGGAACTGAGGTAAATTCCTGTCTGCAGATGTAGCCAAAAAAGAAGTGTGGTGAAACCTGAATGCAAGTCACATTAAGTGAAGTACCGAGATGTCTAAATTAAGTGTGTAATTTCCCTTGGGAAATCCAGAGTCGGGAGTAACTGTTCTCTACAAGTATATTTCTTCCTTGGTCTTAGAGTGCCAGTATTCCTGACTTTAATCTGACAACTAAGTTTCTGAACTGAATGTGTGCTTGGTTAAGGACATTATAGAATCTGTGGACATCCGACAAATTTATTTAAACTTTTTTAGTAGGACCAGGAAAGATTTTAGATACCTTTAGATAAGGCACTTATTTAGTAGAAATATTTATATTCTTTTTATGACTAAAAACTAGCTACAAACATTATCTACACTACTAAAACACTTTTCTGCAGTTAAGTAAATTGGACTGGTTTAAACCAATACGATGCCACATTTTTTATGAAATTAGTGAGATTCCACATACTTGAAGACTTGAATATTCCCCAGCATTGCCTGTAGCAGACATGACGATATAAGAATTTTTAGTTACATCCATACAAACACCTTCCATTTCCTTTCAGTGCAACTGTCCTCAACAATTTCATTAACACACTTACCTTGGCCTAAAGTAAAGGTATGCATATAATTTTCCAATATAACCTAATTTCATTATCATAGAATGTTAGAGGTTGGAAGGGACCTTTAGAGATCATCTAGTCCAACCTCCCTGCAGAAGCAGGTTCACCTAGATCAGGTTACACAGGAACTTGAAGACCTCCAAGAGAGGAGACTCCACAGCCTCCCTGGGCAGCCTGTACCAGTGCTTTTTATCTAAGAGGTGACAAAGTTTTAGGTAGTTTTAGGTAGTATTTTCAGTGGATGACTTTCACTCCTGTGTTATTTATCAGAACTTTAAAGATAAGTTTTTTAGGAGAGAGTTTTCTGTTTATATTGTAGATGGTCTCAGGGAGTACAAGACAAGTAGTCATAACTGCTCAGATCCCTACCTTCCTATCATAGTTGGTTCAGGAGCTTTAAACACTTCTCAGTCTATGTCATTGCCATTATGTTGAGTTTAAAAACACTATTCCACCAACCTCCCTGATCCTTTGTCTTGTCTGCATGATGACCGCTTGTCTCTAAACTCAAGAAACAAGGCAAGGAAACCCAGGCAAGAAAAAGAAGCAGGAGACGGGAAAGATTCTTTGACAGTTATTGCATGAGAGGCCATCACTGCTTACCTATGTGAGCTAAAATATCCAAAAATCAAAATGTCACATTAATTTAGTGATTTATTTCTACTTTTTTTTTTTCCCTGTCTATTTGTATGATGGTCAGGAGCTGAGGTAGTAGGATAACATGAAAGAAACTGAAGCTAAAATTAAGATACTAGGGTATCCTTTGACATAGAGTAGCCAAATGCATTGGCCTGGATTCCTTTTCATCTCTTTGTTACAGAATCACAAGTTAATCTTGATGAAAACAGATTCACTCAATGTCTTTCTGCATAGATTATCATGCAAGGCAGGTTTGGGGTTTTTTTTACACGTTACCAATTTGAGAGTCCTGTGAGTTTTCCCATTGAACAATAAATTGAAATAACAGTGAAATATTATATGGTTCATTCTACATGTGTATTAAACAAAGGCTATATATCAGAGTGAATTAAGGATTTGATCTTACTTTTCTTATGTAGCGAAGGGGTATGCTTTTGATGCCTAAGAAACACATAAACCATTCTTTCCCCTCGTCTCTCCATATTTCAGTAGTATTTACCTTCATTTCTTTGAAGGTAAAATACTTATTGCAGTGTCTTCATAACTTCGAGACAGTTGGGAAGTACTTTTAAAAATTATTTACCAAAAACTTATCAACATTAAGAACAAGAACATCACAATACAGAAAAAAAATGGAAATAATACACTTCACTTAAAATGATACAAGATAAAACCCCCTTAAAATAGCTTAATCAATTTAATTTCTACTTAAGAAACATAAAAAACAAAAAGTTACTACAGTGAACTTAAAAAATGAAACATTTTAAAACACTTTCAGTAATCATTATCTAGAAATTAATTTCTGTCATTCCTTTTCTTACTGTTTCTCCTGAAATAAACTTTGTCCTTCAGGTCTGGCACCAGTTCCATTAATGACCTTGCCCTCTGCTTTCATATTTGCTTTCCCTCTCTTGTTGCTTGTGGGAGAGAAGTAGTATATAACTCCACTCTAGGCTCCCACTGGAAAGAACGAATGAAAGAAAATGACAGAGCAAGGAAAACTCTTCTATCTGCGGATCACAGGAAATGTTAGTAAGATATTTTATTTAGTGAGAAATTTTGCCTCTGCTGAAATCAGTGTATGGTTTGCTATAAACTTCAACTGGGCCAGAATTTCACACTTGATTCTATGACTTCTCTTTAGTTGCTTTGAGCTAGGAGTATCAGAGACTTCAGTCAAGCCAGGATTTTGCTCTATGCAGAAAGTTTTAACACTTCCTGTCATCCTCAGGGTGAAGACAATTAAGAAATAAATATACGAGAATGATGGTGCTTGCCTGAAAGGCTTTGTGCATATTAGGTTGTGCTGTATTTAGTGGTAACTTAAAGAGTAACAAAGACGACAAAACTTTGTGACCCAAAGATTGGAAAAGATATTTAGAAGATGAGATTTTGCTAGCCTCTCACCTGGATTATAGTAGAACCTGTGACTGTATGCTGCAGTTAATACAGATGAGAGCGTTTAGTATCACTGAAGTTCTTCCCTCTTTTATTTTCTCCTTCATTTCCAGCCCTCATTGTATGTAGATCCCCCATTTTCCTCTCCTGCAGTGGTTGCTGGAGCTCCTGGTCTGGGATGTCCAGACAGACCACTGGCAATCTAATCAACTACCTGCAGATTCAATGACATCTTTTTCTAGCTGTAATGGAAAGCTAGCCAAATGACATTAATCCCCCAAATTAACAAGAGGAAACCCTTGCCCTTTTTTTCAGCACATTTTGAATGAGGCTTCATTAATGTCACTGTTTTCAAGGCCACGATCTCTGCACCCGGCTACATGTTGACCAAGTTCTTGAGGTGCAGCTACCTGCACGTTACTCTGGAAATTATCAAATTAAAAGTTGTCTCATATCTAAAACAGGACTTTATGGAAGCTTCAACAAATTAAGTCTTTACACAGAAGTAGCTCAGCTCTATTTGGTGAAACAGTTTAAATAAGGTTTGAAAACATATTTACTCACCACCCACTTCATCTTTGGAGGACAAATCTTTCCATCTCGTTCTCCTGAATATCTTACAGCTTTCAGCTGCTACTTATGTTTCAGAGTCCACCAAATCTCTCAAAGTATTTTCCCAACTGTCATCACTGAGACTTGGATTAGGATCTTACCTTTTCTGCAAGAAACCTTCCTTGACTGTAACTTCATGCTTCTTGCTTGTTGTTCTCTCCCTGTTCAAAGTGCGTACTGTTGAAACTTCTTATGGAATGACTGAGGCTGGAAGAAGTTTCTGGACATCATCTAGTCTGACCCCTCTGCTCAGGCAGGGCCACCTACACTCATTTGCATGGGGCCATGTCCAGAGGAGATGTTTTCCATCTAGGTACACTAAACTAGTTCCAAAGTAGATTCTGTTCTCCATTGGGGCAGAACAGAGAGTTCTGTCTTGGCAGCTTCTTTCCTTCCTGATGTCATTATGCCTGTCACAAGTATTTCTCCTGTTTTCTTCATAATCTAGAACATAAAATGATATTCAGGCATTCCTGACAAATTCCTAATTTATAAGTGAGCTATAGCTCTTTAAAAAAAACACCCTAGATTTAAACATATGAAATCACAAAGATTCTATGACATATCCAGGCTAATAGTTGCATATGTAATCATATATATTTTTTTTCGCCATGGGCCTTATTTTTCTCAACTTATCTAGCTTAAGGCTTCAGCCTTTGGATTATGATATGTCTTTATCTGTTAAACATCTTTGCAGTATCAGAAGTCTTATTTCCATGTGCAGATTTAGGTTATTCTCAACTCTTTTGAATAACAAAGATGGATCAAGGAGGTTTTGTTTTACCTCTCTTTCACTACAAGGCAGCGTGGTTTTGTGGTGGTTTATTATTTGCTTGAGGTTTGGTTTTGATTTCTTTTTTCTGGAACCATTCCTGCTCACAACATCAATTAGATGGAATACTAGGATGTTAAAACCTACTGTGTTGGCATAGTTAAACCATCAATGCCATTTAAAGTAGCAACACAGGTACATAACTGCTACTTGGTAGTTCTCATAAGCATCATCTTTTTAAAGCCAACACAGCGTGTGTGAAGCTATTGTTACCTCCTACAGACATTCAGCTTTCCAAAACTGCGGGACCTGGGGCTGTTAAGCTGATAGAAGACTGAGGGGAGACCTCATTAACTCAAGTATTTAAATGGTGTGTGTCAAGAGGATGGGGCAAAACTTTTTTCTGTTGTCTCAAGTGACAGGACAAGGGGTAACGGACATAAGCTTGAACATAAGAGGTTCCACTAAAACATAAGGAGAAACTTCTTGACTGTGAGGGTGAGGGAGCCCTGGCACAGGCTGCCCAGGGAGGGTTTGGAGTCTCCTTCTCTGAAGGTTTTCAAAACCTATCTGGATGTGTTCCTGTGTGACCTGATCTAGGTGGACCTGCTTTAGGAGGGAGGTGGGACTAGATGATCTCTAGAGGTCCCTTCCAATCCCTACTATCCTGTGAAAATGCTGTACACAGCTCTGTAAGGTTAGGTCTGCAGTATTTGCTCTTGTAAGTGTTGCCTTACATTTGAGTTCACTCTATCATCTTTTTATTGGGCAATCTAAATTACCCTACAAAAATGGACACATAATTATTTCCTACTCAATCATTTTCATGTCAACAACAAGCCATTCACAATGTTTCAGAGATGAGGAAAAAAAATCCCTGTGCTCAGTTTAATGATATTTAGAGATAATCTGATAGTTTGCAGTAAGCCAACTGAGCAACCTGCAGATTTTAAGGGAATGTTCTAAGTGCGTGTGAGAACATTATTTTTTGACAACTGGAAAACTGGAATGGGAAAAATAGGGCTGAAGTAAGTTTTGAAGTTGCTCAGCAATGCCCTGCCTAACTTGTAACTGCTTATATTTCCAAATCTGCTTGATCACTCATTAGTATAATTCAGACTTACTGTCTCTCATCCAAGAAGGTATAGCAAGGCCACGCCTGCAGACTTGTTTTATGTACAGAAACAGTTTAACAGCAGTCACATGGAGGCCCTCAAAAACTGGTGTAGATATATCTGTTCTGAAGGAAAAAATAGCTAGTAATAAGAAAAATTAATGCTTTAGACTTACTTAAAAGTCCATCCTATGGGTGTCAGGTCTGTGTAAAGAAACTCAAATGGGATAAAACCCATCTAATAGCATCTGCAACAGCTAGGGCTTCAGCGGCAATCAGCTTAAAACTACACCTGATCAGAGATGATGGTGAATGTTGCAACAATTATAATATAAATGCTGATACATTAGAAAGTGTTTTTTTCTACAGTGACATGGTAGAAAACAAGGCAAAGCAGACATATCTGCTAGATGACCTGTAATATGGAAGAGTCCACACAGTGGAAACTATGCCCAAACATGATGAAGTTGAACTGAGACAGAATATAACAAAAAACTCTGAAAATAAAGAACTGATGAAACCAGGGACAAGAGGGAGAAATTTAAGGAACATTTACAACAAACTACCAGTCTAAGAGTGCTGATGTGGCATACTACCAAAATAAATAGCGTAGCTGCAGCAAGACAGCTGCAGGTCTTGAAAGCCTCCAAAGAGGGAGCCTACAACCTCTCTAGGCAACCTACTCCACTGCTTGACTGTCTTCATGGTGAAGAGGTTTCTCCTCATATTCAGTTAGAACCTCTCTCATTTCTGCTTGTGCCCTCTGTCATCCTGCCATCCAAAGAGCTCAGCTTAATATTTCTTGATGGACTCCTATGTGTTAGGAGGCTGCTACTAGGTGTCAAGAAGACTGCTCCATGCTGATCAAAGACCATTTCCATGCCATAAAATTCCTCCCTGTAATAACAAGTATACTGACACAGAAAGCAAGTTCTTTGCAGACTATATTTGCTCTGCATCTTTTATGTAGCCATCATGGAACAACATGAACAAACAATAATTTGGCTACAACTCATATGGGTACATGTTTTCAACTCTTCTTCATACCAGATTCCCACCAGAGTTTTTCTTTCAGTGACTGAAAACATACTTTGTGAAACATCTTGATGTCCTTCACCTCTACAAACAGGTATGATCTGTACACTTGATTCTTTTGTGCACTGCCTCTCTCCTCTGTTAAAACTTCAGAGACACAGAGTGCATTACAGCAAACAGTTACTTTAAAAAGAGCAAAACTTCTCATGGCCCATTTTTCTTTGGTGACTTTGGTAAGAAAGCAATTGATAAAACAGTGAAGAAACAGGAGGGGAAATATTTTTAATATAAAAGCAAATATACACACAAAATAAATACAAGCATATAGTTACTTAAGTATCTTAATTAAGTACTTAAGTGAGTATCTGCCTTGCATCATTTTATATAAAATCTGCAAAATTCTAGTATTTTGTGCCAAAAAATCCTATATGCATCACTTTTTAGTAAATGTTAGATGGGATCTCTAGATTTAACTGTGTAAAACAGTAGAACTTGTTTTGCATTTGCTTATTAGAGAAAACATTAGATTACTAGCATGTACTGTATTGCCATTTTGAAGACCTTGTGCAGTAAGCAGCAAAATCCCAATTTTATTTACAGAAGACATTTTAATAAATTTAAAACACATATATAAATACATATTAAAAAGTAAAAGATAAATGAGAACTATGCTAATACAAATATGTACTATTTATATAAAAGGGAGATATTTATAAATAAGATGTGGGAAAAATAATCAGAAGTCATCACTTTCATGGTTAAGAACTGGTCACATGGCATTTCAGGTATTAAACAAAAAATTAGTAGTAAGAACTATTACAAGACATGAATGAAGGCTCTGTGGACTGCTCTATGAAGCATATGCCATAGTTTAACAGGGTGTGTCCAAAAGGGGGACAGACTTTGGCAAACGAACCGAGCTCTTCAACGACAAACCAAAATGGTTGCTGGAATAAAATAATGAGAACAGACACTGAATTCTGTCAGTACATAAAAGAGGATTGTACAAACTCTTACTAGCTTGTCTGTCATGCAACAAATAAGAGAGCATCAGAGACTGGGAGACGAAGATGAAAGATCAGCACGACTAGATTTAATATGTCTCTTTTTGAATTACAAATTTCATGGGAGTTCAGCATGGAAATGCAACGGTTGCAAACACAGGAATTTGTTAGACCAGTTAGTCATAAAATAATAGAACAGGATTTGTTCTTGAGTATATAATAATAATGAAGAAATAGCAAAATTTAGGTGCATGGAAATTTTTACAATGGCACTGAATCCTAGCTTTGAGTGCTTTGGAAAGCAACGGTGCCGTCGGTGGCGGCAGCGCTTGACAGGTAAAGATTAAGATTTGGAACAACTCACTTCCGTTTTGAAGAACTAGATTTTGAAGCTGATGGAAAGGGGACGGCGCTGTCTCCTGCGTGGAGCAGCGGCTCTGGGCGCTCAGGCCGTGCGGGACGCCCCGCCGCAGCGCGCACTGCCCCGGCCCGTGCCCCGAGCCGTCGCCCGCCAGCGCCGCCGCCGCCCCCTGCTGGCGTCCCACAGAAGACTCCGGACCCACGGATCGGTCTTTCACATCCGAGCTTGCGGTCTTTTGAAATTAATGATTAATTGTAACGTATTTATTTAATTAATGATTAATTATAACGTATTTATTTGACTCTCCTGTTACGAAATGGCGAATTTCGACATCACTCTTCCTCTGTAATTACCCTCTGTGGTTTTCCCCACCACTACTCTAATTGAAAACTCAGCTGCAATCCAAACAGAAAAGCAGTTCTGCAGGACCTGCAAAAAAGAAATGAAACAGGAAGAATATGTTCAACCACGTTGAACTTCTTAAGAGGAAAAGCTGTGGGATCTGGGACTGTTCAGCGTGGAGGAGACTGAGGGAGGACCTCATTAACACTTACAAGTATTTAAAAGATGTATATCAAGAGGATGGGGCAGCTCTATTTTTCTGTAGTGTCCACTGATAGGACTAATGGCAATGGACAAAAGCTGGAACATAGAAAGTTCTAGTAAAGGAAAAACTTCTTTACCGGAAGGGTGATGCAGCACTGGCACAGGCTGCCCAGGGAGACTGTGGAGTCTCCTCTGGAGGTTTGCAAAACCTACCTGGACAGGTGAGCTGATCTAGGCAGACCTGCTTGAGCAGGGGAGTTGGACTAGGTGATCTCTAGATGTCCCTTCCAGCCCCTACCATTCTGTGATTCTGCGAACTAAATCTTTTACAACAACACGCTGTTTCTGTTACTGGGGATGGGAAACATGAAATTCTAGTAATAGCTTGAAGCCCTAGCATTCTCATCTTGGAAAAGAAACATTATGCACACCAAATCTTCCAATACTGAATAAAAGTTTTGAGATTGCTCCTCACTATGTGGAGCCAGAAGCCCAGTTTGCTGAGACTCAGGATGTTCTGACTCCATATATTTTATAAAAGAAAAAAAGTCTCTGGATACAGGCGCAGAGATCAGTATTTGGTTCTATCCATATTCACTGACAACCAAGGGACACAGGAGCCACGCAGTTAAAGATCACACATCTAAGGAAGGACAGAAACAGCAGAAAGCTAAACTTCCACTCTTGGAGGTTACAAAACCTATCTGGGGTATCTGTTCCAGTGCTTAATTACGTTTACACTTTTTTTTATTCCACATATCCAGCCAGATCCTCCTGTTTCAGTTTAAGTCTGCTGTCTCTCCTTTTACCATGCACCACTGACTCCATTGTCTAGACAACCTCCCTACTGTTAGGGTCCCCAAAGCCACAAATGCAGCTCTGCCACCTCTTTTCACAAAGCAAGTGCTTCAGACCCAGCCATCCTGGTGATCCTCCCCTTAACTCACACTGGTTTAATCAATGTATTTCTTGAATGGAGGAAATCAGATTCATCGACCCTTTTCACATAAAAGCATTAAGCTCTTCCCCCCCCATTTTGAAACAAAAGGGAACTTCCATGCTCCTGGATGTGGGTCAAAGGCCTATTTTGTTGAGAAGTGGCTCAACCATTCACTGTAATATAAAATCACCCCTCCCATGCTGACAGACAGCCTTTAACGTTCAGGATTCTTTATGCAGTCCATATGCTCGGTTTAAATAATGAAAATGGCTTGGAGTAAATCTTCTGAGACAAAAGAAATTCACCTTCATCATGAAGATCACCCTCTAACTGTATCAAATAATAAAAGCCATAGCCTTTGCTGACATGTTAACAAAAAGTATACTGTGCTGGACTGACTGAAAGACTCTGCTGCTTCTACAGTGACCTCCCAGAGCCAATAGCACACCCTTTGGAAAAAAGAGGAAAAGCTGAAGCAGCTTCCCTTGCAAAACCTGCCCATTTCTGGTATTCCTCTGCTTAGGGACTCAGCTGGAGGTTGCTTCTCTATCAGAGTGCTTAATATTGCTTGACAGACCTCTCATCCATGAACTTCTGTATTAATTTTTTAACATGCGCATAGTCTTAGTGTTCAAATCATCCTAAGGTAAGGGTATCTATTTTTTAGACTGCGGAAGCAGTCCCTTTTAAGTCTGATAGGTCTTAACCTATTGTGACCAATTTTCTTGACACAAGCATGAGCAATTGTTCTCTAAGAAATTCATTTCTCCTTAAGTAGCATTTTTTCCAAGATGTCAGCTCCAAACATATGTATTTTCTGAGCATAGAACCTATTCCTTACTTTGTATTTGTCCTTGTGTCAGGTATTTGTGGAGCCCTTCTGGCAAGAGGAGGAGGGCTGAAATGGTGGTGCCTGTAAGAAGTTGCTCGAAACTTTCCCTGGCTCTAAGTGAGGCCCATCTCTAGGGATAAGTCAACGGGGCACTACTGCAATCTCTTCTTGAGGAGATGCAGTTAGAAGAGGAGCAGTTGGTGGTGGTGGAAGGATGAGAAGAATGTGAGTCCTCTGAGAAGAAAGAAGTGTCAAGAGACCAGCTTTGAGGGACTGACCACATCTCTCACTCCATGCATCCCTGCACCACTGAGCAGGGGGGAGGTTGAGATCTCATGAGCAGAGATTTGAGCCCTGGATGAGGGGAGGGGTGGGGGAAGGAGGTCGTAAAGGAACAGTTATTCTGATCTGGTTTTGCTTTCTATCTGTTCTGTTTGTAGTTGGTAGCAGATCAAACTTAACTCATTTTCTTACCTAAGTCAAGTAGTTGAGTCTGTTTCACCCAGAACTATAATTGGCAGTGAGCTCTCCCTGTCCTTGTCTTGATCCACATGGCCTTGGATTAGCTTTTCTCTTCCCATCTTGCTGGGGCCTCTGCCATCCTAAAGGAGGTGGAGTGGGTGTGGGGTGAGCAAGTGGCTGCGTGGTACTTTCTTTCTGGATTGGCTTCAGCCATGACAGTCTTCCTCTGCACTAACTCAAATTCAGTATCTTTTTGACATAGTTGTCAAAATAGCTCACCATTCAAGAAAAGACAATTTATTCCTCTATTACTATAAATATTTGCCTTTTTAACTAACTCTGAAGATGAATTTCAGCAAAAGCTAAACTTACTGGCAGCTTTGCCATGGAATTCAGGGGATCAGAATTTAATCTACTCTTTTACTTGCTCTTTGTCTAGTTTCCTTAGTCCACCCTGGGAATGCCTTAAAACACGTTCCAAGTTCATGCCTTTGTTGCCGTATGTACAAGAGATAGAAGCACCTCTAATAATTTATAACAAATATGCAGAAACCAATACTTTAAATGTTCTAATGTGATCAAGCAGTCAGTTCATTATTTGACTAGTACCATGAGAAATTATTGGGGAAATCTATTTTTATTCCAACTGAAAAAAAGTCAAGCAGAGTTTCAGGGGAACAGAGCAATTCACACTCATTTCTGTTGTGGGAACGTTCATACATCTCTATTGTGGAAGTTCACATTGTTTTCATTCTTATCAGCTCATACAGAACTGAAAATTTACATATGGAACAGCTTTTAGTTATTGTTTTTTGGAAAAAGTATTTTGGAAATAAATTGACCTTGAAGGCTTAGATTCCTTTTTACAGCCTTCGTTAAAAAAAATGTTACTGACCTACATGGTGTCTCTCAGAGAAATGAATCACCTCTTCTGCCCCCAGACTCTTTTTTTTTTTAAATCCTGTTTTTGTTGAAGTAGAAAATAGAACAACACAGTTGTGGTGGTTTAGCCAGGTGTCCAAGTCATAAAATCATTACTCCTCTAAAGTGGAGAGAAATATAACAAGCTGTTTGGGAGTTGAGGACAGAGAGATCACTCAGCAATTAGCATCACAAGCAAAACAGACTCAGCTTAGGGAGAAAAAGATTTTATTTATTAAAGGAACAATAAGAGCAGAGAGATGAGAAATAAAAACTGAATCTTAAAACACATCCCCCCACTCCTCCCTCCTCCAAGACTCTCCTTGTTTCCCCCCCAAGCGGTGCAAGGGATGGGGGATGTGGTCAGTTCATTACAGATGGACTTTGCTGCTGCTTCTTCTCAGGGAGAAGCCTCCTCACGCTTCCCACTGCTGCGCTGTGGGTCCTTCCCATGGGATACAGTTTGTTACGAACTGCTCCAGCATGGGGCCTCCCACAGGGGCAGCTCCTCACACCCTGCCCCAGTAGAACAATCTTTCAGGTACCAAGTGCTCCAGCCTGAGTCCCTCACAGGGTCACAAGTCCTGACAGATAACCTGCTCTGGCATGGGCTCCTCTCTCCCCATGGGCTCCCAGGTCCTGCCAGGAACTTGCTCCAGTGTGAGCTTCCCACAGAGTCACGGCCTCCTTCAGGCATCCACCCGCTCTAGCGTGGGCTCCTCCACAGGCTGTGAGTGGGTCTCTGCTTCCATGGGCCTCCATGGGCTGCAGAGGCACAGCTGCCTCACCATTGTCCTCATCACAGGTCACAGGTCTTTCTACCAGCACCTAAGCACCCTCCTCCTTCTCCACTGACCTTGGTGTCTGTGGAGATATTTTCACATTCTCACTCCCTGTTGCTGCTGCAGTTTTGCAACTGCACAGCAACTTCTTCTTAAATACATTAGAAAACCCAGAAACCTAGTTTTTTTGCAGTAATGGTAAACGAACAATAACATTAAATCAAAATAGAGGCATTACCTCAGACACTGATTGGCCAGGCCTGGGTCAGGTGCAGGGTCCTGCTTAGAACTGACTGGCCCTAACCCTATGGGCTACAGGAGAAGCTTCTCACAGCTCTTTGTTTACGGAAGCCACCTCTGTAGCCTCCCCTGCTACAAAAAAAACTGGACCAGGCAAAACCACTGCAACAGTAAAGAACCTCCATAAACATTATATGCAGTTGCTAGCAATGTATTGAAAGAACAACCACCTTAATTCTTCTATAGATGAATTTAAAATTTCTAACTCGACTATTTACTTTTGTTTAGCACATTGCAACCTTCTAAAAGAAAACTAAAGCTGTGCTACTGGTTAAATATGGCTAAGTAAGCACTCACGTAGAGTGATGGAAGGACAAAGGCCTGCCTTGACGTAATACAGTATGATAAACCAAACTCAGAAACCTAGTTTATCTGCAGTAATGGTAAGTTAATAACAATATTAAATAAATCAAGAAGTTAAGCTTTTCACAAGCAAACAGAGTAAGGACTTCAAAAACCCCCAGAAAAACTAGTTGTTATTGGTGGTGTCTGTGTGTACTTGCACATAGGTCCAGCATGTTCTGTTCCACAGGGCCTACAGGCTTTACTGGATTCTAAGCCACACAACACCAAGAACAATTACAAAGGACAATTACCTTCTCCAAGTTGAGAAAAAAAATTAATTAAAAAAATGAATCAGAGAATCTTAAAAAATACAGCATCACCATTAGCTCACACGTTCTCAGCCCTCATGAAACTTGTGGCATTATCAAGTGGTGACAAGAGCAGATCAGTCAAGTAAGAAGGTGCACCTGCTCCCTCATGGTATGTACACTATCCAGTTCATGTATGATACTAATCCCTTGTCCTGGTCAAAATGAAGACTGTATCTTGTTTCATATATTTTCATTTCCACAATATGCCTCCTCTTCTTTCTCTTTTTACAACATGAAAACCTGATTAATAACAAACCTGGAAAACTTACTTTTAAGTAAGACATTTTTCATAGCTTGGACTTAGCATCTCATTACACATAAATTCCTTAAGGGTTTTTTTTTTTTTTAAACAAAGACTTCATTTTTGTTGTGGTTTAAGCCCAGCTGGCAACAATGAACCACACAGGCACTTGCCCACTCCTCCCTTGCTTCGGAAGGATGGGGAGGGAAATCAGAAGAAAAAGACAAAACCTTGTGGGTTGAGATAAGGACAGCACAAAGGGAGAAAAGATTTCATAACAGTAATAAAGGAACATACATGGCAAGTGACACAATCGCTCACCATGGTGAGCCTCACCCACCAGCAGTTCCCCCCCCGAGCATGACATCAGCATGGTATGGAATAGTTTGACCATGCCCCCTCACAGCATCTGGTGAAAATTAACCCTGTCCCAGCCAAACCCAGGACATTATCCACCACTTTTTCTATACTATCTACACCATGTCCAAATCATACGTGTTCCAGTTCCTTACCACCGTTTTCCCTGCCATTGACATACACACACACGGATGTCATTCCCTTAGTCTACAGGCCATCCCTCTAACCTGTCCAGAGTTCAGGTAAACCATGGCGTCAGGGCTCCATCTGTCCCAGCAGTGTTTCAGATTTCCTGCTCAGACAATATTAACCTGTTGCTTCAGACACCTGTAGCAGCTTTTCCATTTCCAGCACTGGGTGCATCTCCTGAGTCAGGTCACTCCTTCCTGAAGGTGAAGGACTACACAAAAACACTTGAGGCAGAACAGCAGATTCATAGTAATGCAAATGTAGAAAGTACTTGGTGCATCAAATCCACGGGCTGCTACCTGAAGTGCCGATGCTTAAATGATCTCTAGCACTCCAGTGTACAAGAAATTCAGCCTTTGCAGTGGGACAAAACAAGTGGTGTTTACAGCATGGATGAACTTCCAGTATTAATGGTGGTGTTATTTAGCAATTAGCATTGTTACCACATTACCAAGTAAAAAGTGGCTCCACTCAAACTCATGACACCATTTTATTCCTAAAAGCTGGATTTCTTGTGCAGGCCCTCTGACCTTACTTATTTTGATGGCAAAGCCAGTCTTCAGAAGGATTGAAACTATTTTCCTTCACTTTGTCAAAAATTTCTTCTGCCAAGTTTCTCCACACAATGATGTCAATGTTTTGCAGGTGTTTCAAAGCCTCATCTTTTCCAACACAGTCTGGATCAGCTCATGGCAAATGGTGGGGCTGTGTTTCCACCCCTGAGGTAGTCAATTCCAGGTGTTCTGGATGGTCCTCCAGATGAAAGCGAACTGAGGCCTGCACTCTGCTGTCCAAGGGATTGAGAAGAATGCATTAGTAATATCAATGGTGGTAAATCAGCTTATTTACAGGAATTAGAATCACAGTTGGGACAATATTGCTGCCTGGGCATTGTCGTGGTAGCAACCCCACAGGAGAAGAATGTTCTGGGAAACCTGGTGAGGTGGTCAGCTGTATAGCCTCCTCTGTTTTGAAGGCAGCTACACCAAAGATCTGCTGGTATCCTCACTCAGCAGATAGTGCACTTGATCCATAGGGAACTGCAGTGCTCTGCAGGTGAGCAATGCCTGTCTGTTCTGGACAGCCCCTTAGTAATCTTAACGGACACCAAATTGGAGGAATGGTCGATTCCCCAGAGGCTGTGCTGCCATTCAGTGGGCTCTCGACCGGCTTGAGAGTTGGACAGAGAGGAACCTCATGAGGTTCAACAAAGACAAGTGCAGAGTCCTGCATCTGGGAAGGAACAGCCCCATGCACCAGTACAGGCTGGGGATTGACCCGCTGGAGAGCAGCTCTGCAGAGAGAGACCTGGGAGTCATGGTTGATAATAAACTAAACATGAGCCAGCAATGTGCCCTTGTGGCCAAGGTGAATGGCATCCTGGGATACATCAAGAAGATTGTGGCCAGCAGGTCGAGGGAGGTTCTGCTCCTCCTCTACTCTGCCCTGGTGAGGCCTCATCTGGAGTCCTATGTCCAGTTCTGACCATTCTATGATTCTATATCACTAAATACACAGAAGAAGAAAGCACACTGAAGCCATGCAGTGCTGCTCACCTTCAAGAAAGCTTTCTTAGGGCACAGAGAAATCTAATGAAATTCAACAAGGGCAAGTATAGAGTCTTGCATCTGGGAAATAACCCCATGTACCAGTACAGTCTGGGGAATGAACTGTTAGAGAGTAGGGTAGGGGAAAGGCACTGAGGGTCTTGGTGGGCAGCAGGATGAGCATGAGCCAGCAATGTGCCGTCATGGCCAAGAAGGCCAATGGCATTGTGGCATGTATTAGAAGGGCAGTGGTTAGGAGGTCAGAAGAGGTTCTCCTCTCCCTCTACTCTGCCTTTGTGAGACCGCATCTGGAATATTGTGTCTGTTTCTGGGCCCCTCAGTTCAAGAAGGACAGGGAGCTGCTGGAGAGAGTTCCGCACAGGGCCATCAAGATGATGGAATGAAGCATCTCCCTTATGATGAAAAGCTGAAGAATTTGGGGAGGCTGAGGAGTGACCACATTCCTGTGCACAAATATGTAAAGGGTGGGTGTCAGGAGGATGGAGCCAGGCTCTTCTCAACCATGACCAATGACAGGACAAGGGGCAATGGACATTAACTGGAACACAAGTGGTTTCAAAGAAATACAAGGAAGAATTTCTTCCCTGTGAGGGTGAGGGAGCACTGGCACAGGCTGCCCAGATGGGTTGTGGAGTCTCCTTCTCTGGAGACATTCAAAACCCACCTGGAAAAGTTCCTATGTGACCTACTCTAAGCGGCCCTGCTCTGGGGCCATGAATTGTCTCATCACCACAGTTCCCATGGTAGTGGCTGCCTTTTTCTTTCTTTGCGTTTCTTATAGATATTGACAAGATCTAGTATAGATAAATCTCATATTGAAGACTAAGACCACATTTTGGATCCTGAAGATTTTGTCCAATCTCCCTCATTTTGAAACTTTTTGTTCTTGTACTGCATGAACAACTTACAGGATGCTTGGCTCTGATGCGATTCCAATGCCTCACATGGGGTGCAACAACCAACAACACAGCTGCTCGCTCACTCCTTCCCTTGCTTCAGCAGGAAAAGGTAATATCTCCTGAGTTGAGTCAAAGACAATGTAATAGAAAACACAAGAAGAGAAGAATTAGTTATAACACTAATAAAAGAATATAAACAATGTAATTGCTCACCACCCAGAATCTGTTGCTCAGTCGCAATTGAAAAGCCATAGTTCTGCACGCTACCACATCCTGTCCAGCTCTCAAACATGGATAGAGCATAACATCAGCATGGTATCAAATATCCCAGTCACATGCCCTGCAGCATCTTGTGGAAACTAATCCTGTCCCAGCCAAACTAGAAACAGTTTATAAACAACAAAATTTATATATTTTCCAACTTCTTTTCACACAACTTTGTAGTCCTTTTTGTCACTGTGCAACTGTCTTGCCTGAGAAAGTGAGGATGGTATTTAGGGAAGGCCATTGGTATAACTTTCCACATTACAACTGCTACCACCACCACGTATCAGTTTTCTTTAAGGAATATGGTAATAACATTCTCTTCAGATTCACTCATTCTATTTTCATTCACACATTTTCTCAATGATCTGTAAAACACCCTAATTTTTTTTTATTTTTATTTTTTTTTACTAAGTGCACTAAGAATTGTTAGACCTGTGGTGGTTTAGTCCTGGCTGAGTGCCAGATGCCCACCAAGTCATTAAATCACTCCCCCTCCTAAAGTGGACAGGGGAGAGAGAAATAAAACGAGAGGTTTGTGAGTTGAGATAAGGACAGAGAGATTGCTCAGCAATTAGTGTCACAGGCAAAACTGACTCAACTTGGGGAGAAAAAGGTTTGTGATTGTTCATTAATAATTCAACAGAGCAGTGAAATAAAACAGAATCTTATAAGAGCCCCTCCCCACCCTTCCCTCTTCCCAAGACCCCTTCTTTCCCCCCAGCAGTGCAGGGGATGGGGGTTGCAGTCAGTTCATTACAGATGGACGTTGCTGCTGCTTCTTCTCAGCAGGAGGCCTCTTCACACTTCCCACTGCTACACTGTGGGGTCCCTCCCCATTGGGAGACAGTCACTCATGAAGTTCTGCAACGTGGGTTCTTCCCATGGGCTGCAGTTCCTCATAAACTGCTCTGGCATGGGGCCTCGCACAGGGGCAGCTCCTCATACACTGTCCCAGTGTGGACATGGTGGTTTGACCCTAGCTGGATGTGGGTCTGATGTGCCAGGTCATCAAGTCTGTTTTTCCCATAGTGCTAACTGCTGAGTGATCTCTCCACCCTTATCTTGACTCACAAACTGCTCATTATATTTTTCTCTCCTGTCCAGTTTAGGAGAGAGCATGATATTATGACTTGGTGGACACCAGGTCAAACCACCACAATGAGTCATCCACTGGGACAGCAGTCCTTCAGGAACCACCTGCTCCAGTCTGGGTCCCTCACAGGATTACAAGTCCTGAGAGCAAACCTGCTCTGGCGTGGGCTCCTCTCTTCCCATGGGCTCCCAGGTCCTGCCATACACTTGCACTATGTGAGCTTCCCACAGAGTCACAGCCTTCTTCAGGCATCCACTCACTTGGGCGTGGGGTCATCCATGGGCTGTGAGTGGGTCTCTGCTCCCTGGTGGCCTCCATGGGCTGCAGGGGCACAGCTGCTTCACCATGGTCCTCACCACAGGGCACAGGGGAGTCTTTCTTTCAGGGCCTAAGCACCCTCCTCCCCCTTCTCCACTGACCTTGGCATCTGCTGAGATGTTTTCACATTCTCACTCCCTGTTGCTGCCGTTTAGCAAATGCACAGCAACTTCTTCCCCTTCTCCAGTATGTTATTCACAGAGGCGTTACCTCAGTTACTAATTGGCCAGGGTTAGTTGCAGGGTCCATCTTAGAACTGACTGGCCTGAGCCCTACCAGCTACAGGGGAAGCTTCTGACAGATCTTTGTCTAAGAAGTCTCCCCTGTAGCTGCCCTGCTACCAAAAACCTGGCCCAGATAAAACTACTACAAGAGAGCCTGTTAATTATTAGCTTGCAGTTAACCCCAGCTACAAATTCATCCAACAAAACCTTTTCAGGAGCCATTTTACTTTTTGTACAGGCCCATTCTTTGTACTAATCTCACCCCATACATGATGCCCTACACAAGTACTTCTAACCACAGTTCTCTTTAGCACATTCACTGATCTTGCTGCATACGATGGCATCTTGACAAGCTTTTAGCTGCAAGAGCAAAATAGCATGAAAGAGAGCAGGACAAATCTGAGTCTAGGCAGGAAAAAAGGCATATCCACAACTGGAATGAAAGGGACAACTACCAGGCTCATTTTCTAAGCCATGTGAGATTAACCTGGCTGTTGGAAATGCAGCACCGGTGTACATCAGTGCAGCCAAGATAAAAATCTTATTAGGGGCATCCCAGGCACTCATGTGGCACTGCACTATCTTTCATCTGGGAGGTGATCAGTTCACTTCAGTATTAATGAGGCCACTTCACTAGCTGGCCCACACCACAACTCCCTACCTTCTCTCCAGCAATAACTGCAAAACAGCTCACCAGTTCTTCTGGCCCCCTCTGTTTACACAGAGTGGAGATGTTTCTTCCACATTGCATTGGGACCAACTGCCTCAGCTCGTATTTCTTGACCCATAGTTCTCATTAGTCTTCATGACTTGTATGCTTTATGGAGCTTTGTTCTGCAGTTTATTTTCACTCTGTGACAAAAACACAGTTAAAGTAGATTTGAGGCACTACAAACAGTAGCTATCCTAGAAGTTGCCTGCAGTGACAAAGAATCCATCCTGTCCATAGACATTGTGACTACCCAGAAATCTGACCTCAAATTCATGTGAGCACCTTCTTACAGAGCTGTATGAATACAGCCATGAAAAACATTAGTCTCAGAAACTTCATAGAACGGTAGGGTTGGAAGGGACCTTTAGAGATCATCTAGTCCAATCCCCCTGCAGAAGCAGGTTCACCTAGATCAGGTCACATAGGAACGTGTCCAGGCGAGTCTTAAAGACCTCCAGAGAAGGAGACTCCACAACCCCTCTGGGCAGCCTGTGCCAGGGCTCCCTCACCTGAACAGTGAAATAGTTTTTTCTTATGTTTAAGTGGAACTTTTTGTGTTCCAGCTTCATTCCATTACACCTTGTGCTGTTGCTAGCTACCATACAAAAAAAGGGATGCCCCAACCTCCCTGAGTATTCCTGGGGAACACATCTCCAAAAGATAACCCAAAAAATCAAAACATCGACTGAACCATTTTTCAGACTGAAATTTGTAGAACTTATATTGGCACAGGAGAAAAATCTTACAGCTTACTTAGTAAAGCCAAATATTTATATAATCATTTCAGTCAAAAGACAAAGGCTGGTGGTAGGATGTAGCTATAGCTTTTTTTACAGCAGTCTTGACTTGTAACTAGTTATGCATGTCTGATGTTTGGGACTTCAATATTTTATTGATAAGAGTATGCAGTGCTGTACAAAACATTGTTATATATGCCAAGAGCAAATTACTTCTCTTCCCACATGGGAATTGTTTATTTTTAATGCTGTTCTTGAAGTTTTTAATTCTTCATGGGTTCTAGGGTGATTTTGAATTCTAACGTGCATATTTAATAGTAATAACATACAGGGAACTATTTCCTGTGTTGGAAATAATACATAGACATTAACAGTAACATCAACAAAAATCTAAAAGGACAAATACAATGTAGTTTAGCTGCCTACTAGCCTATAAGTAATTATATAGTTTCAGCTGCTAGTCTCAGACTATAAACACACCTGCATAGCCATAAACTGTCCTTCACTTGGCTCATAAGCACCACAGCCACTGTAGTCATCTGCCTGCTGTCTGCTTCCTCAGACCAAATGGAAACTCAGCACAAGCATCTGTCCCTCCAGAATGAGCCTTCCAACGTCACTCATTCTCCCACAGCAGGCTTTTTCTTGAAAGCTTACAGAAAAACTCCACTCATGCCCAAACACCCAAGCAACTGGTAAACACTGCACTCTGCTTCTACCTGCACTGCTCTCACAGAAAATTAACACATGGTACAGGTATTTGTCCCTGCAGGCAACATTTTCTTCCAAGAATTAACATATCCCTTTCGGGTACTCAAGTGCAAGGTGTACACATCTCCAGAACTCTTCTCAACTCCATTATCACTTGTTTCCTGAATGTTGACACATGCCAGTACCCTGACAATGACCAAAGTACAGCATTAGTCCACTGCTCTGAGGGAACGCTTCCAATTCTCCTGTCCTTCCAAACACAGGTCTCTTATTGTAAAGCTGCAAACTCATCCGAACTCCTGCCACCTCCAACCACCCTACACACAATGAACTGAAGCCCAGCAAAGCTGTCCCACCACACACATCATCTTCCCCTGAAGGGAATGAGCCTACCTAAGCACACATCTCAGATACTCTGAATATAGTTCACAAGCACCACCACACACTACGTGGCCGCATATATAGCCCTCATAATAAGGCTCAAAGGCAAAAAAACAAGAGAGAGTCCGAGGTGAAGCTCTTAACTCTTTCACCCACAGATCCCTTCTCTCAAGGCTGGGAGCTCACAAGGCGTCCCCTCTCTCACCCGACCTCCTGTCACGCGGAGCAGCCTCACAGCAGCTGGAAGTTTGCCATGCCAGGGACAAGATCCCCCAGCCCCTCACAGTCTCTTCTCGCAAGGCTACAAAACACCCTGGGAGCCCCTCGGTACCAAGGCTGTTAAACTGAAACAAGAAAAACTCAGGTACATTTTTACCCCCGAGCCTCCCGCACGCCAAACCCACCACAGCAATCCAGGCTCCGGGACAAGGCTCCCAACCTTCCCAACACCTCCGCGCCTGGTCTGCATTGAAGCGCTCGCAGCCAAGTAAAGAATAGGGCCGGCTGTCAACACCTTTAGGATGAGCCTCTCAGCCTCCCCGGGTTAACCAAATGTACGTGAAAAGCCACGATTTCCACACCCGCTCTCCCGCCGCCGCGCTGCAGGTGAGGCTCCCGGCTCGGCATCGCCTCCGCACGGCGCAACCCGTCCCGCTACGCTCCAGCCCTGCCTCCAGCACCCGCCGCTTCTCTAACCTAAGCCTCACAGAGACAGAGGCAGAAGGGATGGGGAGGGGGGTCGAGGGTGAGACCTCTTATCGCCCTCGACCCCCATAAGCCCACCCGTGACACAACCTTTGCTCCTCAGCTCTGCCACCGTACAGACAAACCCGGGGGCAAAGGCACCGGGGTGCAAGGCTCCTCTCACGTCCTTCGCGCATCCCGTGCGGCAGCCAGCCGCGTTTGCCTTGCAGACACCGCCCGCCCCACTCTCACCCGCGTCGGGACGAGGCTCTGCCCGCTGCCAGGCGACGCTCCCGCCCGCACGGACCCCGCTCCGACAGCTCTACTTGGAACTGCTGATAGAGCTCACGCACCCGCCAGCCACCCTTAGGGAAACCGTACGTGGCGGAGGACAACGCTTTATGTACTCTTACAGAAAAAGAAAAAGCAATTGCAAAAAAAAACCCCAAAAATAACCCTTGCTTGAAACTGCTTCTCCTTCAGCCACGTTTCTCCAGCGCTATAAAACAGCAAGCGGTTGCTTAACGGGACGGGGAGGGGGGAAAGGTCGTGAGTAGCAGGTCCTTTCCCGCCACCCGGATAAACACAGCAAGCCGTGACGCAAGGCTCTTAACTACCCCGATCACGGTCACCATTGGCCACCTCCAGCGTCACGGTCGGCGCCGCGCGCTCGGCAGCACCGAAGCGCAGTCGCGCTCATGACGTGCTCCCGCCCCGTTAAAAGCCGCCGCCTGGGCGGGGGGGAGCGGGCGTGGGCGTGGGCGTGGGTGACGCGAGCGGAGATGGCGGCGCCTGCCTCTGAGCTGCTGACGGGATGGTGCCTGTTCGGTCTGGCGTTACTGGTAAGAGGGGCTTCTTCTGCGGTTTAGAGTCCGGACGGTGTGCGTAGCTACCCCGTTGCGCCCCCTTTATTTTGCTTTTTCTCGGCCAGGTGGGATCCTTACTTCGTTCACCTCTGCCAGCTGCTTGTCCTATAGCCCCTAACTGTTCTAGTTTTGGTTTTCCTGCCTGTTTTTTCCCCAGCCCCCTTCCTCTCTTGTGCTTTTCTGCTTTATCTTGTCCCGGCAGCGGCCGCTTCCCCGCAGTTTCTCCCGTTCGGAGTCTCGGCGCTGGCGGTGTCGGTGCGGTAGAGCTCAGCGGAGCTGTGCTTTGCGTTCCTGCCCGTGTCGTCAGCGATGCTTGTTTATGTTTTGGTTAGTTTGGCTCTTGGTCAAGCTGTTCTTTACATGATCTCTAAAAATCCTTCCAACCCCTAACCATTCTGTGACTGTGATTCTCATTGTGGGGGGTGTGTGTGTGTGTTAAGTACAGCATTAAAGCATAAGGCTCAGGTAAAAAGCATGTTGATCCTATGACAGTTGTCATGCCGAAGATGCAGTGTCTACCTTCAGTACCTGGTTTCTCATGTCCTTATTTTGAGCCTCATAACAATCTTTTCTTGTGTGTTTCAGGCTATTCTAATTTTCTGCTGGGTTTATGTGCGCAAGTATCAGAGTCGTCGGGAAAGTGAAGTGATTTCTACCATAACAGCTATATTTGCGTTGGCAGTTGCTCTTATCTCATCAGCGCTACTACCAGTGGACATCTTTTTGGTTTCATACATGAAAAATCCAAATGGCACATTTAAGGTATAGACTCCTAAAAATCTTAATTGCCACTTCAAAACAACCACTGTGTTGAAAGAGAGTGTTTTTTTGAATGTCACAGTATTTAAATTCAGTGCATTGTAATACCTGTTCTAGTGCCCAAAACTTTTGGCAAGCTTGTAGTAAGTACTCTGAATACAAGATAGAAATATGTCATTTGAACTGAGTTTCGCTTTCCACTTCTTTTATTTATTTTCAAAGCTCTTATTCCTTCAGGATGACATATGTATTTTCAGGGTGAAGTAAATCTCTTAAATGTTTCTTTCTAGTACATCATAAAGGCCATTGTAGAATGGAACTTGTTACTCCTTTGTTAAAAAGCAGTCTGTGTTGTCCATTTGCAGTTTAGGGTTATTTTGATTGTCTTTGCTAGTCTTCTTGTTCTGGTACTAAACTATTAAGACAAAGACTAACTGTATTAATCTACCTATAATGTAGAACCAGTGTTAATAAGCAATTTAAGCTTATGCATATGTTAATAACCTTTTTTTAAGAGGGAAAGCTGGGGGAGGGTAATAGTAGTGTCTCTTCTTAGCTCATACTGCCTTAACTGCTGGTTTCATAAACTGAAACTATAGGAGGTTGCTGTACAAAATGACTTCTTAATTGAGTGCTTACTGTAGCTTTTGTAAAGCATTACTGTAAGAGTTCTTACTGGTGCTTAAATCACTGGCCCTTTCAGTTTTCAAAGAGGGTTTTTAAAAGCAGCAACATGGTGTCTTTGTGAGGCCACTGTCATTGTCAGACTTCAGCATGTTAGTGATTTGATTAACAGCCTACTTAAGGAGCCTACTTGTGTTTGGAGCCTATGTAGAAATTCAGAAAAAATAGAACCTGAAACAATTAGAGAGGAGGCAGATGGTAAATGGCCCCATACCAGACTCAAAAGGGGGATTCCCTTCCAGTCCTGCTTCCAAAGGAAAAGTAGGTTCTGCCAGACCCTTGATAACAGTTCAGAATTAGTTGGTAGCTAATATAGTGCCTTTTAGATGACGTTCATGTAAATGCAAATCCTAAGAAGCCTTTAGAGTTCAGCTGTGATGTGGGTTTTTTTTTTTGTCATGTGATAATACAGAATAAACCAGAACTGTTGTTCTGTTGTTGCTAGAAGTTTTTTGTGTTCAAACCTTGTCTGCTCAAAATTAAAATGGATGTAGAAGATGGAAGAAGTCTTTCTTATGTTACCATAGTTGCAGTTCAATGTGAATAGTATTGAAGATTAAGAAATGATATAACTAGGCACAGCTGAAAAATGCATATCTCCTGGGGATTAAGCTCAATTGCCTGTGGCAAAGGAGATCTGTTCTGTTAATGAATGCATTCCTTTATTTGAGAAACAAACAAACAAAATAGGAGGCCATACAATCACTGCAGTCTTCTTTAAAGAAGTACAGTTAATGAAGGGAAAAGTACTGTACTTAAAATACTGAGGGTTTTTTGAGCTATATTTCTTTAATGGCCATGTGCTGTGATACGATGAAGTATGTAGATTCAGTTTAAAAATTGAACCTGAAGGAAAACTTCCATAGTTATGGTAAAGCTTTTCTTTTGTTAAAATATCTTTGCTTGTGCTTCTGAGGCTTCTGGGTCCTGTTTAATTTCCAATGTTTGTAGAGGCTGCTGATGGGCTGTTGAAATAAAATTGCCCTATACTGTCCTGTGGAACAGCTCTTTCTCTTTTAAAGCTCAGCTGCATGAGTTTCTAGCTTTGCAGCAATGTTGAAAATGGGATATAGAAATGGGATATTAACATGGCCTTACTGATCTGAAGTCAGTCAGAACATACCTGTATGTAAGCACATCCTTATTGATTTGGTAATTTCAGATTAGGAGTAATGTCAAGTTGGAAGGCAGACAGCGTCTTAATTTGAGGTCCTTAAGAATTGTTACAGCTTTTAAAACTCTCTTAGGTTACGTGTGCTGCTTTTCTGTTACTGCTTCACAAGGACAGACTGGAATGGGTTCAGAGCGTGTCCAAGAAAGTACTGGCCTTCTTCTGGGCTATTCTGTCAAACCCAGCACCTCCAAGGCCCTTTGCCTGATACTGTGGTCTGTAAGACTCACTCTGACAAGAACCTTATGTTGTTTTGGATGGCTAGAATGAGTTAAGTCTTCACTAGATTGTTCTTAGTGGATTTTTGAGGCAGATACAGGTAGCAGATGTGGATAATGGTCTCTATAGTTACAGCATTAGTTAATAATATTTTTTTTCAAATGGATTATTTCAGAGTTCATGCCAAAAGAGTAGTGACAGTTCTCCAGATCCTAGGTAAACGTGTTTGTGTTGTAGGTGCTCCCGTCATCTACCTCCCAACTATAATGCCCACTTTTGGTATTAGAATGATGAGACAGTCAAGGATTCTCAGCTTCCAAGAAAGAGGCGCTGCATGTGGACTTTCAGTTAACTTTTAACGCATCTGACCCTACTATCAACATACAGATAGTCTTCTGTGAACAAACTTGTAGAAAGCTCAGGGAGATGCATGTCATGCTAATAGCAGGGGCTAAATTGAAGGCATACTCTGGTTCAAGAAGTTCTCATTGTAAATTGTATTCTGTGGCAAGTGAGGGTATCTGTCCTGGCTACGAGATTCACTTAATTGTCTGAAATGTAGTGCTCGGGCAGATTACCTCTCTTTGAAGGCTGGCAAAATGATGCTGCTTTCTAGATGAATTAGCTTAAAATGCTGTTGTGTAGCCCTTTGCCATCATGTGTTCCAAGGTGTCTTCCTTGACAAAGGGCCAAGTACTATAGCTTAGTCAGCCTTTTTTAACCTTGAGGTTTTGTCCTTTTTGACAGGACTGTTAATGGAAAGATACAAAAACAATATCTGAAGTTTAGGTTATTCTTAACAATAAACAAGTGGCTTGGGGCATTTGATAAAACCTGGTGGTGTCACTCACTGTATTTTGAGAGACTTATGAAATATATTAAAGCTGTTAAAGTGAATGAATTGAGCAGTTTTGTTATTAAAGGTTTTGCACGATAGTTGTGTACTCCTTCAGGAAAGGAGCAGTGATGCATAGACTTTGGTGGTCATTATTTCCATGTACAATAGAATCCATTGCACCACCACCTTTTCTGGAGACAGGGGTTACTTTGATACATAGTGCTGTTAAGCAGGAAAGCAAGCTTTTCATTCTAGTACTAATCAAAAGAAATGTTACCTTGTAAGGGAAGTCTGACATTCACCATCACCGCTTTCATCCTGAAAGCTTTCACTGTATGCATTGACTGTGCTTTAGTCTGTGCAAAGGACTTCAAATACTGCCAGTTGGATCTGATCTGTTTGATCTGAAAGCTTGTTTGATTTGCGACAAGCACCTAGGAACAGAAAACCTCACCCTAGTTTAAACTGCAAGTTTGCTGCTGGAACCCAGGACTTCCGCTTCTGACCTACAAGGCTCTTAAATATTTAAAACATAACTGATGGTATCTTGAAGCCGGAAACCTGCTTGAAACAAGGACATTATCATCACCACACTGTCCTTTTTCTTATTCTGTTGGAGCAGCAGAAGACAGGGGAGATGAGAACTTTTCTTTTTGAAATATACGCGTTCTTGCTACTACATGAAGTTAAAAGCCAGTGGTATTTCTTTCAGTCTGATTAGACTGAACACCTGACACCTTGGGTGTCTGCTGACCTGTTAAAAGCCAGTTACCTCCTGAGGGATTCAAGGAGTAGCATCTGTTTAATTGGAGATCCTTTTTGCAGACTGTTAAGTTACAGTTTTTTGCATCTGGAGGGAAACTGCTTATGTAGCTCCTTGAATACAGAACCACTGTAAATGTCAGGATTCTTTATTCTACGGAGGAGTTAGCTGAGAAATCATTGACTGAGACCAGCCTTCCTGTCCTGAAGAGGAATTAATACTTGTAAAGTGGTACAAAATATTCATGGTAGTTAAATGTGGCTGAGATCTGATTGTTTCTAAATGTTAATCTCATCCTGGTAGTAAAAATCCTCTATCTGTCATGTTTTGGAGATAACAGGCTGGAAGATCTGAGACATGAATATGAAATTTCTGTATTGTCTAACCAAGCTATGACCTGCTCTCCAGCTTTCGGTGTTTCATCTTTCCTTTGTTGGCTAAGTTTTGAGAGAGGCTAATCAGAGAATGGTATCTTCACCTGTATCTGACACATCACAGATACTGAAGCCTTGAAAGTTCTGTCACTTCAAGCTCTAGTAAGTAGTAGAGAATGGGAGCTATCTTCACTGAGTATGTGTAAAATTCTTGTGGCAGTGACGTGGAAATGCCCTCCTTAATAGGGGGACAAAAGAATTAAATTTGTGGCTGTTCCCTCACCAAAAAATGAGGAAGGTCAAAACCATCAAATAAGCTTGTACTGCATTTTTTGGGGGGGAAGTTATCTGTACAAGTTTGAATAGTATTGTTGTGTTCAAATATGTTAACATAGGTCACTGACTGGACACAGCTACTAGGAGAAGGAAGGCTCTGCTCAGTGATTACTAGGGGGCATCAAGTGTTGTTCTTGTTTCATTTTTCCATTAACGTAATGATGAAATTAATCTTTTGAGGGAGCTTTGCTTTGACTTCAGCATTTAGGTAAACTGGAAGAGTCTTCAACTGCCTTTTTTTATATACTTATTTACAAACCAACATTTGTCTAATTAGTTATATTTTTACTCTTGTAACTATGTTTAAATTTCCCGAATCCTTCAACATGACTTGTTAGGGATTACTTAAGAGTCTCTCAATAGCTCAGTGTAGGCAGTCATACTTATTGCATGTATCTTGGCATTTGTTGGTTCTCTTATCTATAAGTGCAATGCATTGTTAAAGGTATTTTAAAGGTGATATAACGTATGCTTGCTTAAACTGCATGTAACAGTATGAAGTACAGTGGAACAGTGCAGAGTTCCTGCGTTCTGCAGGTCTTAAGAGAATTTGTGGTCACATTTTCATGTCTTATTACTGCCTTCAACAGCAGTTGGAATTATCACCTTCCTAATCTATTGTTTTGGAGGTATCTGCTGTCTATATTTTAAGTTTGGGCCATAATGGATAGGAAAGAAAACAGATTGAGAGACTGTCTGCTGGACAAGCACAAGGAGGATTTATTCGAGAACTCCTGTAAATTAAAATACCTATCAACTTGATATTTCAGTACTGTTGCAAATATGTGAGCTCTGACACTTGCTGTGTAGCAGCGTGTCTTGCTTTTGATCAGGCAATGCTGCTGTCATGAGCTTTTTTGAAACTATTCACATTCACTGGTTACTGCTTTTGAGTTGCTGATGTTGTGTGCCTGTGGAAAACTTGCCAGTAAGAATAGGTGTTTTTACCATCTTAATCTGTGCAAATATGAGGCTTCGGGAGCTGAGTGAACACTGATATAATAGATACATTGTTAAATTGGCTTGCATTACAGATTCTTGCTGTGTGAAATAATGTGAAGTTTGTACATTCAGGCATGTGGTGAAATGCACACATCTTTGCATCTTTGCTTTTTAGAGAACATCTTAGTGTTCTAATATGCTGTAATGTATGTTTACAAGCACATTACTCCGGTCCTGTACATAAGCAACAATATGAAGTCATTACAATGTTTTAAATTTCTACATATATGTTATAAATGTTGTTCATGTTTAGTGTTTTTTTTCTGGATTTGTAGTAGAAACAGTTTGTTTTTTGGCAGTTAAGCCTTGTATTTCAATTACTAGCCGCCACTTATAAAGTGATTGTATCATTTAAGTTTTGGGTCTCACCACTGCTTTTCTTGCTTGTTTTTTATTAGTATGAGTTTTGAAGGTCTGCATTGCTCATAGGAGAGATCTTTTTCAAATACTTACTTGAAAGTAAATAGTACCACCTGTTCAGTTCAGTCTTGCTTTTCCCATAGGCATAATTAAAGCAATGCATTTCCTTAATTTTTAACATTAGGCAATTTAAACACTTTAATATTCCATGTATGTATTACAGTCAAATTATTTCATGGTTTATTTGCATACAAATGCCTAGAAAATTTTCAATTGAAACACTTTGGAGCTTGTGCCTGATAAGCTTCAAAGCTTGGGCTTATTTTGTACCTGACAGACACTTGAGGTGTTCCTTCTGTTTCCTCTGCAACAATATTATTCATCCCTTGTTTTTGCTGATGACAAAATGCATGTTATATGTGTCTACTCAAATTCTAGTTGGGTGATGATTTATTTCAAATAGTGAGTTTTAAAAGCTTAGGGTGACCTTCTGGTAGCCTTATTATAGTAATATGAAGCAAAATGGTACTGATTTTCTGTGGTAATAAAAAAATTAAGCATTTATGGTATGTTGTCAGGCCCATACTCCCTGAGAGTTTATGCAGTTTGAGTGGATAAACAAATACTAAACTTCAAGTCTCAGTCTGTGCATTCTTTAAGGAGTATGTGCACTTGCATTTTTCCTATGTTCAGTATCAAAGCCTGCATCTCAACAACTGAAAGATCTTGAGCTTACCTGTTAGTAAAGAGCTTACAGTTAGTAGTTAAAAGGAGCTTTGATAGTACTGGATCATTTTTATCACCAATTGAATTATGTTGATGTGTCTCTTATCAGTAGCTTTTGAACACTGCTACAGCTGAGCATAATAAAAACTGTTTGCCATTCCCATGTGTAAGTACCATTGCATCTGTATATGGAAATTTGTCATAGCTGTTCTGTGGTAGAAATGTGGTGTACTGTACCTGTAGAACAAGATGGATGTGGCGCTGTTAGAGCAGGGTCACAGAAAGGGCCAGAGGGCTGGAGCACCTCTCCTATGAGGAAAGGCTGAAAATTGGGATGGTTCAACCTGGAGAAGCCTCTGGGGTGACCTTATTGCAGCCTTTCAATATACAAAGATGTCTTATAAGAAGGGAAAACCATTTGACTCAGGGCTGTTTAGTGACAGGACAAGAGGCAACAGTTGTAAACTGAATGGGGGTAGATTTACATTGGACACAAAGCAACTTCCTGTGATGAGACTCATGGAAGGAGTTTGAGCAAGGTGTGGATGTCCCATCATTGGAAATATTCAGGGTCAGGTTGGATGGGGCTTTCAGCAGCCTGATTTAATGGAAGATATCCTTGTCCACAGCAACAGAGTTGTACTTAATGATTTTTAAGGTCCCTTCCAAGCCAAACTGTTCTATGATGATCTTCAGAACCCCTCTTAGGACAATACTGGGGGAATTAGCACACAACAGTTAGATGCTGCCTAAACCACTCAATGCTCTTCTTGGTCTGTAAAATCGTATCTTTATGAAACTGTTCTATGCTTATTCCTATGGGCCCAGTCACTTGCACCTTTGCTAGCATGCTTTAGCTAGTAATATTTATGTTAGTGNAGCTGAGCATAATAAAAACTGTTTGCCATTCCCATGTGTAAGTACCATTGCATCTGTATATGGAAATTTGTCATAGCTGTTCTGTGGTAGAAATGTGGTGTACTGTACCTGTAGAACAAGATGGATGTGGCGCTGTTAGAGCAGGGTCACAGAAAGGGCCAGAGGGCTGGAGCACCTCTCCTATGAGGAAAGGCTGAAAATTGGGATGGTTCAACCTGGAGAAGCCTCTGGGGTGACCTTATTGCAGCCTTTCAATATACAAAGATGTCTTATAAGAAGGGAAAACCATTTGACTCAGGGCTGTTTAGTGACAGGACAAGAGGCAACAGTTGTAAACTGAATGGGGGTAGATTTACATTGGACACAAAGCAACTTCCTGTGATGAGACTCATGGAAGGAGTTTGAGCAAGGTGTGGATGTCCCATCATTGGAAATATTCAGGGTCAGGTTGGATGGGGCTTTCAGCAGCCTGATTTAATGGAAGATATCCTTGTCCACAGCAACAGAGTTGTACTTAATGATTTTTAAGGTCCCTTCCAAGCCAAACTGTTCTATGATGATCTTCAGAACCCCTCTTAGGACAATACTGGGGGAATTAGCACACAACAGTTAGATGCTGCCTAAACCACTCAATGCTCTTCTTGGTCTGTAAAATCGTATCTTTATGAAACTGTTCTATGCTTATTCCTATGGGCCCAGTCACTTGCACCTTTGCTAGCATGCTTTAGCTAGTAATATTTATGTTAGTGTTTTTTTTTGTATCTGTCTGTGTATGTGTACTTGAATGAGTTGTTCACTTGTGTTGCCAAATACAGTAGTAACAGGAAGTGAAGTACTATAGAGCATATCAGAACAAGAGTCTTTATATGCTATTCATATCTAGACTTACAAGCCTGAAAAAGTTTTGTGAAGGGCCATTTGTACAAAATTATTTTTTCTGCCTAATTTGAAATCATAACAGAAGTTCTACTTCTCAAATTTGACTCTGTGTCTTCTGTTGATCTGTGTCTAGAAAGCATTTTATCCTGATTATCTGACTTTTCTAGAAGATATTCTCAAACTCTAGTTTGTGGTGCCATTTCTGTGACTGAGTAATGTGGCAATTGGCCTCCAGTGAGATTTTGGAGCTGCGCTCTTAGCCATTCCTAGCATCAGCCTTACTGATGTCAAGAGTGCTTTTTTTGACTGAGAAATATTGACTTGAGAATGAGTGGATCCTTGACTTGATTGGGTTTTTCCATTAATGCAAGTTTTCTGAAGAGCTGCAAAGCAGATGTAAGTGTGTTAATTATAAAATGAAAACTATTGCATCCAGCTACTGGGTTGGGCAATTAATACAACTTGGTTGCTGTGCAGTCTTTTCAAATGTACCACGCTGCTGCCGAGCCTTTCCTAAGTTGAGTTTGATACACAGTTAAATCCTGAGGACAGATTTGTCCCTGCATAGACTTGACTTTGAAAAGTAGTGTCTACTTATACTAAGTGTCTGATTCTTCTGCAGAGCTCAGAGCCCAGAAAGTGTCTAGAACTGCAAATAACTATACTTCTATCTATCTTTGACAAAACATTTTGGGAAACCATTTGGATTGAACTTCAGGCTTGGTGGCTGCGTTGTCTGATAGACAGAAAACAAAAATCAGTTTCATAAAAATAGATATTTAGAGTGCTACCTAAATATTTATTACAGAAGTAAATTGGCAGTTGTTGAAAATGATATTCAGTAATAATTTTATTTCAATTGTGTGTTGACAATGAAATGCAGGGTAACTGAGGATTCCTAATCTGAAAAAATAGACCTTTTGAGTCTAACAGTCTAGACGAGCATTACCAGTGGGGATACTACTGCAGTGCCTGTCTCCTGAGATGTGGTATATTCCTTAATCATCTTTGTTAGATGAATTAACTCTAACTTAAATTCCAACACCTGAAATGGGCAAATTGAGTCCTTTAATTTTTCTCCTTAGACATTAGTATGAGCAGTTTTTTCAGGTCTATAAGAATGCTATTGAATGAGGTGTTTTTCTGTTCCATGTTGAATGTTTCTCTCCTTTATTACTAGGACTGGGCTGATGCTAATGTTTCAAGACAAATTGAAGACACTGTACTTTATGGATACTACAGTAAGTATTTTTAGCTTCTATTTTTTTTCCCTTTAACAGGAATTTGAAGCCATAAAGTTTCTAGAGGTCATACTGAATTATTACNTATTTTTAGCTTCTATTTTTTTTTCCTTTAAATTAATAGGATTTTGAAGCCATACTGAATTATTACTTTTTTTATTAGACTAATGTTTAACACTTAGTGCCCTTCTGTGAATTTTTCTATATTCAGGAGCCCCTGGAAAATGCAAATATACTGAAGACTAATCCATGGAAGTCTTCTGTCATATAAACTACTGTTAACGTGTTTCCTCTGTGTGTATTTAGAAATCCAGGAAGGGAAACACATGATTTTGACGTAATCTTTGACACCTAGTGTATGCAGTGGTATGAAACTTGCTTTCCACGTATAAAGTTCATGCAACTGAGTGTAACACTTGGTTTAATGGTTCAGATTCGGTTACTGCTGTATTCAAAGTAAGAGTTCCTGTAAAGGAGTGTAGGAGATTTGAATCAAGATTGCCAAACTAAACAAAAGTGAAGCAAAAAATTAACTGAAAGAGAATCTAATAAAATAGCTGTTCACCAAACTATTGTAGTTCTGGATCAGTTTAGTTGTCTTTATGAAACATTCATCAACAGCACAACTTTTCATATGGAAGTAGTAGCTATGGAAGAGTGATTCTTGTCAGGATTTGAGTGAAATACCAGTCTTAATCAATGCTATGAACTTGAAACTAGTTGCTTGCTTTTTGGTTGTGTTTCGTAAGACTAGATTTTTATTTTCCCCTTCTTAGAAGACTCTGGGTTGATTCTTGTGGATGTATTTTGTTTTGTAGTTCAAGAAATAGTTGGTTCTAAATAATGGACTTGTTATGTCAAGTTACATGACGCTTATTTCTTGCCAGTGATAGTGCCAGAAACTAGAATGTGGTATTTCATGCTGAGTGAAGCCTGAAGCTTAAAGTAGTGTGAAACTTTTCTGTTTTCAGAAAGGAAATTTTGAAGTAATAGTTCATTTTTCACAAAGACTCTTACTATAGAATAATGGAATTTATTTATGTTTACTCTCTACTTTTATGAAATTGCTGTGGTCGTGTTTACAGCCCAAACATTTCAGATGTGATATGGAACACTTGTCAAACTCCTGTGTGGACCATTCTTTAGATATATGGCACCGATGGATGAATATCTGAAAGATGTTTTGGGCTGAGGATTTTTAAATCAAGATGTCTCGTGGTAATACTGACCTAATTTTTTAAATAAACTTGAGATGAAATCTGAAAAGAATACTTTTTGCCTGCATGGGCAGGCCTACTTGAAATATGATAGGACTAATCTTTAATTTCATAGCATATCCTCCAGATGGTGGTAGAGACTTAAAGATTTTGAAATTTTTTTGTGATTTGAAGAGTTGATAGACATTTTTATAACTAGAGTTATATTAAAGTTACTGGGTAGCACTTTTTTTTACAAATTGCCATCATTTCTATGTAAAATCACAGTGCCTCTCCTACATCATTAGGGCTAGTCCCCTGCTGCTGTTACACACCATAGTGATGTGAAAGCCAAAAAGGAATAAGCTAAAAAACTCTTCCAATCTTCTAGTACTATTCCATATTTTTCTACTCTTATCCTCATGAAATATTTAGTCTTGGAATGTTTGGGTATTTGTTTAAACAGGATAAACAAAAGTGAAATATCTCTTTGCACTTATGGACATGAATACTAGTTACTTATGTCCCCTGAAAAAGCAGTGATAACTCTATAGATCTTACTTGCCTCCTGAATATTGGCAGCTTTGAGTAACTGGTACACTTAGGTTGCTGTCCTTCAATCCAGGTAAGAATTTGGAGCCTATGGTTTAACTAATGTTTTTGAACATGAAAGATGAGCCCTTGAGATTTTGTGATTGTGATCTGTATTTTAATTTACTGAGAAAGCTTTTACTAAATATGGCAAAGTCTTTTGGGTTTGCTTTTTTCTTTTGACGATGTTCTCTCCTTCGTAGACAGCTGTTCTCTTGGCTAGACTGATACAAAAGTAGAATGACTTTGCACTGGTAGAGTGATAAATGAGGTAACTTTGAGTCTTGAAATAACTGCTTTGAAGTGAGGCTTCAGTAGCATAGAGTCTCGACTTGGGAAATCCGTTGTTTTGAAGCTGGAGTGGCTTAGTGTATTAATTCTAATAAAAGCAATGTGTCTGCCAGTACTTGAGTTATTGAATAACTATCAATTGTTGGCAGATACTTTAAACATCATGTCAGCTTGTTTGGAAGGAAAACTCTTTTCAGAAAGGGTTACAACTGGAAATTGCCCAAACACAGTTTTGTCTGTACTGGGCTAAAACATTTGACAGTATCCTGGTGCTGTATTCTGTAGGTAATTGTCTGGTAAGTAAATCTTCCTTGTTAGTCATCTTGCTGTTCAGTGTTCTTTGGTAAAGTTTGGTGAATGGTGAACAGATGCCATCAGTATATCCCAGTCTTCTTGTGAGATAGACCAAGATCTTGACTTGCATGTGTGGCAAGGACTATCTGATAAATGCTATAGGGATCTGTTTGGATGTGCTTTAAAGCCTATGCTAAAATTCTCATTTGCTATTTCTTTTTTTTATTAAAGAAGAATTTTCTTAAGTCAGGAATAGTTGTTGTGTGGTGGTTCCTAGGTTCAAGCTCTTGAGTAAGAATTTATCCAAAATGGTGCTTGGTGCAACTTGAATGATTTTTGAGTGGAGTTTTATCTGCTTACTACAAGTTTTTGATACAGAATCATTGACAAAAGAACCTGGATTTCTAAGAATTAATAGACACAAGTCAAATGTGACTGTTTTTATCATATGGCCCTATCATATGGTACTGCTGCAGATGGAACTTGCACTGGAGGAGTCTGAAGAGTTGTAGCCCTTCAGAGGGATTCAAGCCTTAGAGATTTGTTAAGGACTGAATCCTGTAGGAGAGACCCCATGTTGGAACAGAGGAAGAATGTGAGGAGTCCTCTGAGAAGAAATAAGTGGCAGAGACCATCTATGAGGGACTGACCACATCCCTCCTTCCCTACCCCCTTGCACTGCTGAGAATGAAGGAGGTAGAGATACTGAAAGCAGGGAACTGAGCCTGGAAAGAAGGGAAGGGTGGGAGAAGGGGATCTTAAAGGACTGCTTGTATTTTTCTCATCATCCTGCTCTGGTTTTGCTTTGGTTTTTGTTTTTGTTTTTTTTTTTTTTCTTAAGTAGTAGAGTCTACTTTTCCCAGAATCATAATTGTCAGGGAGCCCTCTCTGTCCTTGTCTTGATCCACAAAGGCCCTTGGCTTCTCTCTTTCCATCTTGCTGGGGCCTCTGCTGTCCTGTGGGAGATGGGGATATGGGGAGGGGTGCGAGTAAGTGACTCGGGTGCTTTGCTGCCAGCTGTGTTTAAACCATGACTGAGCTATAAATTTGAGTTCTAACTTAAAAATTCTGACATACTATTTAAAGACTCCACTTGATGGATGAAAAGACATCTGCATTGTTTGAGAAAGGCAAATAAAAAGGTGCATTCAAGTTACATTTTTCTGTGTTGGTTGTATAAAATTACTGTGGTAACAAGGTTTTCAACAGAGTAAATAGCAGAACTGTTACAAGAGTAAGTGTAACTTACGCTGCTGCTACATGTAAATAAAGCTGTCCTAAAGTTGTAATGTCAAGTCTTGTCTTGAAATGCATTGAAAGCCATAACTTCTAGACAGCACATTTAAGGTGAAGTATTACATTCATCTCAGTAAGCTTAGTCAAAGTGCCAGAAAAACATGAATGATGTTTGGAAAATTCTGGAATGAGTCTCATACTGAATCTTTCCGTGTTTAGAGCTACTGTCTCAGAGTTAATACAGAGTATGCTTTTAGGACTTAAGGTTTTTAATACAAAATGTCTGTCACAAGTTTCCATTGTCTGAGAAATTAAGTTCTTTTAGTAAAGCATAAATTTGAAGGAATTGTGATTATATAATAGCCTCAAACAATGTCTGATACCTATCTGCTTGTGAACTGCCTGAAGGTATTAGTCTCTGCCTGAGGATTTTTCCAAGGTCTTCACTGAAGAACCCCAAGGAGATTCACTGTAGTTCTAGAGGTTTACTGAATGGGCAGAAACAAGGCTTTTGTCACACCTGGAATTAACTTTTCTCCAGTTATATAGTCAATAGCTTAAATAGTGTGGGAAGTATCACCTAAATTAAAGCTAAATGCTCTGCTGAAATCCAGGTGCACTGTTTGTGCTAGAAGGGATCCTGTTTCTAGCAGCACAGTAGTGTGCAGTCCCGACTCTCAGATACTGAAGACCTTAATTGTTGTTACTTTTTGTTGGACTCTCCAGTATGTGTCTCTTGTACTGGGGAGCCTGAAACTGGGCTTGGCACTCCAATTCTAAAGTACTGGTAAGACCATATTGAATCAAGGGGAATAATTACCTTCTATCTGATTGTGACTTAATTGCTAATGCAGTCTGAGGTGTAGCTGGCCAACTGTGTTGCAAGATGACTAGATTTATGTCTCTCCTGCCAGCGTGGTGAGTTAAGGTGACCCAGCATAAGTTCTAGCAAATACTGGAACTTGTACAATGAGGGGTTTTACTGATAGGTGGATGATGGAGAGGGGAAAGGCAGACTGCTCCTTGGGTCAGGTATGACTTACCTCCTAATGCTCACTGAAGAAGATATTTTGGCATTTGGCTGCTGTGGTCAAGTAAGCAATATTCTGATTTTTATGTGGAATTCTGATTTGTTTTATGTTCTGCTTCTCAGGTGCTTATGGTTAGGAATACATAGCTATGCCTGAATGTTCTGTCTACACTTAAGCAGTCTCAAACTCTCAGGCAAAACCCATGTATTTAATCTTTAACTTGGAAACACAGTCTAGCTCTGTAGTGTGGCTTTTGGCTGTGCCTTAAGATTAAAAAATGGTTTGGGGGCTAGAGGAAATTTGAATCTAAAGGAGCTCCTGTGGTATACTTCACATGTTGAATTTCAGCTCTAGTTTAGTTAGGGACAAAGCCAAATATAGTAAAGAAAAAAGCTGACCTAATCATACTTCTTAATGAGGGTAAAAACTGGAAGCTTCTCCACAGAAGTAGCTGGCCAAGCAATATCAGATTAGTCTTCAATATCCAGTTACTCTTAGTGCTCCACTAAGTATACTGTAGCTTCTTATACGTACCACAACAGCATCAACCTGCTTGAAATGGATTCAATTTGAGTAGGAAAATGGAATAGTCCAGGATATTCCATTGATGGCTGTCTAGGGAGTCCTAAAGGCTGAAACTGCAGAACGTGACCAGACTCACCTGCTTTATAAATGTCTTCTCCAGTTGCCACCACTGAGAGGACAGTACTGGGCTTGATGAACCATTGATCTGGCTCCACTTTTGCATTCTGCACTGACTTTTACAAGATCATGCATTTTCCAAATTTTTATGGAATTACATAAGTGGAAGGTTGCAGAAATATATTTTGCAGAGAGATATTTTTGGATGCTTTCACTGGTTTAATAGCCAGTGAAGGTTTTTTTAAGATATAGGGTTTGAACTGAAGGAGTTGTATGGGAAAGGCATGAATTTGGTACGATGTGGAATGAGACTAAAGCACGGGGACCCATCTTCTAACCACAGTTCTGTAGATAGCGTGAGACTGGCTGGGGAGGTGTTTCCTGAACCTGTCTAATCATGTCTTAGACAGTCACTTCAGTAGCATTATTTGAAGCTAACTTTTTACCTTACCTTGCCAATTTGAAAATAAATATAGCTCTGGTCATATGTGGCTTGGCTTTTCAAAAAAAACCAAAAAACCAAACCACCAAACCAGAAGCTACTTCTTTCTCTCCTCAAGAGGTTGAGTGTCATTTTCCAATACTTGACTGACTTGACTTTCCTTCAGAGTTGATTTTGGCTACTCAGGTAATTGCTTAAAACCTGGGTTGCTACCAAGTAAGCTTTCGGTGAGTTAAAACATTTTGGTTTAATATATGAGGGAAGAATGAATATCCAAAAGGAGGTGGGTAGTATTTAGATTGAGATTACTAAGGAGTTGGCTTAACATAAGAGGGCTTCATGTGGTCTTTATTAAGTTCGATCCTCAATCGCGCCTTGCTTTACTCTGTTTTTTGAAGATTAAACACTTTACTGCATTGGGCTGAAAAAAAAATAGGCTAAACTTTTCCCTGTGGTTTTGCTGCTGATGTAACATTGTTAAACCAGTATGGATTTTTTTTTCTCTGATAAATTTCTGGCAAGAGCTTGGAGACTGAATTGATTTAACTGTGACTTTATGGAAAGTATAGTTACTTAACCTTTTGGTAGGGGTAATCTGGTGGTAGTTTGCTTTGTTCACACTGGCGATGGAGAGACTTAGAGATGTTAACTTTAAAGTTATGGAATTTAGGGTGAATGTCAAGAGCTTTTATGCAATATTCTACTTGGAGCTGCTTGGATTTGCATCCAAACTTGATTTAAATACTCTGGAACATTGTTTTCCTTTGAGCCATTGGATGTGGAAAGGGAAAGTAACTTGAATAAATTAAAATAGAACTGTTGGTAAAATGTTTAGTTCAATAGAAGTTAATTCTTGGTGAATTTTCATTCAGTAAGAATTTTCATACATTGTTTTGATGTGTCTTTGATCTGTTTTTACTTTTTGCATTTTGCTATGTACTACTGAAGTGGTGGGTTTGGGAAACAGTATGGTAATTTATTTTTTTATTGTCTTGCCTATAGAAGTCACATCTGATATGGGAAAATATCTAAATTCAGCTACTTCTTTGACACACAAACTCCTCTAGGTATTCACATTGTCATAGTGTTGAACTGTTAGAACTTCTGTTAAGATTTTGTTTTATAGAATTGACTCCGACTTAAGCTTTACTGTAATGGTTTAAGCTTGCTAATTCACAGTATGAGTAGACAGGCACCAATTTGCTTGGAAGCTTGAAATAGATGGTTTAAAGATAATAAGTTATACTATCTAAACTTTTTGGTAAGTCTATTGCCAAACACTCTTACAGTCCTTTAAAAGCTGAATACAGTGATATTAATAGCAGTACATACAAATTTTTTTTTGGTACTATTTCCTGAACAGAGCTGAAGATGATACTTGCTTACTCTCTGCTGTTCAGATGCATGTGCTATGGTTGACTTAAAAACCTGATGAGGGCTGTACAAATGATACATTCAGTGACCTGAATTCAAACAGCTAAGTTTAATGTCAGAAGTCTGAGCTGTTCTTTTAAAATGGAGTTAAGTTACTGCAGCAACAGCATTTAGGTAGTACCAATGTTTGAGTGTAGTGGTAAATGGTGGCCTTATTTCACAGAGTTTGTATTCTCTTGAATTGATGTCTCTTTATCTCCTTGGATATGTCCCATTATCTAATGAGCTCTGGGTGTACTTCATACCAGTAAGATATGTTGAAGTTAAAATAGTAGAACTCTGAACCAAGGAGGCTTTCTGTGTTTGCAGACACCTCTGTGGGCTGATTATTCTGTTCTTTGATTAATGATGCATGTAATGTGCCTAATTTACTGGCACAGTGCAGTGGGGATTTAGGAGTAGTCTGAAAAGGGCAGAGTTCAGCTTAGAGCAACTTCAATATTGTGAATACTTTCAGAAATGAAGAGGTTTGAATATTACTTTAGAAGGTTTAAGGTTGGTACATTTCAGAGTGTGAAGTTTTAAGGTGTCTTTGAGCTCTGAATTTGATGCTCTTGGCAAGTATGAGAGAGCTTATGAACTAACTAGGAATTTGTTCTCTTTATTACACTGCTATGCTAACTCAGTACTCTTTTTCCAAAGAATGAATTCTGCTTAGGTATCGTTTAGGCTCTAGGTGTCGATACTTTGTTTGGCTTCTACACCAACTGAAGTAAAAATGCTGAGGTATGTTTCTTTTGAAGTACATGGTACATCACCACTAAGTGCACTAGCTAAGATAAGGGGCCACAAACTTCAGTTAGGAGTGATTAAATTGGTTAGTGGTTGGAAGACACTAATTATGCAAATGAGGCAAAGATTAAAAATAGCCTAAGATCATTGGATTTGTGGATATCTTTGTGCTCAAATGAGTGACTTTCTTTTTCTTGTTTTTTTTTTTTTTTCTTTCCTGCTTGCACAATCAGTCTTGATTGTGGTACTCCTAACATTCTGAGAGCTTGATGAAGCATTCTAGGATTCTCTTGTGGGGTGCAAATACTGTGACATACTGCTTTAGAGTTTCTAGTTTCCTAATATGCTTCTGAAATGTTCATGTATAAGGTACTTTGAAGTATTGGAGGGTTTTGCTAAGTAACAATGCCCTAAAAAAAAAACTTTGATACAGACAGCTGAAGATGTAAACTTGAAATTCTTGATGTAAAATGGGTCTCCTCCCCTCATATCAGTGGCTAATCAGTCTAATTGGTTTTAACTAGCTTTCTTAATGTCTTCAAACTTGCCACTTAGTGTTTGTGGAGACGTACATGTTCATTTAATGCTTTATTTATGTTAATGTAGCTGGTTTAAACTCTCTCAAGATCACCTGTGCATCAAAGTAATGGGACAGTGTGAGTGTTTTAACTTAGTGGCTACTCTGGTAAGTGTCTGGTGTCTCCAATTAGTCTCTCCTTGAAAAAAGGAATGTTAAGTGATGATACTTTATTGCTATCGCTTGTTCTGTTTTGTGAGTTAAGTTCATCAATAACAGAATCGGGCTTTATATATCTAAAGTGTTTAACTTAAGTCTCTCAGAGTCCAGTGATCAAAGTGTATTTAAATTTGTTCTCTTTATATATAGCTACACATTTTCTATGAACAACTTCTATTATTAGGTAGCAAAGCTTGCTTTTATCTTTTATCCCCATGCTACCACTGTATACTTAGTCCTATGTTCAACTCCTTAGTCTGAAAGGGCTGATTTCATAAGTTCTTTGGACCTCACAAAAAGTAATAGTTCATATGGTGGCTAATTTTATTTACTTTTCAGTGTTTGAAATTAGTAACAGCTAGAATGAGAGGAAACTTTTTTGTTTGATTCTTTGATTGGAATTACTCTGCAGTAAATGAACTACCAACGTAAATTTGTCTCTTCACTGAATGAAATTCTTTCTCCTAGCTTTGTATTCCATCATACTGTTCTGCGTCTTTCTGTGGATTCCCTTTGTCTATTTCTATTATGAGGAGAAGGAAGATGATGGCAACACATGCTCAGTAAGTTTACTCTAGCAAATGTACCAAGCATCATAAAGACAAATGAAAGCAAGAATGACTGATTCTTTAACTTGATTACTGTTGTGTTAATAGTGTTTCTATTATTTCCTTTAAAATACTGAGGCAGCTCTTAATGAAAGTTTGTCTTCGAAGTATTCTGATCTCACATGAAATAAAACTTGAGTGACAAGTAATTAATGTGTATTGGCATGACTTTAAGCTTCCTACAAATACCTTTTTGAGTCAATTCATACACAAGAAGCTAAAAGAAAGCTTGTAGTGATTGAAGTCCACTAAATTTGAGTACCTTCCTTCTAGCACTTGCATTTTTTTTTCTTGAAGTAGGCAGTAGTAATTTACAAAACTAGTAATTAGTTATTTTTGTAATGCACTGAAGATTTTTGGCATGTATGACATGGTAGGGAAACCAATAAATGCATGCCAGTAAGGTCCTAACTTGTTAAATGAAAATACTTTTCTTCAAGAATCTTGCAATCATTGATTATCATTTTGCCTTCTATTCAATTGTAACCTTAACATGAGAAAAGACTTGTAATCACAGCCATAATAGAAAACATTTGATGATATTTTTCTTTTGCACTGAACAAATGTACCCTGGCTTCTGGCCACAGCTGCTGAAGTGCGTAGCTTATGATGGAAGCATAATTCAATGTCACTGTTCATAGCTCTCAGGCTATTGAGACTCTTCCAGAACATGTACTTCTGACTTAGATCTAAAACTACTCATGTTCTGTGGAGATTCTTTTGTAGAACATCTGTTATGTGAAGTGTATTTTGCTGTGACTTGTTGGACAATACTTGTTTGATGTATTTTATATTAATATATATTAACTTTCTCTTTCATATACAGCAGGTTAAAACTGCACTCAAATATACAATGGGATTCGTCACAATATGTGCAGTTCTTCTCATAATTGGGTAAGTATTCTAGGTTCTGCCTGTTAGTGCAGTGCAAACATCCATCAGAGACATGATGGCTGTGACTTTCACAACTGTGTTGGTATTTTGGTGTACAACAGGGAGTAAAATACTTTTCTTGTTTTTCTGCCTCTATCAAATGCTTTCCTGGACATCCCAAATTGTAATGTGGAGTTGTCATAGTTGTGCCTTGTATGGTAAAGGTTTTGCTGGCTTTGTTTGAAAGATGGACATTACTGAAATGGGTGACTTGTTAGCACAAAGTGCTGTTATTCTGAAACTCTGAGCAGTGTTACAAATTCAATTTAAGGTCAGCATTAAGTATGATATGCATACCAATATAAAATGTTTCTAATGTATGCTGTGTCATGAACTTTTTAGTGTTTTGATTGGAGCAATAAAATTGGCAGAAGTTGCAAAATGTGTATTAATATGAAGGATATTGAAGTGCTGGAGTAAAAGCTGGAGTGAAACAAATGCTTCTAATGGTATACTATCTTATTGAATATTGTTTTAGCTTTGACAAACAGTTAAGATTTGTTTCTAAAATTATCCTTTAATTGAAAATTACAGATTTGCTATTAGAAATACTAACTGCTTCTGAGAAAAGCTGTTACTCTGTTGTCTTGCATCAGTCATATATATGCACCTTACAAGGTATCTAGTTTTGTAAGTTCTGCAAAGTCTTTGGTAGGTGTCAGCTGAATCCTCAGTAGCTGTAAGCATATCTTTTTTTTTTCTCTCTTCTGGTATGATGGAACTTGGTTGTTACTTCCCATGGAAAAGCACTCTTGCTACCTGAGATTCTGCTGCAGCTGAAATATAACAAATGGCTTGTGTGTTGAGATTAAGGATGGAGAAATCACTCAGCTGTTAGTCACACAAAAACCAGACAAAACTTAGGGAGAAAAAGGTTTGATTTCTTAAGGCAACAATAAGAGCAGGGAGATAAAAAAAAAAAAACCTGTCTTAAAAACACCTTCCCCCACCCCTCCTCTTCCCAGGACTCCCTTTCCTTCCCCCACAGCACAGAGGATGAGAGATGTGGGTTGTGGTCAATTCATTACAGATGGACTTTGCCGCTGCTCCTTCTGAGGGGGAGGCCTCCTCACACTTCCTACTGCTACACTGTGGGGTTCCTCCCCATAGGAGACAGTCCCTCATGGACTTCTGAAATGTGGGTTCTTCCCATGGGCTTCCTCATGAACTGCCCCAGCATGGGGCCTGCCACGAGGGCAACTCCTCATACACTGCTCAGTGTGGGTCATCCACTGGGAGAACAGTCCTTCAGGTACCAACCGCTCCAGTCTGGGTCCCCTCACGGGATCACAAGTCCTGAGAGCAAACCTGCTCTGTTGTGGGCTCCTCTCTCCCCACGGGCTCCCAGTTCCTGACATACACTTGCACTATGTGAGCTTCCCACAGAGTTACAGCCTCCTTCAGGCATCTACCCACTCTGGCATGGGCTCCTCCACAGGCTGCAAGTATGTCTCTGCTCGCTGGTGGCCTCCATGGGCTGCAGGGGCACAGCTGCCTCACCATAATCCTCACCACCGGACACGGGAATTTTTCTTTCAGGGCCTAAGCACCCTCCTCCCCCTTCTCCACTGACCTTGGTGCCTGAAGAGATGTTTTCACATTCTCACTCCCTGTTGCTGCTGCAGTTTAGCAACTGCACAACAACTTCTCCTTCTCAATTATGTTATTCACAGAGATATCACTAATTAGCCAGGTCTGGGTCAGCTGTGGGGTCCACCTTAGAGCTAGGGACAGTCAATTCTATCAGGGGCAAGGGAAGTTTCTGGTAGACCTTTGTTTGAAGAAGCCACCCCTGTAGTTCCCCCTGCTACCAAAAACCTGGCTCAGGCAAAAAGACTACAGTCCCCTTTAAGGGAAACTACAAGACTGAACAGCTCAGTTTAGGAAGCAAATTAGGTGATTGCACTGAAGAAAAATGTTAACTTTGTTTCTAGTATAGTTATATCTATCTATCTATATGGTCATTACAGTAGCAGGTGTCTCTGTGTTTATATACGTTTGTTATGGAGAAGTTACCTGTCTTAGTCAGCTGTCTGCACAGCAAGGACAAAGAGCAGCCTCAGAAATCCCAATGTGATAGGAAAGTGGAAAGTAAGGCTGAAGCACTTCTATATGAGGGGCTCAACTGAATGTGGTAGTGCAGACCAATCTCGCAGTGCTGCCTATGAGCAGTAGCAGGAAACATCACTGGTGGCCAGGATCAGACCAACGTTAAAACTGACTGAAATTTTATGTACTGGACTTAACTTCAGCAGGTGAGGCTTACAGGACAAGAACACTCATGCCTACAGACTACAAGAACAAGAGGGAGGGGGATGCTCAGAAGTCCTTACGTCATTCCTGGTCATGAGTACTCAGAAATCTGAGAAGCTGTGTTAAACTTGAATGTTTACCTTGCTTTGTTAGAGACTGTGTCACTGTTTTGGGAAACATAGTATCTGTTTTGTGCCAGATGATCTTGGAGATTTTTCCAAGCTGATAATGAAGCTCATTGAGCAGTATTTCATTGGTGAAATTATCAGCAGAAATTATTTAGTAGTCAGTTAGAAAGCCTTTTGCTTTGGCAAAATTGTGCATGTCTGTAATAGCATTTAAGTGCTCTGCATACAAATTACTTGATCTAGACCATCATTGAAAGTACAGGACAAATTTCTACTGTGACTATTTGAATAGTAGAAATATTGCAACTAAATATTTACTTGTCATGTCTTTCTCTTAGAAATAATCTGCTTCCTTGAGTATAATTTTACTCTAAGTATCATGAGCTGGAGACAAGGGGCTAGAGGTATTAAAATCTACATTAAGGCACCCTTTTACAGTAGCCTGGTTTGAACTAAAGTATTTGCTTTTCAGGCTAATGAGTGTTTGGTCCTAAAAGGAATATTTCCCTGACTGTCAGGATTTGGAATTAAACTGATTGCCATAATTTTTCTAGAGCTGTTAGCTTTTCAAGAAGCTGTAGATATACATCTAATTAGCCTATAAATAATCATGGAAACTGTATTACAGCAGAACTCACTTTAAGGAAATGAGTTCAAATCTAGTATGTTAGAAATTATTTTCTCAAGGATGACAGGTAATAGTATTCTTATTTAAGGATCAAACTTGACCTATCTACAATTGTGTCTTAGCCCTGACAAAAGTTAATAGTGTTAAAGTGCTGTCTTGCATTTACTTTGCTTGTTCTGCAGGCTAGATATTGATCTAGATCGTAATCATAATATTCCCAGGATGTGTTTTAAACAGCATAGCAGCTTGCTTCTATTCTTAAACTTGTTGCAGCTAATAACTTCATTTGTTTCCAGAGCTATAGGTGTTAAGACATCACAACTGAGATATTCTGTTTGCTTACATTAACTGAAATCTTAGCCTGTAAAACTCTGCACTAGTCCTTGTACTATATTTATTTGCTGTCAATGATGTGATTTGTGTCATGGATCACAGTGACAAGCAAATTATAGAATGATAGGAGTTGGAAGGGACCTTTAGAGATCATCTAGTCCAACCCCCCTGCAGAAGCAGGTCTACTGAGATCAGGTGGCACAGGAACATGTCCAGGTGGGTCTTGAAGACCTGCAAGGAAGAAGGCTCCACACCCTCCCTGGGCAGCCTGTGCCAGGGCTCCCTCACAGTCAAATAGTTTTTCCTTATGTTTAAATGAAACTTTTTGTGTTTCAGCTTCATTCCATTACCCCTTGTCCTGTTGCTAGGTACCATACATAAAAAGAGATGCCCGAATCTCCTGACATCCACCATTTAGATATTTGTAAATAGAGTTTAGCATGGAGACTTATCATTCTGTTGATGGCTACTATGACTGTCAGGCTACGATGACCATTTAGTCAATTCAGCAAACAGCCAAGACTTTTTGTCAAGTTTCTTCTTGCCCAGGGTGCATGAATAATAGTCCTGAACAGTTATGTGCTGTGCTGGTCCTATGAGTAGACTGTGTTGTAGAGATACTTTGGGCATGTGGACTGAGTGCAGGTCTGTAGGTGGACAGGTATGCTAACTGTTTCTGTGCCAAAAGTCTGTTCAAGTGTGTTAGCCTCTGTCTAGTTTACTGCTAGTGGAGAGGCCTTATTCAGGAGGATATGTAAGACTAAAGTGTGTGAATTCTTAGCTCTTGCATTCCTTTGAGTCCTGTTGTGCATGGAACTTGAGCAGGAATAGAATCAAATGTCCAGTTTCAGTCAAGATATGTATAGTATGTGCTATGGCTTCTGTGCTGATTAGCGTCTGTTCACATGCTGGTTGTAGGTGTTCTCAGAAAAACAATCTCTGTTGCTCTTGGAGTGGGGAAGGGAGGGCAAGCAAGTTACATGTACCTTAAGATGTTTTTCCATCTCATTTGTTCCCTGCATGTGGTCCAGAGATAACGAATTCATACTGATACTAAAATAAAAAGACTTGAGAGTTTGTTTTGTTTCCCAGAGTCTCTTATTTTAGCCGTTTTTAGCAAGTAAACTTGCAGTTGCTTGTGTTGCTACTTCTTGTAAGCAGCAATTTTATTTAACTTTTGTAGTAATTGTGTCTTGATTTTTGTCTGGATGCTGTTATATAGAAAGAATAACTACTGGAGGCAGAAAGAAGAAGAAAATCTGAAGTCAGCAAACGTGTTTTTTGTTTTGATGTGATGGTTATAAGTGCAGTTAGTTTAGAACTACGCTTGGAAACATAGGCTTATGTTTTATACTTATAGCTTGAGCACATTAAGGAAGATGTGCATTTATTACTCAATTGTCTATTGGGACTTGAAGTAAAGATCTAATCCTGTAGTATTTCTTAGAAAAATCTATTACTGTGAGCATTCTTTATGGACTGGGGTTTGGATTCTTGCATTCTTTACCAAAGAAGTTTCCCTTATGTCTGACTTCCTTGTCATTTGTAGGCATTAAATTTTTGTCTTGAAGCTATGGTTTCAGATTAGTATGGAGGTACTGGTTTTCCACCTGTTAAACTATTTGTCTATGGAGATCCTGGAAAGTTCATCTTCTAATTTGACTGTAGATGGGGAGACTGACAGAAAGAAGCTTTCAGCTAGAAGCCTGTTCTACCTGACATTTTTCTGAGCACTCATTGCTAGTTTCTGCTTATTAGAAGGTCAAAAGTATTTGAAATTCTGCAGTTCAGTTCTCTGGGACAACTGCAAAACAAGAATGTATCAGTTACTTTAGTTGTAATGAAGAGAAACATGTTTTAAACATTAATACTTGGTGTAGTAATTGGAGAATCTGTCTTAATTGGTGCATAAATTCTTTTTGCTCCTCCGCATGAGTCAAAGCAGGATAGTAAATCAGATTAATACATCTTTTAATGATGCTTGAATGTAGGGTCCTTAACTCTGTTAGGACTGGTAAATAGAAAGTCAATTACTCATTGATCTCAGACCTGACTCTGTACATGTTCTCTGCTGATCTAAATATGGAATTTGAGGGGAATGTGAATAAAATGAAACATTGACCTCAGAATTTTCTTAAACCTAATGTCATACAATTTTTCTTCAATAATAAATATATTTCTATTGTTTATCTTGAAAGTACAGTTCTCTTGGTATTTGACTAATAAGAGTGATTTGACTTTCGCTTTCTTGCAGTGCTTTTGTTCCTTTGGATATTCCCAACAAGAAGAATTCCACAGAATGGGAGAAAGTGAAGCTCCTGTTTGAAGAATTCGGAAGTAGTCGTAAGTTTGCAAAGTTCAGAACAAATCTCATAATTTGCTACTAACTTATTCTGTCATACATATCACTGCCCAAAGAAAACTAGCTTTCTTGATGACAGTTTTCTAACTTGACTCTTAATGCTCACCTACACTAAATCTTTGTAGTAAGATTTTTTTCCACACAAAATTGTAACAATCTTTGCCAGCGTCTTCTCTCTACTTTAATGTCAGTTTTCAATACAGTCTCCATATGATAACAAGGATTCAAATGTTGTGTCCTACAATATTAATGGTGTGGAGGGGAAGTACTTTCTACCATGTACTCTTCACTTAAAACTGCTTATAAGTGTCACTTGGATACACTAAATAAGTGAACTTCGGTATGATGAGTCCTGTCATATCATAATTTGAAAGGGATTACCTGATTGTGATATTGATGTTCAGACTACTTCATAATTTGCTTTGTCTATTTAGGAAAGAAAATCTTAGAAGTGTTATTTTTGCCCTTTGTTCTCCTAGTATTGTCCTTTCTTAACAACTTCCCTGCCAAAGCAGGTTTACCTTGAACAGGTTGCATATGAACATGTCCAGGTGGGTTTGAAGACCTCCAGAGATGGAGACTGCATACCCTCTCTGGGCAGCTTGTGCCAAGGCTCCCTCACCTGAACAGTAAATAAGTGTTTCCTAGTGTTTAAATGGAATTTTCTGTGTTCCAGCCTCTGTCCATTACCCCTAGTCCTGTCACTGAGCNTTGTTGAACCTCATGAGATTCCTCTCTGCCCAACTCTCAAACCAGTCGAGATCCCGCTGAATGGCAGCACAGTCTCTGGGGAATCAGCCAGTCCTCGCAGTTTGGTGCCATCAGGGAACTTGCTGAGGGTACACTCTGTGTCCTCATCCAGGTTGTTGATGAAGATGTTGAACGAGACTGGCCCCAGAACTGATCCCTGTGGAGCTCCACTGGCCACAGGCCTCTAACTTGACTGTGCTCTACTGATCACCACCCTCTGGGCTCTGTCATTCAAACAGGTCTTGTTTGACCTCACTATCCAGTTTTCCAACCCACACTGCCTGAGCTTTTCAATGAGGATGTAGTGGAAGATGGTGTCAAAGGCCTTGCTATAATCAAAGTAGATTACATCCACTGCCCTTCCCTCATCTAGCCAACCAGTTATACCCTCATAGAAGCAGGATTTCCCCTTGGTGAATCTCTGATTACTCCTAATAACCTTTTCCTTCCTGTGTTAAGTGATGACATCCAGGATGAGTTGTTCCGTCACCTTTTCAGGGATGGAGGTGAGGCTGACTGGCCTGTAGTTTCCCTGGTTCTCCTCCTTGTGCTTTTCAAAGGCTTACCTACTAGATCTGTAACCCAATCCTTCTCCACCAAGGAAACGTCTCTCTTTTTCCAGACTTTTGCTCTGTATCCTCCAGAGACTGGAATTCCTGAAGGCTCTAGTAGTAAAGACTGAAGCAAAGAAGGCTTTTGGTAGTTCCACCTTGTCATCCTCTGTCACCAAGGCACCCACCTCATTCAGTAGAGGCTCACATTGTCCCTAGTCTTCCTTTTGCTATAGATGTACTTGAACCCCTTCTTGTTTACCTTCACATGATTTGCCAGATTTAATTCCAAAGGGCTTTAACTTTCCCTGTTTTGTTCCTGTGCATTCTGACAGCATTCCTATACTCCTACTGAGTAAAGAGGCCCTTTTTCCATATTCCATAGACTACTTTATTCCATCTGAGTTTTTTCACTAGCTCTTTGCTCATCCATGCAGGCCTTTTACCTGCTTTACCTTATTTGTCACTTGTGGGGACATACTGATTGCGTTCCTGGAGGAGGTGCTGCTTGAAGGTCAACCAGCTCTCTTAGGCACCCTATGTTGTGGAATCCTAGCCTGTGGGATTCTTTCATGCAGATCTTTGGAGAGGCTGAAGCTAGGTGTAATCCTGCTTACTGCCTTGCTTCTTCCACACAAGATCCTGAACTCCATCTCATGGTCACTGCAAACAAGGCTATCCCCAACCAGACCTTCTTTACTGGTCAATACAAGGTCCTGCTGTACACCCCTCCTTGTTGGCTCCTCAAACACCCATGTCAGGAAGTTTTCATCAATACACTGCAGGAATCTCCTGGACTGTGCATGCTTGGCTGTGTGACACTGTCATCAAATAACAGGGTGGTTGAAGTCTCTCATGACAACTGGGCCTGTAATTAGGAGTCTGCTTTCAACTGTCTATAGAAGGCTTCCTCTTCCTGATCAGGTGGCCTCTAGTAAACTCCTAGAACAGTGTCGCCCACATTAGCATGGTCCTTAACTTTTACTGCTAAGCTTTCAACATGCACTTCATCCTTGCTATGATTCTTGTATGTTGTAGAATAAACTTTCCTACTTTCCTCTCTTAGTCAAGTACTGGAGTCTGTTTTGCCCAGAACCATAATTGGCAGCGAGCCCTCCCTGCCCTTGTCTCAATCCACAACAGCCTTGGTTATCTTTTTTCCTCCCATTTCCCTGGAGCCTCCTGTTCTAACGAGGGTGGGGGTGGATGGGAGCCATGGAGCAAGAGACTCTCATGGTGCTTCATTGCTGGCTGGGCAAAACCACAACAGCTCAGCTCAGTACATTCCATTCTCTTACATAAAGAGCAACTCCTCAGCCATGTCAGCTGTGCCACCATGTGTCTGACTGCAATGAGATCATGGCCTTGCAACTGCACCCATGTCTCTAGTTCTTCCTGCTTATTCCTCATGCTGTGTGCTTTGGTGTACATGCTTATGCTAGGGCTGTAAAGAGCTATGGTGAAGGCTAAATTCCATGAAGATGCAGTTAACCTTAGTTAGGTAGCTTATTAGCCAGGGTGTTCTCAGAGCAAAGATGTGAAGTGTTTTATAGGTGAGAAGACAGATTTCATGTCCCTTTCCAAATATATCCAGGAAAATAGTAATTAAAAGTTCTGTGACATTAGTAACTTTAAAATGTAATGCTACAACCCTTGATCAAATTGTGTTCTGTGTTATTGTAGCAATTTTGTATTGAATAAAAGTTCCTCACAATTATATCTGCCAGTTCTGTCAACACTTGGAGTATCCCACAGGGCCCATCAACTTTTTATGCCCAGTTTGCTTAAGTATTCTTTAACCTGATCATTTTTCCACCAAGGGTACATCTTCCTTACATACTTTTTCCCTTGGTCTTGGAGTTTTCTGAAGTCTGGTGTTGGTAACAAGGCATTCAGTACCTCACTCGTGTCTTATGCCACCAGGGCATCTGCCCTGCAGCAGGCCCACGTTTTGCCTCATCTTCCTTTTGACACTTGCATACATGAAGAAGCCCTTCTTGTTGCCTTGAACATTTTTGCAGTGTATTTTATTATCGTAAACATTGTGCTGTAAGCTGTGCTTGCAAGTATAGGAGATGGGCAGGACAAGCTTTTTCACTGATTTCTGACTTTCAGCTTGTTTCTCTTCCTTCACAAAGATGCTAACTGAGAGCATAAAATGCTTCTCACACTCCTTAGAGGTGGTGGTAGTGATTGAGCTCTTGTAAGCTGATTCTTCTAGGCTACCTTGATATGGCTGTCAATTAAAGATTGAGCTTTGTATGTGCTCTTGGTAAAGTATAGCATAGCTAGCATTGAAGAAGGCTCAATCATTAAGATGAGGGATTGGGATGTAGAAGTTGGGGTTTGATTTCTGACCCTACTATCGTTCTCTTACAACTTCATAGGATAGTTCAGACACAAATAAGGAAGATGTAAGGTGAGACAAGGTTGCTCAGGGCTTTGTGAGCTAGCTCTTGAAAAAACTCCCAAGAATGGAGACTTTCATCTCCTGGTAGATTTTTTTTTTTATATTAACTTTTAGTTTATCTTTCTGCTGTTAGCCCAAGAAATATAAATATCTGGATGTTCCATGTCTGTTCAGTTTGTAGTGGAATTACAAAAGGAATGCAAAGTGATTCACTGAGGCAGAGCCTAACAATATACTTTTGGTATACAATTACCTGTTTCTTCAGACAGTTAGTTTCTTAATGTTCTGTTGAACATAGTTCAGAGTTATTAAATGGATATTAAATGTTGGTTTCAAATACATGTACACTAGGATCATCAAATATAGTGTGGAAGTAGATTGTGTTGCATGTTAGAAATAGGGGTCACTTACATTTGGGGCTTTTTTCCCTAAACTTCAGAACATAGATACAGTTTCAACAGTTGAAAGGGAAATAGTGCTGGGTTATTCAGAGTTTTTTTCAGTTCTAAACATAGCTGTAGTACTTGAAACTTATGTACATATTTCTGTTAGCTTTGGAAAGTTGTTTGGTAATGCCCAGCAAAAATTGTGAAGGAATGAGCTGTGAAGCTGGACTTGGTTGTGCTAGTCTGTAGGTTTTGGTATTTTTGGATGGGGAACTGTAGAGTTGCTCAGAAGTATGATGCATCCTCTCATAGAGGATAACTATAACAGGATTTCTCAGTTTTGAGTGCTTGACATAATGGTAAAGGAAAAAAGTGGAAACCAGCTAATAATTTTGTATTGGTAGGAAGGAATAAAAGGTATTGAATTAACTAGAGGAGAGAGGAGGAGAGGATATGAGAGAACACAAAATATTAGCTCAGTTATGACTGTGTAAATAGGAAAATGATTGCTTAAAGTAGCTGTTGTAGACATTAACTTTGAAGTATCCTTGCTCCTATATAACCAAAAATGTTCTGTCCTGCATGGGGGCATTGGTGCCAGGACTGTTGGGAAAAATTATGCAGGAGAATTCAGGGAGTTAGATGCCTTTGAGGGTAAGCTTGGTAGTGCTTTTCTTAAACTATCTCTTTGTTTTTACTGATGGTAAGGTTATAGTAACTCCATAGTTCACTGACTTTTTTTTTTTTCCCCAGTCTGTACACTTAGATTCTTTTTGTTTTCCTTCAATCTAATGAATTTAAATATCTTCGGGAAACCAATTGAGGAAGAAATGTTTATATACCTCTACTGTAGGAATTTTTAACAGGCTTTTCTTTTCCAGATGGCCTGACTGCTCTTTCATTTTCCATCAGTTCCTTGACTGTGATTGGAATGTTGGCAGCTATCACTTACACAGTAAGTTGCTATATGATACTTGAAGTTATCACGTTACACCTGTGCAAAAAAACTATCATCATGCTAAAAAGCTACAACAATGTCTTCTAGATCTGGCTTTTCATGGTTTGAAACACTGCTTCTGAGTTTTTGGAATGAGAACTTTTTTACTGCAAGTTGAAAGGCTGTTTCAGTACTTGAACACAGGTCAAGCTTAAACTCCATGAGTTTCTGCAAGGGGAAGTAATGTCATTTCCTATGACTTGTAACACATTCACTGGTTCCTCCAGGTTTTAAGTCTCTCTTCATCCAGCAGTGGAGAACTAAATGTTGGGGTTTTAATCATTGAACTATGCCATAAGCTAGACTTGGTCTAGTCAGTCTATAATACTGAATATAACCTGCACTACAACTTCTCTTTCTTTTTCTACAGAGTTTTACAATGAAATATCTAGCAGAAAACTTGATTTGTAAAGAAGTATGCAAAATGCCTCTTCTATAAGAGACTCTTCTTCAGTCAATAAATAAAAAAGCAGTGTCTTTAACAGAGCTTGCTTTGCAGTTCTGTGTTAGTAAAATTTGAGTAAGGGTTAAATATCTGTGCATTCCAAGATTCAGTTTTGGGCATGAAGAATGTGCAGCATATTCTGTGATGGATGCCTTAAAGGTAAAATTTTGCAACAAAGATGAATCTTCAAAGATTAAAATAACTGTAGACAAAGCTTTAAAACTTCTCATAAGTGTTTTACTGATAAGCTTTGTTCTTTGAATTATGCCCTTTCTTAAATCACTTTCTCCCATTGCATCTTGGTTCTAACATTATAAAGCTGTTCCTGTGTAGCTTTGCTAGTGAATTCTAAGTTGTTCTGTAACAATAGCTCAAGCAGTAAGTTATTTTGAAGCATTGCTAGCCTAGCAGGTGTTTTGTGGTGGCTTGTCAGGTCAAGGATAAATGGATAAAATAATCATGAAATAAGGATATAACAGAGGGAAGACTGTTCTAGGCATAACTGGATAAGGGAGTGACCTAATTGCTAAATACTACCTTTAGGCTTCTAAGTTGGATAGCAAATATAGGTTTGTACTAGTGATTTCAGCTGGATTTAAGCAAGATGGGAGGCAATTCAGTGGTGATTTTGTATATACAAACTTATACTACTGTCCTGGTTTAGGCCCATCAGGGAACAAAAGACCACGATTAGCCTCAAGTACCTAAGACTTAAGGATTGCTAAAGGGCAGGGAGAGCTTAATTGCCGCTTAAGGTGCAGGACAAAACAGAGCAGGCTACTCGGCTTGGGGAAGAAAACAGAAAACAATTTAATACCAACTAAAACATAAAACCCCAAAAACCAGAACCAAAACAAAACAACACAGAATGGTACAGAGATGAAGAGTCCGACCAGCCCTTTAAGACCACCTGCTCCCCACCCCTCTCCTCTTCCCGGGCTCAGAGCCCTGATCCCGGTGTTTTATACCTCCGTCCCCCCTGAACGGCCCAGGGGGGCAGGGAGTGGGGGTTTCAGTCAGTCCGTTCCTGGTGGCTTCTGCCGTTTGTCTCACCTCAGGGCAAGTGGGTTCCGCACCAGTCCTCCTTGCAAGTCCGTGAGGTACCACACACACATGGCAGCCCTGCACGGGCTGCACCGACGCACATTTGTCCCAAAGCCCTGCACGGGCTGCACCGATGCTCATTTGTCCCAAAAGTTGCTGCTCCTCTCTGCCTCTCGTGTGGGGCTGCTCTGCGGTGCACAGGCTCTCCAGCATGTCCTGTGCCATGACCGCCTCCCCCACACAGTCTCTGGCCCGTCCGGGCACACTCACATGAAGTTGCTGCTGCTGATCCATAGGTTGCAGGGGTACCGGCTGCACTCTCACCACGGCTTGCAGAGGGGTCTCTGGTCTGATGCTCCATCCTTCCTCCTTCTCCGACTGTGGGGTCCGCATGGTCGCCTCCATCTTGTACCACTCTTACACCTCCTGCCTGGCACCTCAAATTCCCGTCCCTAAATAGTGATCGCAGAGGCGCCAGATTGGCCCAGCCGGGCCGGGGGGTGGATCTGAACCCAGGAGTCGGGGGAGAGTCTAAAAAACTTTTACTGGGTCTTCACTGCAACCCGCTCCCCCTGTTACTAAGCAAAAGCAACTCCTTGCTAAACCATGACAACTAGTGTCAGAACAGTGACATCTCAGTGGTCATCTGGTTCTGCAGTTGCAAGAGCAATTTGGCAGATCAGCTAGTATCTCATGTGAGCTGAATTGCTCTCAGCCCCCTTGACTAAGTCCTTTAACTTAATCTAAATCAACAGATATTACTTGAAGCCTCTTCTGACTGACATGGGTCACTAAATCATTCAGGCTATATTGCTGACATCAAGTGAAAGAATCATTTAGGTTGGAGAAGACCTTTAAGATCATGAAGTCCAAGTGTTAACCTTACACTGCCACCCCCACCACTAAATACTGCTGCTGAACACCACATGTACATGTCCTTTGAATATCTTCAGGAATGATGGCTTAACCACTTGCCTGGGCAGCCTGTTTCAGTGCTAGACAAACCCTTTTAGTGAAGCAGTTCTTCCTTCTATCCAATCTAAACCTCCCCTGTTGCAACTTGGGATCACATCCTCAGTGTTACTTGGGAGAATATCTGTATCATGTGCTGGTCAAAAGACCTTTGCTTAGCCTGTAATGATGTGTCAACTTTTAAATTTCTTTCCTGTAACTATGGAAGATAAGATCAATCTCCTGTTCAGTTGCGTTGCTGCATATGTAGTATCTTCTAATCTCTGAGACATTAAGAACCAATTTATTAGCTGTGAGTGTCCTCAGTTTTTCCAAACAAGTAACCAAGTGTGTTTTTTTTTGTAACTGTTTGTAAACATCTGTAAGCATCTAACATGCAAGGTTGTTTTATTTTGCACAAATTGATTGTTGACTGAAATGGAACAATGCAAAAAGCATTTGGAAGTTCTATAATTCATTGCTAATATTTCCTACTTTTGATGTTATTTCCTGTTTATTTCTGAGATTACAGGTTGGTTGTCAGCATCATTCAACTGAGTATAACAATGAACTATGTACTAAAAACTAGCTGAACCTGGAAATATATGACTGCTTCTTGTTTGATGCTAAATCACTCAATGTGCTGAGTTGTCTGTGGTTTCTCAGGTGAAGAGACCACCTCTGTCCTCAGTGTTGTTGCCTTAGTCTTTCTATGTTCAGAACTTGTTTTGTCTTCCTACATATAGAACTTGAGGGGTAAATGAGTTGGAACATGAAGCATGAGAACTGAAATAGTGTTCTTTTGCCTTAGTTACTAATATTTTAAGATAATTTGCTGCTTTGAAAACTTCAACTGAGCTGTCCATGCAAATGTCTGGAGCGTGGAATTGTGGTTTATTTAGTGTTTAGCTGCCGTATTGGATCCTTCTGAAACTATCCTTCTGTTTTACAATAGGTGGCAAGGCAGGGAGGTGGAAACAAAGGAGCTGTTTCACAGAAGTTTTAGGGATGAAGTCACACAGAAGGTGGTTGTTCATCTGATACGAGTGTTTTTTGTAATTGCTAGCAGGTGATCATAGAATCTTGGGCTGAAACAGTGAGCTGGTACTGATAAAAAGGTGGACCGAGGTATAAATGTGTGAGTGAGAATCACTTACTTAGAAGGTCTGTGTTCTCAAAGCTGGAGCAGGAATAGATTTTTATTTTTTTTTTTTATATATATACTCTTTCATAATACTTTGCCCACTACCAGTAGTGGTCAGGCTTCCATATGTAAGCAGTTTCCCCCAGTTACAGCATGAGTAGTGCTGCTCTCATGGCCTTAAGAGTGAGTTGAGTGTGACTTTAACAGCTGTGGATGCTAACTGCATTCCAGTTAATAGTGTGGGATTGATCTTTTGCTAGTGGAATGACTTAATGTGTGAGTTGCTTCAGTAGTGAGAAGTTTCTGAGCTGTCACATTTCCCTAAGCCTCAGAGGTTGTCTGAGGGTATAGCCTCTCAGTCTCTACTAGTTTGGATTATGACACCCCATCCACCTGGGAGGAGAAGTGTAATTCTGAAAGGAGTAACTGTTTTGTTTTTTTTTTTTTTCCTTGATACCTTTCTATTGTGTTGTGGAGGTTTTTTTCTGTTTTGGTCTTGTATTTTTAAAAAAATCAGATTTAGAGAAGACAAAGGTATTAGTGCAAGTCTGTGAGGCCTTATTTTTAAGGCTTGCCTCTGAATTCAGACACCTGACAACTAAGGGTTTTGGTTCCTGTGTTTTTCAACCAGCTTTTGCCGTACCTATCAAACTGTCCCGGTTTCTAAAGGTGTTTGAGGCCTCTCTGCTTGGTCATCAAACCACTCTTTGATAATCAGTAGTAGATATTTTTAAGCTCAGTAAAGAATACCTATGTAGAGGAGTGAATACAAGAACAAAGACACCTACTTCAGAATTTTCCACAGATGTTTATTAGATGATGGAAAAAAAGGTAGAGAATATATGGTGAAACAATGTGCAGTACCTGAGATCTCTCCCTGAAGAGTAGTAGTCTTGGATCTTCGACTTGTTAAGAGTTGAGGATTTGTAGTAGAGATGTAGCTACATTTTCAAACATTCCTCTGACTTCTGAGTATCCTCAGTCTGTTCCATTCAGTGTTGCAACTGTTTTGTTAAAGGGAGGCTAAGAACAGGTATATCTGGTCTTCTGTATTCTCATAGTCACCTTTTTGCTCTAAAGACAAAAAATGTATTTTAAATGAACTTTTTAATGAAGGTTATGTATTAGCAAATACTTTCATACCTGATTAAAAATGAGTTTGCCTTGAATGCCTACCACTTCAACACAAAGTACTAAAAGTAAATGGGAATACTGTGTCTACATTGACTGCACTTGACTGATTTCATCTTAATGTTATTTATGGAAGAGTACCATGAAACAGGTGAATCAAGTGATTCTATTTAAATAGCCTGGAGTGCAGCTTATCTATTTTCCAATTAGTGAAACATCTGTTAACAGTACTGCTTTGTGTGGCCTTCAGTGTGAAGAATTACATCATGGCTGTTCTGAAGTTGTACTTCTATATTGTGCTACTGTACAATACCATGAGAAGTTGGGCAAAAGAGGCTTTGGTACTGGCAGCAGGTAGCCTCAGATTTGAGTAGATGCTGGGAGCAAAAGCTCACCTTGCATGGCTCGCTCCTAGGCTTTCTGTATTGAAAGCATATTCTTCAGCTTCCTCAGGAGGGATGCAGAGGGAGTGATGTTCTTGAGACTTTTAAATGACTACAGTTCAGATTATTAAGCTAACAAATTTATCCCAATGATCAATCTGTTTTTTAAGAAGTACCATCAGTATTGATCCAATGTTCTAGGCTTCTTTAATGCCCAGATTGATTTAATTTAGTATTCTGAAGTACATGGTGCACTATAGAACAGACGTATTAGACCACACAAAAATCTAGCATTTGGTATGGGTTTTTTTGGGGGGAGAAAAGGTTGCGGATAGGAGACAACACAAATTAAGACATGTTGAACCAGAGTTATTCACAACTGAGGTCTTAAGTTACCGAGTGCGATAAAAAGGTAAACTGCAGTTCAATGTGGTTGTTAGACTAGCTTGTAGATTCAAACATTAAAATCAGGTCACTAAATTTGACCTACTGATACATGCAGATAAAAGCTTTTCTCGTAGTTTAATGGGGGGAAAAGCAGAATTTTGCTGTTGACTTGTGAGCTTGTGAATGGAGTAGCAGGGAATATACAGTTAAAGGCAAAGATGGTAAAGAAATAAAACACTTGGTATGAAAAAATCCTGAATTGCTCAATTTCTGTTTAGTTTAGTTAGGAATTTGGGGAGGGATCAGTAATATATATTGAATCTGAAAGCATCTTGATCCTGAAGATAAATCATGAGGAGTGTACTAACATAGAAATTACCAGCTTAAGGAGTTAATGTACAAGTCCTTTCTCTAAAGGAAGGTCAGCAATTTCCTTAACATGATTTTCAGTGAGTTCATACAGAAGATGGTGCTTATTTTTTTTTTTTTTTGCAGATGCGCTAAGTTAAAAGCAAGAGCTATTGTAAGAATTAGTTTTTAATTTGAGTTTTACGCTTGCCGTGAAACATGTTGAGAGGTCAACAGCTAACATTTGAATAAAAGAATAAATTAAATGTTTTGTGGCATTTCTTAACACCATGACATTCTAAATGAGAATAGAAATGAGATGCAAGGAATATTATGGAGAAGTAGAAGGACTGTTTAGAAAGCTTAACTCCACACAAAGGGAAAAATAAATGGGCTTGTGCTTATCTCGCCATGTGATGATGCTTGGGACAAGCCTATGTAATGTGGCAACTGTGGCCTTTCTGCACCCCAGTGAGGCCACATCTGGAGTGCTGTGTCCAGCTCTGAACTGGCCACTGCAAGAGATGGAGCTACAGGAGGGAGTCCGATGAAGTGCCACAGTGCTTTTGAGGAAAGGCTGAGAGCTAGCATTGTGTAGTTGTAGGAAAAATGGAGATTCAGGGAAAAGCTTATCAATGTATACAACTGTCTGAAGGGAGAATGCAGGGAGTTTGGAGCCAGGCTCTTTTCTGTGGTGGCCAGTGGTGGGACCAGGGGCCAAAGGCACAAACTGAAACACAGGAGCATCTGTCTGGACATCAGGAAACATTTTCACTGTGAATGGTGGCTGATCACTGGCACAGGTTGTTCAGGTTGTGGAGTCTCCATTATTGGAGGTACTCAAGAGCTGTATGGATGTGGTCCTGGGCAGGCAGCTCTAGATGACCCTGCTTAAATAGGGCTGTTGGAAGATATCTGTAGAGATCATATGGCCCAACCTCAGGCCTTCTGCCGTCTGTCTGCTCTGTGGACCTGCAGGATTTTAGTAGTGGTACTGATGTGTGGCACTTACCATGTCGTACCTACCTCATGGTGTGAGATTTCCTCTCTGTTTAATTTTAGCTCTAGACTATGAAAAGCTTGAAAGAACAGTGATCAACAACAAATTTGGTTCTTCACCAGATTAATTCAATTCAATTCCATAGTACTGGTTTTACTGTTACAACCTTACTTAGGGTGGACAACATTTTGTTCCATCACAGCTGTTACTTTATTTATTAGAGATTATTATTATTATAATTTATTCACCTCAGTACAACTAATGTTTAAAGTGCAGTGGGCACCTTGCTGAAAATCAATATGCAGTATCTTCAGAAAAGTAGGTTGTTCTAAATTTTAGTAACTACTCACTTTTGCAAAGCTATATCAGAGGATAATAATTTTTAAGTAGCTTGATAGACGGCAATTCTTATAAGCTCTGTGTGTTAGTGAAGGGGAAAGCATGCCTGTTCTGAGGGGGGAAAAAGCAAACCCAGCTAATGTTTACTCTTAATCTAAGCAACACAAATTACCTTTTCAATCACTTTGTAAATTTAAAGGTGTGGTTATTCAAGAAGTGAAGTTGCCTGATTCTACAAATGGATGTAAAAATTAAATGTAAAATTCAAAATGGAAAGAAACTCTAGTTTCTGTGGCTAAAAATTGCTTTGTGGGACTAACTTTGAGTCAATCCTTATTAGTTTTGTCTTCTAGAATAGAATACTAAACTCGGAGTTCGTGTTGCATTTCCTTGCTGAATACACTAAAGAATAGTCTTTTGACATTAATTGGCACTTTAGAAAACAGGAAAGGGAAGAGGAAGATGTGACTGGGGAAGATATGTGTTCTAAATTCACTTTAAGGGAAAAAATAATTGTTTTATCAAAAGTGTAGACCAAGTGTACGAATGCTCACATGATAGATATGGTAATATTATTGACGAGCATAAAGATAGGTGCTGTTTAACTCAAGTATGTGGAATGTTTAAATAAGTCATGTTTTAACTTATTATTTTGGTATGGCTCAATTTTCAACATAATCTTGGATTGATGATTGCTTTTTTGCTTTAAAGCTTTAATAGCATGAAGTATACTCTTTTTGTTGTTATGTAATGCACAATATAGAAGTACAGCACTTGTTATTTAAAATTGTTTTGTAAGAAATGTGAAGAAGTGATCCTCAGGGGGAATCTGTAACTCTGTGACCTTGATGATTTATACTGTCACCTTTCCATATCTATAAATACAGAATATAATAAGGAAATGATAAATTAGGGATGCAGAGCTTTGTTTGAAACAGTTTCACAGATGATCTAGTTTACATCTATTCTTTCATTAATGTGTTTTTTGCATTGAAATGGTTTTACATTGCCTTAGGTATTAATACAATAGCTGTTGTCAGCTCCAGACTGCTATTTGAATTCAAGGCAGAATAATGTCTAACTCACACAATGATAGGCCGATTAATTTTTGAGTGATCTTGTGCATCTCATTTAGCATGTCCTTGAAGGATGATTATAATTGGCTGTCTAATTTCTCCAAAACATTTTAGTAAGCATTATTTGATTTCTTCTGAAACGGTCAAGTGATCTTTTTTCCCTTCATCCTGAAGGGAGAATACATTACAAAGCTCACTTTCTCTACTAATGAATTTAATGACCTCTTCACACATTTTTGTCCTTAGTATGACGTACTTTTCTTGCAGCTGACTTATTTTTATTGACAACTAAAAATGTTAAAGTCTTTTATACTCTGCCTAAGCTTTAAAACATTAGTTCACTACTGATTTTTTCCTTTATGTGGATATCAGTTATTGAGAAATCCAGAAGTTAGTAGCGTTCCTTGTCATTGCCACTTCATTGCTTCAATGTCAGTTCTTAAGTAGAAAAGAAATGTAGATACTTGGTTATGTTCACTTCTCCATGAAGCAGTAAACTGAACTAGCAAACCAATTTGAGTGTTCTTTAAAAGCATGATTTCTACTATGCTCTTGGAGAACTGTAGATATTACACTGCTGAATCAATAATAGTTTTGTACTTTGAGGCTTTAGAATTGCAGCTTGAAAGCTGGTTCATCCTTTTGTTTGGCTGTTAACAATCTTGTAAGCCTGATGGAGCAACGTGAAAGATGGCAACTGGGTAAAACAGTTCTTTCCAATATTACAACTGAATCAGTTAACTTTTTTACAGGCAAGTCCAGCAAGCACAAGTTCACTGTGTAATAAAACTGTAGTGCAGAGGATGTCATGCTTGTTTCTGCATCTTGTCAACATTGACTGCATTTTTTGTCCACTTAAACATTGACAAATAAGAAAGAATTTTTGAGTCTGGTGGAGAAAAAACATTAATATGAAAACTGAAGGTGAATGTGTAGCAAGATACTGCAGTGCTTAATGTTAGCAAAATGGATAGAACACACTGGATGTAGCATTTCAGTTTGGTCAGTCTGTTCCACATTTTAACATTTCTTAGTTAAAATGTGTGTGCTGTTTTAACAACTGAAGACTGGATACTAAAACATCCATAAAAAACCTGAGATGTTAGTTTGATGTATCAAATGATTTTTTTGGTAAGTGTATAGCACAAACTTTTAATAAAAAACCTCTAAACTAAAAAATCTGCCCCCAAAATCCCCAAACCCAGATAAACCTCAAACCAGAAACATCTCAACTGTCCATGATATGGTTTGCCATCTTCAGATGCTATTCAGAGGTTTTCTCCTTTACTCTTCTCAAACGCTGTCCCCGTTTGCCTTGTTTAATGGTAATTCTGGAGATCAGGTTCTTGAATTCCAATTTTTCTTTAGAATGGTGGTATGTGTAGAAAGCCAGAGCCAGATTTCTGTCATGGGAGAAAGTAGATGACCATTACTTGTAGAATCGGATTACTTCTCAAGGAAACTGTCCAGTCTGTGTGCTCAGAGGATAGGGATACAGTTTCATGAAACGTGGAGTCCTAGTTTGTCTTGCATAAGCTCAAAAGTGTTTCCTCTATTATGAGGCACTTTCATGTGTCATACTATTTTCGACCAGTTGGACTAGCTTACCTACTTCATCAGGAATGGTGCTGACAAAAGTGCATTGTATCCATATGAAAAAGTTCACTGTATGCAACTGAACTGAATCACTTACTGTAAGGGATAAAATGCATCATAGTACAAAGGTAATCCAAATTAAAAGCTAATTAAATTATGAATACAGAAAGCTGCTTTTATACCAAAATGCCCTTGTAATTGAGGGGCCCTTTAGTTGGACATTCATAGTGAAACAAACAGATATGACTTGTATTTCTTAAAAGCAATGTGTATCCTAAACTAGAGTTAAGCAGTTTTTGATGTTAATAGATACATTTTTCATCAGTCCATTTAGCAGTTAACTCTGCTCCAGCAGTGAACTCTCCAGTTAACTCTTTCTTTCATGGTCACACTTTCAGGTGAAGTCCTGCAGCAAACTGTTGTGAGAAAATAAGAGTTTGAACATTTGTGTATTTGAAGTTGTGAGCGTTTCTTAGGCCTTTTGTAGAGTGATTATAGAGTTGTCTTTTCATTTGGCTGTTCCATGTGGCTTCACTAGAGGGCAGTGCAACGCAAGAAATGTTTGTCTATTAATTTCTCCACTTTGCACAAGATGATATATACACCTTTTAAAACACCTCAGGCGTAGCACTTAAAAGCCACATCTGCTTGGTATATGAACCTCTAAAAGTAAATGGAAGTCTTCTGCTGTGCTACACAGGTACTTTCTGATAATTTCTTGAAATCACAAGTCCAATTCTTAAATGTCTTTAACTAGATAAAGTTGGTAAAGTACCTTTGATTACAGTGGTGGTTCTGTACCAAACTGATCAGAAACAACTTAATTTGTTCTGTTTGATGTCTAACAAGGAGAGATTATCCTGTTTGTGCCACAAGTTAGGCATTAGACCACATCTTATTAGCTGAACATAGCAGATGTACAAAGTGAAATATTATCAACTGCTAGGTAAACTGCAGTGCGTGATGGCTTCAGGCTTTTTGCAGTAGGTGTTCAAAGTCAGCTTTAACTCTTTTCTGAATGTATTTGCTATATATATTTAAATATTTTTTCAGTGTGTTTATGGCTTATCTGGTTGATTATTAGGTATTCCCACCTTAATATACCCTTTTCTGTGGAACATGGTAGTAGCTTGTGTAACTTAAAAATGTTAAACTAGCAGTTATGGTTCCTAGCAGAAAACCTTTCTGATTCTTAAATACTCAAGTGTTGATCCATGATACAGTTGCTTGCTGCAGCTTCTGTAAAATATGACTTTACCTTCATTTGTTTTCTGTCTTCTGCTATTGAGTGCTAACATGCCAGGCAACTAATACGAGACATTATTCCCTTATCTGGCCATGGACTGTGTGAGTTCAGGAAATCAGAAGTGTTGTAAGACACCGAGTCTGCACAAGACTAAGGGATTGTAACCACAACTCTTCCTTCGGAGCCATAACTGTAGAGTGATGGGAGAATGATGGGGTGGGGTGCGGGAGAAGATTAAGGAAACTAGAAGCAATGCTCATGTAATATCTTAGGCATTTTAGTGCTCTTTTTGGAGCATAGGGTATATTTGGGTTCAGTGAGATGCTGAGACAACAGCTAGAGTATGCTTCTCCTGTTCTTGAGTACTGTTTACATGCAGTATCAATAAGCATTGCGTTACTTCTTGTCTTCAGTGAGTTACAAGCTTTTGCTTTTACTGATGACAGATTTATCTGCAAGTTCTTGTCTTAGGCCTAGCTACCACTTCTGTGAATAACAAATAAGGAATAAGTCTTAAGAGCTTTTGTTTAGACTGTTGTTTTTGTAGGATAAGTAAGTTGATTTTTCTGTGGCTTTAAGTTCTTTTTGTTTTTTTTTTCTTTTCTGTAGAGTAGAAGGCTACTTGTTTCAAATAGTCTATGAAAGATGACTTTCATCCATCGAGAGATTATCTGTATTGCCCTTGGGCAGACTCAAATCAGAATGACACAGCTGCTCAGGGATCATGCCTTTAACTTGTACTTACTAGGTAGTGATCTCCTAAGGTTTGACTTTCCAGACATTAAGCTAACTGATGGAGTTGATCTCTTATATATATCACTTGCAGGGATTCAAGATGGGCATTTTCTGTAAGAAACATTTTTTTAACTCTAAGTTTAGATTTGTATTTTACTACTGTAAAATAGGTTTTTGATAAAGTGATCAGGCAGATTCAGTAACAGCAGAGAGAGCAACCTGAGACTTGAAGACCTAACCTTGCAGTATCTGTTATCATGTACCAGCCTGAGTGATTAGTGGTTAATAGTAGATTCAGTTTTCTCAAGCATCTATGTGCAAAAAGCAACTATACTGTAGCTGTCTGCAACATTTAACTGTCTGTGACTTTTTATTGGAATTATTGTATATAAATGGTCTTAAATGCTTTAAAGGCTCTTCTGGTGTGTTTTGATTCATATTTCATTTTATTGAATCAATAGTTTGTTTTGGGACTAAGCCCTCTCTTGGCCTTTTAGAGTACAGTGTTGGTTTTCCTTTACTCTCAAATACATTGCTTGCTTGTTGAGTTGTAGATGCCCAAATTAATAGCACATGAATAAGTAAACACTAGCACTAACCCAAGGAAATTAGAACTTATTTTGGGGCAACCTTTCACTTCTGATTCAGACTGAAGGGAAGTACAGCCCTGAAACTGAGTTAATACAGCTTCTGTTTAGACTTGTGATAAGTCATATGAGATGGCTCAGCTTTCTGTCTGTCATTCTATCCAATGTGGCTTTTTCTCCTACTGATGATGGGAGGCTTACTTGCATAATCATCTCACTACTAGCATCTTTGGCATTCAGGGAGGGAACTTAGACTGCCTTGATCACTAGAGCAAGCTTAATATTCAAGTATGTAATTCTCATCTGCAAAAAAGAGCAAAACAATGCATCACTTTGTACACAGTAAACTGACTCTTAAACTTACATTTATAACTCTGAAATTTATCCCTTAACTATCTCTGAGTAAATACTTGATAGGTGTTAGTTGATGGTAACTATTTAAAGAACAGATGGAAGCCTGTCCTTAACAGTGAAATATAATTACTTCTAAGCTTAGGCTTGTAAAATTTTGTAGACCTTGTAGATGACAGTCGTAGCAATCTCTTACATTTGTCTTATTTATTTGTCTTTGGCTCTGACTGGAATTGTTTTGGGTTCCACAGAGAGACCTTGGTTAGATTGAAAGCCTACATTCTAGTTAAGAAATTGACTGGTGTTTGTAGTTACACCTAAATGCTGGTGTAAGTACCACTATTACAGTGTATGTAGTAGTAGTATATGTAGTATACATATACAGTACATATAGTATACTACTAGCAGCCAGACCTGAGGGAGCCCTTCAGGGTCAGTGTGTGTCTGATAATATCCAATCTTTGTAAACTATGTAGATGATGTGGTTTAGGATATTGTTGCTTCGAGAGTGAAACTTATTTATGGCATCTGTCAGATATGTGCATTGAAGTAGTTATTAATTTAATAATTAATGTGGCTTTGTGCTACAAGAATAGTGAATAAGACCCCTTTGTTAAAAGAGCTTAGAAATAGGTGTTGGTGGCAGGATATACAGTTTGAAAAAAATGCCCAAACAATTGTCAGTGTCTTATTTTGAGTACAATGCATGGCACATTAGTATATCTCAGTAGATTCTTAAGCAAGTCAAATCAAGTCTTGTGCGTAGCAAGCTCATGTGGTCTGACAGCATGCATGGTAGTGATGTAACACGCTATCATTTGTGTTAAATCTATTATCAGTGTGAAATCCGAAGCTGTGAGCAGAGGGAGCGGTATTCCTGTGAAAATCTCTAAAATGACTCCTTGCTGAAGTTCATCAATGTTCAGTTATCAAACACTGTAGTAAAACTGCATGTGTTGGTTGTGATTAAGAAGAAAACAAAAGAACCTGCTTGCTGAGCTCTGCACCAAGAACAGTCAGTCATCAACAGCCTCCTACCCGCAGAATTATAAATAAAAAGTCTATGGCTGATGTCCCTAAACTGCTTGAACAAGAAGAAACTGATGGCTTTGGCCTACGTATCTAATACTCGTATGGCAGCAGGGAGGAAATAGTGGCGTTTTCCTGTTTACCTTGCCTCATATACCTGTTTGTTAGTGGAAAGCTCACAGTCTCTGCATTGGAAAAAATCTGGGCATAGTATTGATGTAGCAGCTGGCAGATGCTTTGTATGGTATAATATTTATAACTAGAAGTAAATGCCAACAAAATTTGAGTGTGAACACTAGCTAAGCAGTCTTGGAATGTAACTGAGTTTAGGTGTTCACCAAGTTTCTGCTGGCTGTTTAGTGTAGGTTTTTTACTAAATCTGGTATTTTCTGCATTTCATTTTAAGAATTGAAGACTACTGTCTACAAAGAAATTTGGTATAATTTGCTTTTAAGTGTAAGTTCACTATCTAGAAATTCCTGAGTTAATGTTTTGATTGTTATCTCCAGTAGGAATGCTAAGGTTTTGGGAAGTCAAAAGATTTCACAGAACCCTCAAGGGATAGCTTGATAAATCTTCAGTGGGCTATGCTTACGTGAAGTCTTAACAAATGCTATTGTCTCTGATCATGAGATGCTTAAGTAATGTTGGAACAATGTGGGATGCTGGAATCCGCATTGTTTGCTACTTTTTTCACTCAAAAGAATTGGCTGCCTTCAGTCTGTAGAGGAGACGGGGGTAGGGGAAAAAGACAGCACTGTTACCTTATATCTACAACATACCAGCCTTATCAGATGAAAATGTATGGAAGACAATTTGAGTATGTTTCATTTTTATTTTAGGCTTATGGTATGTCAGCTTTGCCTCTAAACTTGATTAAGGGAACTACCAGTGCAGCTTATGAACGTTTAGAAAACACTGAAGATATTGAAGAAGTGGAGCAACGTTTATTAAGGATTAAATCAAAGGTATGGTCTTCACTGTTCTCACTTCCTTAATGTGTTTTTTTTTCTTGTTTGCCTACTAGCTTGTGATCATGCTGTAGAGTTTTTGTTCCAGAAAAAAATAGCAGGTCAGAAGTGACTAGCTTGCAGTTACTTCAGCTATTCAGAAAAAAATGTGGTCACTTGTATAGTAGTAATCAGATTCTCTTTCAGTCCTGCCTGTAGCAATATCTATTTCTGCCTAGATAATGATGCTGATGAGCTTAAGCTTCAACTTTTCCTGTCCTGCTTGGGCATGTGGAGGAAATACTTGAGAATATTGACCTTACTTAGTCTGCTACCATATATGACATCCAATTTGTTATATTTAGTCAATGTAGTTATCAACACTGGATACTTGCCACATGGAGCTGTCGTGAGTTTGATTCATCAAACTATTAATCATCTCTAGGAATAAATAACACCCCGAGATATTCTTGTTTCCCAGTTAATGTACCTTGCTGTTATAAATCACTTTTTTGTGAAGGACATACATATGGAAACTTCTGTTCTGAATCCTAAACAGCCCTAGGATGTTAACACCATTTGTAAATCCGTGCTGGCTTTACAGCTCACTGGAATGCTCTGCCTAATGTAACCAGAACACTTCTTAGCAACCTAAGACCACAAGCTGAAGGAGGATAAAATTTCTTCTTTCTGTACAGATGCTAGGGATTATCGCCCACCCTTTTCTCAACCTATTTTAGATAATGATTTAGACCAGTGTTTTCACAGGCTTGAGTGAGTGAAGGGGCATTGAGATGCACCATTTTCATCCTGGCAATCCTTCTGTGCTGCTGTGTGCTCTGTGATAGTAAGACCTCAGCAGGTTGAAACACTTCCAACAGCCTTCCCTTGATACTTGGCTACCTCTACACAGTGTGAGCACCCTCAGTGTTCTAGAGATATTGTTGCATACTGAAACTTAAAGTAGTCCCCTGCAGTTTAAATTGTAAAATTTTGTTTTTATACACAGTACCACTACAACAAAGGCTTCTGTATTACCGATATGAGAAAATGAGGAACCCCTGGAAAATGGAGCATTATAACAAGACTGTTGTGTTATAAGTTTGCAAGCAACTGGTCTTGTTTGATCTAGCTAACAAATATTATCAGAAAGCAGGAAGTCGTATGTTTATATTTTAATATGACCATTAGGATAAGTTAGGTTTTTTTTTTTGGTTTGTGTATTAGTCCTGCATCTGCCTCAGTCTGTAATTGAAACCTTAGTTCTCCAGTTACTTTTGCATGAAGTCGTGAACAAAGTGTTTGATTAGTGAGTGGAAAGAAAGAATGAAAGTATACCACTTGAATGAAAAAATACAGTATGTAGTATGATCTGCTATTAATACACTTGGTAGTTTCATTCTGTTAGCCTTAAATAATCAAAGCTTAGACTGTGTTCAAAAAGTCTTTTTCAAGTCAGAAATGCTATACACAATATGGAGAATGTTTGCTCCCATTAAAAGTATATTATGATCCTCAACTGAAGTGTCATGCTTAGGATGTGATCATAGTCTTATAGCCTCTTTGGAAAATTTACCTAATAGTTTAACTTCATCAGGTGTGAACTGTTTCACTATTTACAGGAAGATTCCTCTAAAATAGGAGGAAAATAGGAAAACCGAATAGGGAATCTTGAAATTCAGAAGTATGTAGCAGAAGACTTAATAAAACTCTAAAGTTATCTTTTATTTATCTAAGGATCAGTTTGTTGCAGAGCACCATGAATGTTAGAAACAATTTTTGTTCAGCTACTTTTAATGCCTATTTTGATGCTTTTGCGTACTAGACAGCACCTACTCAGTATTTAAAGACTTAGTATTAAAAGTGCATTCTTAAAATCAAACAGTTACCAGGGACATGCACCTAATTCTGGGGATGATGGTGCCTCTTGTTTTGATTTCTGTTGAGTATGTGTGTCTGACAATCAGATTCCAAGCATTTTATATTGGCTTAGTCATGAAATTTGTTTGGAAGGAACTTCTGGAAGTCATCAGGCTCAACTCTCTACACAGAGCATGGACTGGAGTTACTTCAGGTTATTCAAATTTCTTCTGGACAACATTTCTGTCTGTAAACTGCCCACTCTGTTGATAGTTTTGAATGTTCTCATTGTGAAGAGTGTTTTCTACCCCCTAACAGAAATTCCTCTTATTGCAACTTGTGACTTTTGCACTTGATCTTCCTGCTATGTGTAGAAACAGTGTGAATTATATTACAAAGTCTTTTGGAGTTGTTACTTACTAAACTAGATGCAAGTCTATCCTCTTGATTCAATTTCCTTCATTTCTTGCATTATTTTTTGTTACCCAGTGCAGAGATGGTCGGCCTCTGTCATCAAGGGATAGACGTTCTGTACAACAACTAGAGGAGAGACTAAGAACACTTCGAAGAAGAGAGAGGCATTTGGAATCTATTGAGAAAAGCTGGTGGACTAAGTTCTGTGAAGCTATCCGACCTCTAAAGGTAAAAACATTTCTCACGTTGAGACTTATATGGGGGATGAGCTTCCAGCTCTCTTGGCATATAGACCATAGGTCAAGTTAATAAATTATCATCCTGAGTATCAAATACCTATTTTTCATTACTATTCTACTATGCAATGACAGCCCCATAGCAAGCTCTGTTTCAGCTCTTGGAAAGCTGTTTAATTCACCTAAAATATGATTGAGATAGAAAAGGAGCTAGTACTGACTGATCTAATATAATGCCAGTGCTGTAGGAAATATAAGTAATCTTTTTTCTGGCACGTGAAAATAAGAGAAGGACGTAGTGGTTTTGCCTGGCCGATGTTTTGGTAGTGAGGGTGCTATGCAGGTGGCTTCTTTTAACAAAGATCTGCCAGAAGCTTCCCCTGTAGCTGACAGAGTTAATGCCAGTAAATTCTAAGATGGACCACACATCTGACCCAGGCCTGGCCTATTAGTGATGGAGGTAACACCTCTGTGAATAGCGTATTTGAGAAGGGGAAGAAATTGCTGTGCAGTTGCTGAACTGCAGCAGCAATAGGGAGTGAGAATGTGAAAACATCTCCACAGACACCAAAGTCTATAACCAAATCTTAAAATACCTCCCCTCACTCCTCCTTCTTCCTGGATCTCTCCTTCCTTTCCCCCCAGCAGCACAGGGGATGGGGGTTGCAGTCAGTTCATTACAGGTGGACTTTGGTGCTGCTGCTTCTCAGGGGATGGTCTCCTCACACTTCCCACTGCTACAGTGTGGAGTCCCTCCCACGGGAGATAGTCCCTCATGAACTTCTCCAACATGGGTCCTTCCTTTACAAACTGCTCTGGCAGGGCCTCCCATGGGAGCAGCTCCTCACAGTCTGCCCCAGCGTGGGTCACCCACTGGGAGAACAGTCCTTCAGGTACTGACTGCTCCAGCCTGAGTCTCTCACAGATCACAAATCCTGACAACAAACTTGCTCTGACCTGGGCTTCTCTCTCCCCATGGGCTCCCAGGTCCTGCCAGGCACTTGCACCAACGTGAGCTTCCCACGAAGTCACAGCTCCTTCAGGCATCCACCTGCTGCGGTGTGGGGTCCTCTTCATGATGGGCCTCCATGAACTGCAGAGGCACAGCTGCCTCACCATGCGCTGCACCACATGTCCCAGGGGAATTTTTCTTCTAAGACTTAAGCACCTTCCTTCACTGACCTTAGTGTCTGTGGAGGTGTTTTCGCATTCTCATTTAGCAACTGCCTAGCAACTTTTTCCCTGTCTCAGAGAGATTACCTTGGTCACTTAATTGGCCAGGCATTGGTCAGCTGTGGGTCTGTCTTAGAATTGACTGGCATTAGCCCAATCAGCTACAGGGGAAGCTTCTGGCAGCTCATCGTTCAAAGAAGACACCCCTGTAGCCACCCCACTACCAAAAACCTGGCCCAGACAAAACCATTACAGTGAAGTAACTTTATAGCTGTCAAGTAGTGTAGGTTTATCTATATTACATGTAGCCAGCAGAAGTGAGAGATAGTTTGAGAAAACATGCATTTGGAATGAGCATCTTCCCAAGTATTTACTTGATCAAGAGTAAGCTAGCTGCATGGAAGTTACAGCTTTATACTTAACCGGTGCAAGGGCAAAGAAAGCTTTGATCTCGTCTCTTTTTGATCTTACAATTCTGATTTTAGTACATACTTGGTTTATAAAACCCAGATGATTGTGGAACAGTATTGACATAAAAAGTATTCTTGCCAACTAGATGTAGGAAGAAATTTCAGCATTGCTTAAAACTGTAGACTGCACTTGAAAAGCTGAGAGGAGACTATAAGCTATTTCCTCTAACATGATTGCTACCGTTAATGCTGAGTGCCAATGGGATTGGGCTGAAATTGTAGTTGAACAAAACCTTTCAGTGTGAAACTTATCTTTCTATAATATATTAGAAATCTATACTTAGCCTTTTCATTTAAGGGACAAATATCCCTAGCTGTTTATTTCAACAGTTTGGATGCTTCCTTTGTTTCAAAATAGCTTGTGTAGTTTCTTTAGCTTTTCACCTTTAGTTAGAGAAGCATGTTGGCTATATCTATTGTTTGTAGGACTTGAACAATTCATTATGTTCTCATAGGATAGCATAAAATATCATTAGGTACTTAGAGACTATCACCTACAGTCAGAGTGGTATTACTGTGTCTCTGTTCTTGTGGTTTGCATATGTCTTATTTAGTCAATAACTATGACAGTGACTGTGAATTCCTGACTTAAGAACTGCAGACTAAAGAGGAGTTGCAGGTGGATAACTTTTCTTGACAGTTACTCATGTAGGATAGAGTTGTGCTCTGAAGCATGTTACAAAACTTGTTTACTTTGCCTTGAGCTGTTCGATGAAGGTGATAATCTCCCATTTGTTGAGGCAAGTACAAGATGTGGTGAACGCTGTTTGTGACTTGTTCGGGGATGATCAGGTTTATGGGAATTGCAGGGTCTTACTGGGGCTGACAGGTCAGAAGACAATGTTCAGGACTAGCACTTAGTTTTTGGAAGTCTTTGCAGAGTGTCCTCCTGCATTCTTGCTTAAATTTTTTTGGTTACTGCTGCCTGTGTGTTAGCATGTGATTTGTTAAACAAAGCTGACATTTGTCTGAAAATTAAGCTTTCTTTGACATTAAGTTTTCAGAACAATTGTTTTACTCAAAGTGAAATCTGAGATGTGTTCCCTTGATAGATACATATGTGAACTCTAGCAAGAGAGATAAACTATTCTATCAAATATTGAGGATAATGAGGACTTCATAGATGTGTCGATGTCATCACCTTCTGAAGGCCTTCAGAGAAGCATAGGTGCAGTGAATGCTGTCTTGAAGATGGAGGGCTAAAGTATTCCTCTTTTTTTTTTTTTAATAAGCTTTTGATTTCTCACATACACTTCTCTAGAGAGAACTGGAAGAAGAAACTGTAGGCAATTGCTTGAATAACAGCCATGCTGGCCGTGTTAGTGCAGACTGTAGGTGCTGTCAGGAATCAGTTTAGTTGCTTCAGAGGTGGCAGGTTTTCTTTCTGCCTTCACAGCTGCATCTTATACATCAGGGAGGTTGTCATCGTGACAAGCAAGAGGTGTGAATATTTTATGTCCTAAGTTTACATGGTGATAACTTAGTGTTAAGTGCTCTACTTCTTCTAACAATAATTTTTAACCCATGTTTGCCAGATTACCTGAAACTTCCTGGAAAGTAGGTCATGCCATGCAATAGCATGGTGGCTTGACATGGCTGGCTGCCGCATGCCCACCCAGCTGCTCTCTCGCACCCCATCAACAGAACTAGGGAGGAAAGAAGATGAAAATGTGTAGGTAGAGACAGGGCAATCACATATCTGTTACTGTCATGGGTGAAACAGCATTGAGGAAAACTGGCAATTCAAATTGATTTGAAAGGTAAAAAACCAAAGACCATTTAAAACACCTTCTGTTCCCCACCCACTCCCAGGCTTAACTGTACTCCTTTAGTCCTGACTCTGGAGTGGCACAGTCAAGATAGGTAATAGGGAGTTGGTATCAGTCCAGAATACCTCTTCTCTGCTGCTGCTTACTTAATTTTTTTTTCCTGTTCCAGCTGTAGTTCCTCTCACAAGAACCTTCTTCAGCACATGAGATCTTTTATAGGCTGCAGCTTCCATCAGAAAATAACTACTTTTTCTAGTGTAGGTTCTGCATGGGCTGAGGGTGATTATCTGCTCCAGTAGGGTCCCCTTAACAGGCTGATAGGGGAATGTCTGCTCCATTGCCTGGAGCAGCACCTCTTTCTCTAAGCTTGTCTACAGGACTGTTATTCACTTGTTTCCTCGTTTCTCTGTACTGTCTGGTGTACTTTCTATAGGCTTTTTTTTTTTTTTCCCCAGAGGGGCTACTAGCTTGGCTGCAGGGCTTTGTCCAACATAGGTCAGTTGGAGCTAACTGGGAATAGTTGTCCAGTACAGGGCAGCCTCCCATCTCTCTTCGGGACACCCCTACAGCCCGTCTGCTAACAAAACTGAAGTTTGTGGGTCATGCAGTTATTATGAAGACATAAACCCAGCTTAACTGTTGGTCTACAAAATCTTTTACTCCTGGTAAACTTTGTTTAGCAGTTCATGCCACCTTGTCTTAGACAAGACGTTATGTTCTTATTTTGTATGTCAGGCAGTTCTGTAATAATGTGCAAAAGCTTACAGAGGAGCCTTTTATTTGTAGTGGTTGTTAAATTTTCACCTGTACTTATCTTTGCTTATGAGTTGCAGGCTAAATAACCACAGCAGTTATACTTTTTATTTCAAATTCTTGAATTAGATATGTTCTCCAAAAGAAGATTGAGGCAAATGACTCACCCAGTGCAGCTAAGGGGTATGGAAGGTCTCCAGAAGAGGCTTTTGTGTAGTACTTGTGATATGGTCATAGTAATCTCATTTTCATCACTTGTGGATATATAGCAGTTTAGTTTTTAAGCAGCACTTCTCTAGATTTTCTTAAGTATTTTTACTGCTGCCGTAGTATTTATCATAGATTTATTTTTTTCTAGTTTATTATCAAGTCTTTGCATCATTTTAAAGTTAAATTTCTAGGTAACTTAAATCATTGTGTCAAAATACTGTGTGAAATTGATGAATTCCATAACTTGAACATTGATAATTGCTTTGAAATACTCAATACTGATGAGTAATTGAGAGGATTTACAGGTAGAAGCAAGTAACAGCTATTTAGGCTTGATTACATGTGTTTTACATCACTCTCCAAGTGAATTTATTGAGTGAGTAGTGTTACAAAAGGGAGCTCTCACCTGGGAAAGGTGAGATGTTCCTTTTTAGCTGTGCACAGAGTTGCCTGCTTTTGGAAGGTGAGCACACAGGTATAATTGCTGAAGGAAACAAATTCTAACTTCTTTTAAACCCAAATGCCTGCATGTAGTTATGGTTTTCTGGCTAATATAACATGTACAGGTTGTGCATTCTGCTAAATGCTGTGTTCATTTAATGTAACACTACTTTTAAGTTGCAGACATCTATATTATACTATAGCATGTGCTGTACCTTAATGCTTGATTCTGAGCGTAGTGTATCAAAATGAAGAGAGAGTTCTCATTTTAGGTGATCTCTTTAAATGTCTGACATATTTCCTCTGTTAAAGAGGGTTTATTTTGTTAACATTATTCTTAGGTATTTACCAAAAAATTAGTTTCAAGTGTGTTTAAACTCTGGGGTGGTCCAAATTCATTAGTTCTTGATTGGAACTTTGCCAAGTCTTCACTTCTTCCATCAATTGCAAGCACTTTCAGTTAAACTGTAACAAATATTTGCTTCTAGATTGTGTGGGGAGTGTTCTTCATCATTGTGGCACTACTCTTCACTGTCTCTTTGTTCTTGTCAAAGTAAGTACATTTTAGCATTATTCCTTACCCACTTAAGCAATGTAGTTTGTGTTTAACACTAAAATCACGGGTGGTTTGCTTCAAGAGTCAGTCCACTTCTATGCCACATTTCTGCAAATGGAGCTGTATTTCTCATTATAATAGTATATATTGAAACTGAGCAAAATGTACTAAAACAGATTCCAAGGGCATGGTTCAGCTTTATTGACTGTATGTAGCTGAAATCAATTTGGATTCAGCAGAGAAATTAAGTATATATGTTGAAGTTCAGCTGAGGCTACAGAAGTATTCTGTTTGCTTGAATGAATCTTACTGCATGTAGGGACTTCTTGAGCTGGATAACAGGTGCTTAAATTTTAGCAGTAAATGACATGTATAATATCTTATGATGTGCATTACCTTGTAATTGTCTCATGCTTTTGAAAGCAGTATAACCAGCTGCAGATCTGCTGGATTTCAGTGAAGATTGACACTAACCAGAGGCATGAAATGTTGACATTTTTAGTTTTTCAGACTGGGCAAATAAACGATTTGATCCAAACTAGGCAAATGCTAAAATGCCAGAGAGACAGAAAAAATCAATTTACTTCTTAACAGGACAAGTGTAATGAATGTGGTGAAAGAGAGCATGTGTCTATATGGATAGGAAAAAACTGTCAGTCTCTAGGCTTAGTTCAGCTTTTTTTTTGAGCTGCCCTTTTAAATGAAGCTGAAGACAAAGCTGTGTGAGAGCTGTGGTACTTACCCAGTTTTTCTTAATTACTGCAGTCTGGACAAAGCTCTGCATTCGACTGGCTTCAACTCAGGATTTATAATTTTAGGAACTAATCTGACCAATCCACTGAATATGTTGCTACCTGTTCTTCAAACGGTAAGTAAAGAATCAGTGATGTACATAGGTAAAGATGCTCCTCTCTGTTTTCTGGTAAGCCATCAAAAGGCAACCTAGGCTTTTCCTCAAGTAATTAGAAGTTGCCTAGACGTGTGTTCTGTAAAAGCAAGGTAACTTCTTTAACAGTTACTAGATCTTGATATGGGAATTGTGGGTGGATGGAAGCCAGTTTCTAGAGGAAGGTGATGCTTGAAACTAACTTGCTTCTGATGGATGTGGCATTGAAAAAGAATACCAATGAAAAATGAAATCACTTGTAGTTGTCAAGCACAAAAATGCAAGTTTCTGCCATGCCTTACTACATTCTAGTCATTTGTGTACTTGATAGCTTATCCCCTAAGTAAATGCACTTTTGCACTTTTAAATGTATTTATTTCGCCTTGAAAGTGCAGTTATAGTATGAATCAGTCTTTACAACAAACTTTAGATAAGAACAGGCATGTAAACTTTAGTAGGATTGGAAGGCAACAAGGTCACATATGAATTTGGCAGTCAGTCATGAATAGGGCAAGAAAGACAAAAGCTGTGATGTAAGTTGGTGCTTTACTCCTAGTTGAGTTCTTCCTGTATTCTTGGTATAATGGGTTGGCAGAATGCTTCTCCATGTTTTTTAGAACTCTTGAACACTTAAGCTTTTAGTTCACTGAGGAGAGTATTATTCAGCAGCAGTATTACCTTAAGCTGTCATTAATGTAAATGTAAAAAATCAAGTATTGTATGCAAACATGTTCAGAAATATTAAAAAATAGAAAGCCTACATAGTCCTAAACTGAACGTTGCCCCTATGGACTTGCTTTTAAATGTCCTTTCAGAATAGAATTAAGTGTATCTTGGCCTAAAAAATGTGTAATGCTGCAAAATCAAGGCAAGCTTTAAATTAAGAGAAATGCTCAGTTGCTTTCCCAAACTAGTTCTGTAAGCTCTATTAGCTGCAAGCTGTATTAGCTGTAGATGGAGCGAGCTCTGTAAAACTTCTAAACTCAGATGCTATAAATAGAGATTATTTGGCTTTAAGTGGCGAAAACTTGTTTTGTTTGTTAAACTTTTCTTGTCTTTTTAACTGCTTGTGTTTTTTCTTGTTTTAGGTTTTTCCACTTGATTACATTCTTATTACAACTATTGTTATGTACTTTATCTTTACTTCAATGGCAGGGATTCGAAATATGGGTATATGGTTCTTCTGGATAAGGGTAAGTATGACTTAAGAGTTTAGTTAATAACACTCAGAAAGATGTTTAACAAGTACGATGTACTTCATTCTCATCCACCAAGGGCAAGTCCTCTGTCCAGACCATTCTACTATCCTTGCTGGACTGGGCTTCCCGAGGGCCAGCCTTGGCTGTGAAGACTAAAGCAAAGAAAGCATTCAGTAGTTCGACCTTCTCTGCATCCTCAGTCACCAGAGCACTCTCTGTGTTTAGCAGCGGGCCTACATTCCACCTAATCTTCCTTTTGCTGATGATGTACCCGAAAAACCTCTTCTTGTTTTCCTTTACTTTCTTGGCCAGGTTTAATTCTAGAAGGGCTCTAGCCTTCCTGGTTGTACCCCCTTGCACGCTCTGGCAATGTTCCTATACTCTTACCAAGAAGCCAGGTGTTTTTCCCACCTCTCATAGGTTTCTGCCTTCTCCTTGAGTTTGAATTTATTTAATAAATAGTCATTTTTTAAGGTACTGCTTCATAACTACTGTATGTGTATTGTACAGTTTTTGCTGCTTAGGGAAGGTGCTTCATTTCACTAAGCTATTAACCAAAACTGATGTGTGAGTTTGATAAGCAATACAGTCAGCTGACTTCCAAGGGTTTAATCAATAGTAATATCTATAGAGTAACAATGAAGGCTTATATTGTTTCCTGCAATGTAAAGGGGAGAAGATGCAACCATATGGCATCCTCAGAGCCTGGAAGTACTATCGTGACTTCCTCCTCTGTTTCGTTACACTTTTAGTCAAATCTAGACAGACATCACACGTTGACCAAAGGACACAATATTATTTGACAGAAAAAGCCACAGTTTGGTATCAGTAATAAGTAACACCTTTTAAATCTTGCTCCTAACTGCTGGTGTATGAATGTTTTGGGTTATTAATGGAAACAGCAATTAATTAAATAGCTAGGCTTTGAAGCTGAGGTAAATACACCTGAAAACCTGCTTTATTCTCTGGCAACTTTAATATTAATGAGTCAACTTCAGCAGCTTCCTGTTTCTGTCAGTAGGATTAAAACTGTTTCTTGAATTGGTGAATTTTAAGTGTTTTCAGGGGAAAAAAAAGGTTTTTTTAATTATGTTGATTTTTATGCTTTCTGATTTTAGCTTTATAAAATCCGACGAGGAAAAACTCGACCTCAANTCATAGGTTTCTGCCTTCTCCTTGAGTTTGAATTTATTTAATAAATAGTCATTTTTTAAGGTACTGCTTCATAACTACTGTATGTGTATTGTACAGTTTTTGCTGCTTAGGGAAGGTGCTTCATTTCACTAAGCTATTAACCAAAACTGATGTGTGAGTTTGATAAGCAATACAGTCAGCTGACTTCCAAGGGTTTAATCAATAGTAATATCTATAGAGTAACAATGAAGGCTTATATTGTTTCCTGCAATGTAAAGGGGAGAAGATGCAACCATATGGCATCCTCAGAGCCTGGAAGTACTATCGTGACTTCCTCCTCTGTTTCGTTACACTTTTAGTCAAATCTAGACAGACAACATCACACGTTGACCAAAGGACACAATATTATTTGACAGAAAAAGCCACAGTTTGGTATCAGTAATAAGTAACACCTTTTAAATCTTGCTCCTAACTGCTGGTGTATGAATGTTTTGGGTTATTAATGGAAACAGCAATTAATTAAATAGCTAGGCTTTGAAGCTGAGGTAAATACACCTGAAAACCTGCTTTATTCTCTGGCAACTTTAATATTAATGAGTCAACTTCAGCAGCTTCCTGTTTCTGTCAGTAGGATTAAAACTGTTTCTTGAATTGGTGAATTTTAAGTGTTTTCAGGGGAAAAAAAAGGTTTTTTTAATTATGTTGATTTTTATGCTTTCTGATTTTAGCTTTATAAAATCCGACGAGGAAAAACTCGACCTCAAGCACTCTTGTTTCTCTGTATGATACTTCTGTTGATAGTTCTTCATACAAGTTACATGATCTACAGTCTCGCCCCTCAGTATGTAATGTATGGAAGCCAAAAATACCTGGTACAGGTGAGATGCATTAAAGTAGTATTACCTTCCTTATCAATGTACTGTATATAGTGACTTTCATAGTCAGGACCATTCTCAGTTTTGAAGACTTTTGTAGCCTTTTTTAACTACTAGTAGGTCTCTTGATAATATACAAGCCAGAAACTGGCCATACCAAATGTAACAGAACTTAATTCTTACAGACAGTGTAAAACTTCTAATATTGCTTTTCTGCCTTGAAGACAGATGCTAGCTTCCACTAAATTTTGGGCTGGTACCCTTAGATTGCTGAGTAAGTGCAGTGAGGAATTGTTTTAGTATATAAGGCTGCCTACAGTCTGAAAGCAATGGTATTCTGTAGTTGTTTGTGCTCTAACCTTCTTGAGCTGAAAACATTTGGTAAAATGAGGAACTTGTCTCTATCTGTTCATTTAGTTGAAAGAGAATAGAGGCAGAAGACCTTGAGCAAATGGATTGCAAGGAGAACTGAAGTAGTATTAAAAATGCTTGAGAAAAAGAAGCTGACAACTAAAATGTGCTGAATGAATGTGGTGGAATTGTCCCTGCAGGAACTGAGGCAGTCAATAAATGCTACTTTACTGCTATCTTGCAATCTAAATTGTCTTGTAATGGGAGGTTGGTCATCCTGATATCAAGGCAAGCACAACAATAGAATCACTGTAGGGGTCTTAAATATTTAGTTTTTAGGAATTTTAATGCATTTTTATTAGGTTTTATGCTAGATACAGGTAGTACTAAATACCCCATGCTTAGGAATCTATAAATTGGCTCGACTTGCTGGAATTAGCAGCAAGAAACTAAGCTGAAAGTAGATTTAAGAAAGCAGTTTGCTTCTACAATATGTTTACATAACTCCTGGCATGATTGCTTACTCTGTATGTAGCCTGTAATACTATATAGCTACATCTGAATTAGTTTCATGCCAAAGTCCCTGCAAAAGAATGTTTGTAGTTTGTTTTGATATTGTAGACTTATCTTTACAGGGCAAAACCATTTTGGGTGGAAGGATGGGAAGGACAGTTTCATTAAGCATCCTATCAAGCTAGTCTTGAAGCCTTTCAGTGACCTTAAAGACTCCCTCAGGATAAAGCTTGCAGACCATAACAAAAGATTGAAGACAAAGGCAAATAAAGGCTGTAGCTCACAGTTTGCTTTATGAATAAATAAAACAAATGTGTGTGTGTTGAGGGGCAGTAGAAGGACTTAGACTTAAACACTTGCATATAAGCTGTTTATGGCAAATTGTGTCTAAACATATATAGTTTGTAATGGAAAGGATGAAGAGAATGGTGCACAGTAGTAGGCAGACTCTTATGTCATTCAAACAGCTATTGAAATACAATCCTGGTCAACACAAGTAGGATTAGCTGGAATGGTTGAGCAGAGCTACAGCTTTTGATTATAAAAAAAAAAAAGATGGTTAATTTAGCCATCCTGAGTCTTCTGTTGCACTTTGAAGAGCTTTGATAAAAATGCATAAAGCAACTTCAGTAGAAACTGATTTTGTTGTTAAAATAACATGAAGCATAAAGTGTCGTTCCTATGGGGTGGCCAGGAACATAATACACAGGAACTGGTCAAGTCAAACACATTTTGTACGTTTGGCAAGCTCACTGATGGTGGGGTACTTTGGACAGTCTCACAGATACAGCAGTTAATTTCATCATATAAATTAACATGACAGTATAGAACCAAGCACTAAATAGGCAATATTGCAAGTTAGGAATTAAAAGGTCAGCATTTGCCATAGGTTGCACTGATACTTTTCCTCATTTGAAGGCCAGAGCACTCTTCCTCCTCAGCATTCCTACTGATAATGTGGAGGAGTGGAGCTAAGCTGCAGGACACTGAGTGTTGTTTCTGTGTTCTTGCTGATGATGAGAGAAACCCTAAAGTGGCTAGGGCTGCAGCTAGATCTTTAAGTTCTTGATCCTGAGCATAAGCAGGAACAAATTTATGTGACAGGCTGTAACCTAACCCTTTATATGATAGCTTGTTATTCTCTGAAGTGTCCAAAATGTCAGCTATCAAAGCACACATACTGAGTTCATGTATTTGGGTTTGTTTGTCTTCTGCTTGTCCATGAGGCATAAGCTTTTGAACTGGTGTGGTAACTGGAACACTAGTTTTACTCTGCCAATATTCATACTAAAAACACCTGAGACCTGAGTGTTCTACTGCACAATGCTAAGTAAAGTATCTTGAGGATATGCGAACTAAATGCTTATGGGTTAGGATTAGAGTGCATATTAGCATGGATGATACAGTACTTGAGGTTTGATTGATGGCCTCTTCAGAAAGAAGCAGCAGATGATCCCTTAAGATACACAGTTGAGTGTAAGCAGTTCAGGAGACTTCTGGGCTGTATTAGTGACAACTTCCTCGCAGACTGTTAAGAGCTGATGTAGGGAGATGCTGCCTTGGATCTGCTACTGAGAAGGAAGAAATGATCAAGGGCTGCATTGGTTGCAGTGATCATGAGTTGGTGCAAGTTCAGAATCATGAGACCAACCCTTAAGATGCTGTGATTCAGTGAAGTAGTAGAATAACATTCCTGAATTCAGGAGACCAGATTTTTTCGGTGACTTGCTTGGAAGAGTTACAGCATGTAGAAACAAGTTCTATGCTGGCAAAACTGATGTTTTCTTTAATTTCTTCCTATGTTGGGTTTGTGTGGAGCTATTTTTTGCTGGGTAACCGTAGCCCCTTTCCCTTGTTACCAAGCAAAAAATGACTTCCATAGAAACCCAACACACTTTCACTGGATGAAGTGCTACTGAACTATTCCTGTGTCTTGCCATAATTACTTGAATGCTGGAAATTCTAGCTACATAAAAATAAAAGTGATGTTTAGCAGATAGAGTTAATGAGAATTGCCATGGTCAGAGGAGTGGTAATGTGGTTCTTAATTTTCATTAGGAAGTGTTACTATGAAATGCTTTCTGTTGTCTTTTGGAATGTTTCTTTTTAAGTTTTGTGTAGTGAAAAGGTAGAAAACTTTTTGAGTATGTTTAAAAAGTTTTGCCTTGTGTGGGACAGAAGAAAGAATTGCTAGGGAAAGAGAGCCTAGTTATATGACTTCAAGGTATTCCCTAGTTCTTTGAGCTTGTAGAAAGCATTTAGAGTTGAATCTGTATTTGTCAAAAGTATTAAATTACAGGAGTGTTTGAAGGATGACAGCAAACTCGAAAAAAAACATAGATGTTATCAAAGGAAACCCACAGATCTAGCTATTGTTGCATATTGTGTTTTACACTTCTGTTACTGAGGGAGAATAAAGGTAAAGACAGATAAAATTTTGAAATAGCAAGATTGTGATTGTTCTGTGGTTTTTGTACGCTGCTACAATGTATAATGGAATTCTTGTGAAAGAACCACTCTGAGCAGTAAGAAATGTAAGTTGTAATGGTGAAAGCCAGCTGCAATGCCTCTTGGAGATGGAGCACTGCTAAATGTACACAAAGTGAAAATTTCATGTCTTCTATTCTTATCCTATTGTTTGTCATCTTTCTTTTGGTTCCACTTCAGTTCCTAATTCCTATGCCTAATGATAGTCCTTTTGGATCAGTCTCTTCTAAGGCAGTAGTGTTCCACACACTTCTATTGTTTTGCCTGAAACAGTTAACCGCTCATACAAACTGCTCCTTTTTCAGATAGGCACTTGATTGTTTCTCTTGAATGTTCAGAGTGAAAACTGAACTGACTTAGAATCATAGAATCGTAGGGTTGAAAGGGACCTTTAGAGATCTAGTCCAACCCCCCCTGCAGAAGCAGGTTCAGCTAGATCAGATCACATAGGAATGCGTTCAGACAGGTCTTGAAGACCTCCAAGGAAGAAGGAGACTCCACACCCTCCCTGGGCAGCCTGTGCCAGGGCTCCCTCACTCTCACAGTAAAGTAGTTTTTCCTTATGTTTAAATGGAACTTCTTGTGTTCCAGCTTCATCCCATTACCACTTGTCGTGTTGCTAGATATCATTGAAAAAAGGGATGTCCGAAACTCCTGACACACACTCTTTAGATATTTGTAAATATTAATGAGATCCCCCCCTCAGTCTCCTCCAGACTAAACAGCCCCAGTTCCCACAGCCGTTCCTTGTATGAAAGATGTTCCAGTCCCCTGATCATCTTGGTGGCCCTGTGCTGGACTCTCTCCAGAAGTTCTCTGTCTCTGTTGAGCTGAGGAGCCCAGAACTGGACACAGGACTCCCGATGAGGCCTCACCAGGACAGCACAGAGGGGGAGATGATATACTTACTCAAATTGTCAGAAAAAAGCCTTTGTTTTATGTGTCACCTTGTACTGATTTCTGGTAGGTTTTAAGAGACATTTCCTTCAGCCAGAAGGAGAAAGGTTTGTGTCTTTAGAGGGCTTCCTGTGTAGGAAATCAGAAAGGTAAAAGTATGTACAGTAGATAAGACCCACTAAACTGAATTAGCCTAGGAAGAAATCCTTCTAGTACAAAGGATTTGTATTAGACTCTGCTAAAATTATTCAAAAGTAAAATATGGTACATAAAGGTGACGTGGTCTCTTGAAAGGGTCAGTTTTCCCAATGTTTGAGACACTTAAACAGGAGTATTCAGGGTTTCAATGATGTCTCATCACCTCTGTTGAATTCAAGATTGATTTTTATGCACAACTAAAAGGATTAATTCCAGAGACCAATTTTTATTTTACGAGTCTTTGAGAGGACTCAAGATATTAGTTCTTTTCTAAATGAAAGCAGGTTTCGGAACATTCATGATTTACCACTTACAGCTTGCTCTGCATGTACTGCTTAAAAATAATCTTAGGCTTTGACAAACAGAATATTCAAAAGGATTTTTTGATGAAATTAATGTGTGTTTCAGGGACTCATTGTGTATGAAAGAACACTGCTGCTAGACTAATGTACTAATTTCCTGTGTTTATAATGCAGAGTAATAAAACAATTGATGGCCAGCCAAGGAATGTGACATTTGTATCTAAAGACTGTGATGCTGATGCACCTGAAGGTAAGATAATTATTATACTGTATTTTCTGTGATATATGCATGCTCATCTATACTAAGCAGCTCATTCTAATCTCTTCATGTTTTTGCTTTAGTTTAATAGGAAGCTGATGTATAGCTGTGTTCAGAAAACAGCTTGCTTACAGCTCAATTTGAAGAAATTATTTTTCAGTAGAAACCATGTGTGACAATGCATTCCAGTTAAGCTTAAATCTCCTATTTGCTTTAACATGTGTGTAGGAAAACCTTAAAAATAAACACTAGCTGTTGAAGTTTAGCATCTGAGATGTCTCTACAGTGTATATGCTTATACCAAAATGCTGAAAAGTATTCCATTCAACTTCAAAATGCACTCAGGAAAACTAATATCTGAACTTAATACAACCTTACAGATAAGAGAATTCTGCAATTTTTCCTAAGATATGAAGCTGGATTGTTCCCTGAGCAATAATGACAATAATGACATTTTCCTGTAATCCTCTTAATTTACCATTCCCTGTACCGTCCAGTATAACTCTTGCTCATCTGTGCTATTAACCAGCCCTTTTTGACCAGTTATTTGAGCAGATGTACTGTGGATATGTTGGAGCTGAGTGGTGACTAGCAAGCAGATGGATAATTGTGCATCTTTCCGTGACTTTCCATCTATGCAGACCTTAATGTTGAATTTCTTTAAAAGAATTCTATTTAGTCTTTTTTTTTAAGAAGCTTGGTGAAAGCTTGGAATGAGTTTTAGCCTCATTTCATTAACACAAGCTAATTGAAATAATGCTGGATGTGGATTTTGCAAAGTTGCCTTTCTCCTTGCTTTCCCTCTTCACATACACAGTTTGAATTGCAGTAGCCATTGCAATGCTGATACTGCTGTTTAAGGTCACCATCAATTTTGTTGAGTGCTTAGGTCTCCTCTTTAAAAAATTTATCTCAAAGATTTATGGCTTTCAGAGTAGTTTAGATTTTTTTCACACTGAATCTCTCAATTGTTCTCTGGCAAACTTTTAGCTCCTCTGTATAAAGAGGAGTTATGTATACGTTTATATTCTTATAAATTATAAATTATATATTTATATGCTAATCCTCATGGTATTTGTGAATTGATGATATATGGTTGTCCTGTGTTCTCATCTTATTATCACTGTAATTCTGAGCGTGGTTCTAGGAGATCTTAGCAACTCCTCAGATTTTATTCCTATCTTTGTTCTTGGGGAAAAATAATACTGAATTTTAAACAACTTTTGTACTAGTGGAGATAACTGGACCATTAGTTCTTTGTTCCCGGTCTATCAGGACGTGCTCTGTTTTTGCAAGGTGGTTCCCTTGTATTTAAACTCAACTTCAAATTCAGTATGCAGCTCTTAGTCTTATTCCTGATGCTTCGTATAATTTCCCAAGGGAATGGATTTTTCTCCTTTCTCACCCTTACTTCAAATAAATTGTTCATCTGCTGCTATTTTTTGTTATTTTTATACTCAAGTATAAAAATATTTGTTATTTTGACAAATGTTCAAGTCATATTTAAGCTGTTACATTTTTGTGAGTGAAACAGAAAACTCTTCTGTGGCAGACTTTAGAAGAGCAGAATCTGTCACCTTTCAAAATGTGATACCACTTTGAGCAGGTTGTACGGATCTTTGTTTCTTGTAGCCAGATTCTCAGTTTGGCTAGTATTTGCTAGGAGAATCTACTCACTGGCATCCAAGTTCATTAATTAAAATGAATTTAAATTAAAATCTAAATTCTTCAGACTTAGTTACTTAATTGTAGGAACAGAGGTTGGACTAAAACTCCCTACATCCCACTTATGCCTGATAATATTTTCAGTGCTTTGAATACTTCAAATTTTTTCTAATTTGCTCTGATCAGTGGAAACAATATAGCTGGTGCTTAAAACTACTGTTCTGTTATGCTGAACACTAGAGTTGGTTAGTGTAAGTGATGGCTTTGGTTGGCCATCATTAACATGTATTGTTGCACTGGGTATCTCTGAGACATGTTCTGCCCTTTTAATAGGAAAGAGATAGAGAGTGTATTCATATCCTGTTCTACGTTAGCCTAGTGTAAGTAGAAGATTAATGGATTTGTTAAATGTGACGTTTGTGTCATCAAAAAGCTGTATTGGAGTTCCTTTAACTACAGATACAATCAAGCTATTGGTGTTTTTACAAATGAAACAAAAGTTTCTATTAGTCTGCTCAACTTAGGAAGAAATTGCATTAACAAAACCACTTCATTTGCTGTTTTCATCCAGTCAGTTTTAGAAAGCAGAAATGTAATCCTTGGCTTGGACTAGCTGTCACTTTTAATACATAAAAATGAAAACTAATAACTGTTGCAAATGTTACTTGTATGCACTGTGGTGAGATAAAATATGTTGACAAATGAGCTTGTTTTGAATGTTGAAAGTAGCATTTTAAAAACAATGTCTCTTGTTTCTAAGGATACTGGACACAGAATTAAAATAAATGCAACTAAGTTGAAGTTAAGATAAAGATTGGCCAAGCACTTCTAGCTTTTATTGACTTCTGTGGTGCTAGGGTTTTATCTTATATAAACCACAGAGCTGAACTAAATGCAAATATTGATTTTTCTCAGCACTTTATTTTGTTTTATTTAAACTGAATTAATTCTAATAGGTGTTTTTCCTTAAACATAAAACAAACTATGACCTTCTAATGGCTGTGCTGATAGATAAGATTGTAGCAATCTGCACTACCTTACTGAATACTCATATGATATAGATATGATCTCTCTTTACTGCAACTACATACTTTTTCTTTCTGGGATGGTAGGAGAGACCTGATTTGATCTTGTTGTAGCAACTAATACCGTTGAAAATTGCAGGCTTCAAATGTCAAAAACAATTTCATTGTCAAAACTAGATACTGTCAAAACTGCAGGCATAATGGGCAGTATTTGCTATATATGTTTCAAAACAGTAGTTGGCTTGAAGAAAATTGCAATGAAACTTCCTGGAGAAATATAAGGCAGTTAAAATACAGCCTTCTAAGAGGTGCACTCTGAAGTATTTATGTGTAAATATATAATTTGTAGGGTTTTAGCATTATATTGTCTTTCATACAGCAAAGCCTGTTTCTGTTTACTTTTGGTATGCAGGAGGTGAACCTACTTTGAACTGACTGCCAGAGGCCATTAATAGCATAATGCTGAAACAGACAGAACAGAAGCCAAAAGGGGATAGAGCAGGATACATCAGTAGGCAACTCAGTAAAGTGCCTTTTCTTAGGTACATTTAAACATCTTGCACAAAAGGCTTGTGTTCTGGTTAACGTGGACATTTTTTTAAAGCTTCTTGAGTAGCCTTTTGGAGCAGCAAATGGAACATGTTATAGCAAAACAAGCATTAGTTCTCATTGTTTGATACTGTTGGGCAAATATCTCACTTGATCATTAAGGACTAATGTCATCTGAGCTGTTGGGTCCACAGGCTCTGGTGAGTGTAAGGTCAAGCAAAACAGTTCAGTGATGTGATTAAGACTCTAGCGGCTGGACTAATGCATGAAAACTTGGAATAGGTTTAGCTAAAAAGGTTAAAGAGATTTAATGTAAATGAGCAATGACTCAGATGCAAGTCTATATAGAAGACTTTTTCCCAGTCTTAATTGACGTCTGCTAAACACTATCTGCCTCTTTCTAGGTGAGGAAACCATGGAGGTTTTTTTTAAGCCTAATTCAATTTAAATCCATAACGTGCTATGACTCCCCCTTGGATTCTCATTTACTCAAGGCCTGCTAAATGCTGGGTACAGTCTATCTGCTGGGCCCTCTACATAGACCTGCGCTGATTCCAGCTGCGTGTGAAGTGGCAAAGAAAAACATTCTCTCCATTTCTAAGATCTTTGCCTACTTACAAGACTCTTAGCTGGAAGTCAAGAGGTACAAGATCTCAGGCTTTATTTTAGCCTGAATGAAGAATAGATGTAGATGTGAGTCAGGCGGGAAATATGAATGCCAAAACAGGAGCATATTCTTTGTTTCTCCGTCAAAGAAATCCAAGAGGCATGAAAAGTGAAAGCACAAGCAAGTTGCTCAGAACTTTCAGTATTAATGATGTTATATTAAGTATCTTATGACCATAGATTACGACTTCCAAATGGTTGGCTTAAATTTATTAACGATCACAGTTATAAAATGCTCCACCAAAAAACCTTAATGAAGATTTTAGTGGGGACTTCATACATTTTCTGGTTACTTCACTGAATGACCTTACTAATACGTCTACCATGAATCTCTACTTGTACCTAACATTGAATCCCTTGTAATTACGAGAACTCAATATAGAAAACCCCCACAGTGGTACATGTTTGAGTGTAGAAAGATGAGTAGCTAAGAGTGACATTTATCTTTCTCCAGTACTGTTTGTAAATGTAGGAAAATCAAGTCCTACACTTTTTTCTGCACCCTACCACTGTGGACAGATACAGCTGCTCTGAACTATCCCTGCTCTGAACTAAGGACACTGTCTACAAAATGATCTTTTTAATGAAAGCAGCTCTTCTACCAAGAAAGGGCATTGTATTTGACCTCTCTAGGTATGACATGACAAAAATGAGATTAATGTTGAAGGAGATGTATTGTAATTGCAAGGAGAAATCTGAGCTAGTGTAAATTTAAGTTTGTACTAAGCTGATACTGGAAAGTGCAATAGGTAGCTAATGGGAAGTGGTTTGATTGGAGTAAAAATTATAGATTGTCTGGAATCTTGCATCCACGTTCGTGTCTCAGGTTTTGCATTCAAAGTTTATCGATAGCTATGTTGCTAAAGAGCTGATTCCCTTAAAAATAAGATATTCAAGGGAGACCTCTTGCTGCAGTTTAATTTTGAGTTAATGATTTAAAGGCAACAAATAGCAGTTATGTGGCTTTTATCCAAATTGTAATTTACTTTCATTGTACATAATGTTTCAAAAGATACCTAGTTTCAACAGGAAAACAGAACACTCTTTCCATCTACAGGTTAATTGTATGGTTTATTGCTTTGTTGTAGAAAAAGAACACTCTTGTCTGGAATTAACATGGCTTCAGGTTTTAGTTACTGATGCTGAACTTCTCCACTATACCCATGGCCCTGTAGCATTACTGTTTTCTTCACTTGAAGGTATTGAGTAAACATTAAGTCATCCTTTACATTTATGAAAAAATGAGTTTAAAGAGGTTGAGCTCTTTGCATCTCGTTAAATGCTTCAGTCTGTGAATGCATGCAGGTCTTGGCACCCTCATGGATACTCTGTAACCAAACTAAAATAGAAACCTTATAGCTAGGTGCAATTTCCCATTATAATGCCATAGCTCTGCTAGACTGAACTCTGAATCTGAACTGGCAAAAAGGACCGATAGGCTTTTGGAATGTATAGAGAGAAGTGATGAGAACTCTTGCTGATGTTGAACTGAAGCTTGTTCCTGTTTTTTGTAAGTTCTAGTATCTTCTTTCTGCAACTTCTACATACTTTTCCTGTTTATACGTGCCACTTTGATTAATTTTTACTGTTGGAAAAAATAATTGTGACTGAGATTGCTCAATAGGTTCTTGTTCTCGTTACTTAGCATACAGAAATTTTGATTTAATGATTCTTTTTCCCTGCCTTTCAACACAAAATCTTGCTGGAAGATCTTACTGGAATCTTCCTTATGCTATGAAATCTTGCTGGCACTGATGGGACTTGTAGTTTCTTGAGCCATTTTATGTAGCATAGTGTCATTATCATCAAGTTGTATGACTGCTGTAATAGTTAACGTACTAACTGGAAATAGTTATTGGTCATCCAGACTTCCAGGGTTTTTTTCCAACTTGGTTATAAAACTAGACTGATTCACATCAATTACGTACTTTTCTAGCTGTCTAGATTTCTATTGGATTTGGTTTGATTTGCAGATATGCAATATAAGGTATCAGATGTAACTCACCTGTAGCTTGAGTCAATGAAAAAGCAGAGTTTGCTTTCCAAATTACAGTTTGGCTGGGTTCCTCATTAGTCTCTGGTTTCCAAGTTCTTAGCCTGCTAAATCACAGCGTCTTAAGGATTGGAAGGGACTTTTAAAGGTCATCTAGTCCAACTCCCCTTCCAGAATCTTTTGTTTGTCAGGATTGGAGTTCAAACCTACTGAGCAGCTCATATAGAATAAGGTAGCATTTTGCACTAGACTTACCCAGCTAGACTTTTGCTTTCTACAGGTCTCATAGGTGTCATCTCACTACCACTTCCAGCTAAGCAAAAAATAAAATCCCTAAATGAAAAAACTAGGATGAAGAACAGGCAGGTTTTTGGGCTTGTACGTTAGACTTCTATTAAAAAAGTTTGTAGATGGCTGAAAGCTATTGTTTAGTATGAGGGATTTTGGTACTTGTGCTTGTGTACTGCACTGTAGTACTTAACTGCTGTCAGCTTGAAATGCTGGAAGCTTAGGGATTCTATAAATGGAGAGCAATTGTGGCTACATGGAACCAGTTGGGAAATGTTTTCAGATCCTTACTAAATGAGAACAAATAAGTTGTAGTAGTACGTATTCCTTTCAGTCCAGTGAGGGATCAAAAGTGTGAATTTGTTGCAAAGTTAACCTCAAGACATGTGGTGAAAGCTCTGTAACACTGGGTTGGACTATATGATCTCTTCCAACCCCTACCATTCTATGATTATTGTGAAAGCTGAATGAGACAACAGGTAGTTTTAAACAATTTCTGGTAGAAGTTATGAGGGAAAGAACTGGTAAGTGATGCTACAAACTAAAAATTGTACAAGCCTTGTATAGCAGATATTTTGTTTCAGCTGGTGAAACCAAAGCAGCAGCAGAGGGGCTGGATTGTGAACTGTAAAGAAAAGCTAAACAGCTGAATGGGGCTAGTATTAATGGTTTTTTTGTGAGTATGAATGTTTATTTTTTTTTACATATATATATCTATATCTCAGAGCAGAGTGAGATAACTAGTGTTGTACTCAAATAGAATATGGGGAAAAACACTTTTGTAGAAACTGCAGAGTAACAGGCAACTAAGAACAAAGTCTTTATTTTCCCTATTTAGCCAAAGAGAGAAGAAAGAAATAAAACTTTTGCCTGGGAGCAGCTGTTAATGGGTCTCTGACTTGGTTTCCAGAGAAACCTGTGATAGTGATACATGAAATGCAATCTTATTCTGTGGGAATTTAAGTCCTGGATTGACCTTAACACTTATTGAAATATGGGTGAAGGTGATGTGAGATGATAGGTACAGAAAGCAAAAGGGCAACTTAGATTTAAAAGCTCTTGATGTACACGCTAATATCTGGACTCTTGAAACTTATTTTGTCTTGTCCATGTAAACAGTTTGGCCTGTAACTGAAGCCAAAACTAGAAGCAAGTCCGTGTTTGTCTTCTGTGCCTTCTTTTGGAACCTTATTACTTGCTGCTTATTTCTGTTATGTTGTGCTATTTTTTTTTTTTTTAGTGGGAAAACCAGTACATGAGTCTCAGGACTATGAATGGTACTGGAGCACTCCTTCCCTCTGATGGTCAAGAGGGATTCTGATCACTCTGTGTGTATTTACTCTGCTTCTTGAGAGGAAAAATTAATTGGACATTATGCAGTGATGAATATAGAATATGGCTGTCTGAGTCTTAACTCCATGAGATGTCACTGGATTTCTTACGTAGTTGAAGCATCATGTGGTTTTGTGGGCCATTAACTTCCTTGTGTGGCTCTTCATACAAGCAGAGTTACTTAACTTTTTTTGTTCAGTTTGATTACTGTAATTTACCTATAACTCTTTGTATGATTTCCCTAGTGACATGTCAAATTGCAGACCAAAATGAAATAATAGGACTCTCAGTCTGTGTACTCTATAGCTAATCCATGTCTCTTATACATTTCCATAGTCTTTCATAAGTGGTTTGAGTTATAACATGCTTTTCTTGTCCAAGATGAGATACCCAATTAAGAGATTCCTTTTATTGTGAAGCTTGAGGAATCATTACATATATTGCTGCAAAGAATATGTTGCCATTATAAAACTAATAAGGCTTTCAGAGTGAGTTGCTTAAGGAGTATAACTATCTGGGAATCATTCTACCCCCCAGAAAAAAATCTGTTGTCATAGATCTTTCAAATAAAATAATCTAAAGGCTGCTTCATCTTCTGTTGTTTGGCTTCTGGGAAGTAAAGGCATGTTTCTCTGAGGCTATTATCAAGCCTGAAACTTTTGCCATCTAGCAGCTCAGTTCATAGGAGTCCCAGTGTTTTTCTCACTTCGTTTAAAATACTGATTCACTGTGGCAGAGAAAAACATTAATATTTATACTATTTGTAGGTACCAGATTACATCTAAGAAGATGTTTAGGAGTGGTTTGTCCAGCTGTGTTCCACGAGTTACAGCATCTGAAGCTGACTGTTGTTACTCTAGTTGTTTACTGTCAACTGTGTTTCAGCCTTGTTGCACGAAAGCCATAGCAAGAAAATATGAACATCTCTAAAAATAACTTAGAGACAGTTGACTTGTTTTATTGTAGCGTAGAACTGGCTTGGCCTGTAGGCATGTTGTTCATTCTGTGATATAAGGTATTGCATGTCTTAAGTCACTGTCTTGGTTTCAGTTGGGATAGTTAATTTTAGGGCTCTATTTTGGATTTATACTGAAAAGAAGTTTGATAACACACGGATGTTTTGGTTATTGCTGAGCAGTGTTTACACAGAGTTGAGGATTTTTTTCTTCTTAACCTGTGTCTTGCCAGTGGGTAGGCTGGGAGTGCACAAGGAGTGAGGAGAGCATGGACAGGACAGCTGACCTGAACTAGCTGAAGGGATATTCCATACTATAGGACATCTTGCCCAGTATAGAAACTGGGAGGAGTTGGCAGGGAGGGGTGGATCACTGCTCACACATGGGTCAGCAGGGGGTGTGAAATTCCATTGTGCAGCATTTTTTGTTTTAGTCAGGTCTTATTTCTCTTAATTACTATGATCATTGTATATTATTTTCAGACTTCATTTCATGTAGTTTTTAAACTGTTCTTGTCTCAATCCCAAAGCTTTACTTTTTTCCAATCCTTCTCCCCATCCCACTGAGGAGGAAGGTATGGGGTATGAATGGCTGCGTGGTGCATAACTGCTGATTGGGGTTAAACCACAACACACACATGTTGCTGGCTCATGTTCATATTGCTGCCCACTAAGACCTCCAGGTCCCTTTCCCCTACCCTACTCTATAACAGCCTGTACTGGTACCTGGGGTTGTTCTTTCCCAGATGCAAGACTCAACACTTGCCCTTGTTGACTTTCATTAGATTTCTCCCTGACCAACTCTCCAGCCTGTCCAGGTCTCACTGAATGGCAGCACAGCCTTCTGGTGTCAGTCATTCCCCCCAGTTTAGTATAATCAGCAAATTTGCTGACAATACCCTCTGTTTCTTCATCAAGGTCATTAATAAATAGATTGAACAGTACTTTTCCTGGCACTGACCCCTGAGGGACTCTGGTAGATACAGGTTTCCAACTAGGCCCTGCCCTACTGATCACAGCTCTCTGCCTTCTTCCTTTCAACCAGTTAACAATCCACCTCACAACCTGATCATCCAGCCCATACTTTCTCGGTTTTGCTGTGAGGATGCTGTGGGAGATGGTGTCAAATGCTTTTCTGAAATCCAGATAAACCACATCCACTGCACTACCACCATCTGTCCACCTGGTTACATGTTCATAAAAGACTATCAGGTTGGTCAAACATGACTTCCCCTTGGTAAAGCCATGTTGACTGCTCCCAATGACCCTTTTGTCCTTTATTACTGGAACATACAGGAATGGCAGTAAACATTAAAGTAGGTTTGTCATTTTTCAGTAGCATGGTGAGAACTAATATCTGGAAATCTACAAAACCTCCAAAAGGATGTTTAAGATATCACAGCTACTGAAGTTGTTCTGCATTTGAGGTACCAAAGATGTATATCATCATCATACCATATAACCATGTCTATCAAAGTTAGATGACTTAAACTGTGAGGCCAGAATGAGGCTTGGAAGTAATGCCTGTAAGGAGGAAAGGCAGGTGTTTTCTTAATTCTACTTCCCCAGGTGAAATCTCAAGCCTTTGGGAACTTGATGTGTATAATTTGAATTCAGAAGTAGATCAAACCTTTCTTGAAGTTCAGGTTGCAAGTTGGACTGCAAGCAGCAGCTGCTTTTTGCAGTACAGCTCTTGAATGATTGGCAGCAGAGCTGTATGAAATGCTAACTGCTAAGTGTTCTTAGGTACCTCAAACTGTGCCTTCAATGCTTTTAGGTTTGGAACATGCAATTATGTCTTCTAGCACAATTAAAGCTACAGGTTTTCCCTTGGAAGTGAAGTGTATTTTAAGCAAAGCTACATTCTACTTGAAGTTTGGGCATGTAAGCTTCATCTGTCTGTGTATGACAGTCTTCATTTAGAGTTTGGATTTTCTATTCAAAATACCATGCTTATTGTTAAATCTGTGTTACCTCTATATATAACTCTATGTAATGTGAACTTCAATGATTTTTGAGTACATTCAGGACCTCAAGAAGTAGATCCTCACACCAAGATGAGGGAAAGCAGATTGCTCAGGTTCATCTAGTTGCAAATGTCTCTACAGATGTGGCTTCTGAAACCTCTTTGGGTAGCCTGTTTCAAGGTTTAGCTGTGCAGGTGGCTTAACTTTTCATACTATATAATAAGAATATTTCTTGATGCAATTGTCATCTGTTGTTCTTCTGTTGTGTAGGTCTAGAAATAATTTTACCCTGTGTTATGAAGGCCCCCCCATAGACAGCAGAGGTAGCAGTAATACATGCACATGCAAACACCTTTACTTCAATCTGAACAAGCACAAATTCATCATTCAGAGCGATTTGTAACTCTTCCTTAAATTTCCTTCCACATGTTTTTGTGAAAGTTCAGTGTGTTTTGAGATGCTCAACAAACAGACTTTATTATCTGTAAATAAGTTCTCATAACTTGAGTTTGCCCTGCATGAAATGACTTATTTGGGCTTTGTTTATTAAAATATTTATCTTTGTAATTCATATTAAACTAATTCATCTATCAGAAGAAGTCCTTGTTTGGAAATTAGTGCATTGAGCCAAGGGTTTTCTAATTCATGCTAATGAAGAACTTCATCAGTGGACTCCAGGTAGTTGTGACTATTAGCACTTGTCATCTTCTGTTTAAAAAATTGTCTCAAATCCTGACTGTTTGGCATAGTTCTTCAATCAGTCCTACATAATATACTATTTTCTTAAAGTGGTGGCTCTTATCTATTGAAGGTTTAGTAGCCTTCCATGTACAATTTGGTTGCAGATTATCAAGATAGTATTCACAATGATCATTCTGGTTAACAAGTAGTTATCTTAATTCAGGTTATTCATTGTAATTTACTCTAGATTGTCACATAAAGGAATAAGTCAATTAAATGTTCTGTGTCATCCTATTCAGTAATGTCTTAATTCAAAAAGAATAACTAAAATTTCTTTAGCTGAACTTGTGACACATTCTGGAGAAATGTTTTCTCAAGGTCAAACTGTTCTAAAATATTTACCATCATCTATTTAATCCAATTACTGTAGAGCACCATCTGAAAGTCTTTTAGTTGTTTTTAATTCAAGTAACCAGCTGGAGAGCTGCAGATGGTGTTGACAATACTATCTGCAATTATGAAGCATCTTCACTTTACTGGCATTTCTTACTTTGTCAGGAACTTCACCTTTTCTGTGGATATGTCATGGTAGCAGATTCTGGAATGTTGTGAGTGGTGTGCTACTTTACAGGGTGTTACTTGTTTTTGTAGGGTAAACTACTATTGACTGATATTAAGAGATGGGAGCAAGGGGAAATTGGTTTTCTCTGTGTAAATGAGATATAGTCTAGAGAAGCAGAAAGGATTAAAATTTAACCAAATTCTTTCCTTGTGCTTTCACTCTGTACATGTTGGTGGAGAACCATGCTTTCGCTAATTAAGCTGTTTTGCACTTTATCTGCAGAATGTGCCTATTTGTGTATTGTATCCCTTATGTCTAGTGGTTGTAAAATGCCAGTTTAACTTTTTAGTCTGTTGATACTGTGTAATAGATTCCAGAAATCAATCTGCTACATAAAGTAGTATTGGATTTAATATTTTAAATTGTTCTGGTACTCTTGTAAAGTGTAAGTCATTGGAGAACTGTTGAAGGAATGGAGTTGTTTTTCTCTTTAGGAAATCGTTCTAGACACTGTAGGCACTTGGCTTGGGGGAGATTGTCTTGGCAAGGTCAAAAGTCAGATCTTTCTGGAAGAGACCTTTTAACTTCTATCTCTTCTCTCCTCGGGAGATAATGAGTGATAGTGTATGATGGTGTTAAAGCAGTTTGTTAACTGATGGGGAAGCTGAGTCTTTAAAGAAAATATTTACCTTCAGGAACTGATGGTTGTCAGTTTGCTGACTTGCTAGATAGCTACTAAACTAGATACGCAGCAGCATATCATTTACAACTTTGAGGTGAAAAGTTTGTACTTCAGCGACACCTAAGGGATATTTCCAAACCTGGGGTCAAAAGTAAAGCAAGACCAGCCAGATTCTGGGTTACTTACTTTCTCTAGTGTTCAAACTGTTTAGATACCAATTTCTGCTCAGTTTCTAAGGGGAATCAGCTGGGATTTGAAGCATAATAAGAAAAACAGGAGATGGTTATACCTTAGCATGAACTCAGTGCACCTTTACTTGCTCTGGAGAGCTTTGTCAGCTGGCTGACATGTTCTGCTGCCCGCCCTCTGACATGACCTCTGGAGTGTTACAGGTTCAGTGTCCCATAAAAGCCGTTATGCTACCTGTCTGGAGTCTTAAAAATGCCTTGACTATTGGATTCTGAAATCTGTTAAAATTTGCCACTTCCTAATTCAGAAGAATACTTTAGCGTGTTTAGATGTGTCTGTATTTATGGTGTTAAAGGAGTAAGGTTTAACCAATACTGTCAGTTCTTAGATACAAATAGATCCTCCGCTATCTGAGTCACAGAAGGCCCAGTGTGTGGTAAGAGTTTTCTGCCTACACAATTTAATATTGTAGTTGACATTTTTTACCAAACTTATGCAATCCTGATAGGGTTTTTAAGTATTGAAATGTTTTTGTTTGTTTTTTTTTTTTTAATGCATAATCTGCTTTGTATATCCTTATGGCTACAGCTTGTCTAAAATGACAAGTAATGAGGATCTGTCAGAACAGGCAATAATCTGTAGAACAAATTGTACCCAATACAATTACCAGTTACCTGGGGAACTCTAAGCTTAGTGTTACCTGTTTTCACATTCACTCTCTCATAATAATAAATACATCTCTTGGTAGAGGAGAATAAATTTGATATAATGAAATGCAATTGTTCTTCAGAGCTGAATACTCTCTTAAACTGTTGTTATCCCATAACGTGGAATTAGCTGACTTTTTTACTTGCTCTGTGTTAACCAGTACTATTTGCTTTCCTTTTAGATCAGTGTATTGTTACTCGGACATATCTCTTTCTTCATAAATTCTGGTTCTTCAGTGCTGCCTATTACTTTGGGAACTGGGCGTTCATTGCAGTAAGTATTTTAATTTTTAGAGATCTTTGAATCAAGTTGTGTAAATTACAGGAGTTGTCATTGAATCATATGCATCTCCACATTGCCATATTTTATGTGTACTGCCCATGTTATGCCCCTTAATTGAATGACAGTAACATTTTCTACTTACTTTAAATTTGCAGGTCTTTTTAATTGGACTAATTGTTTCATGCTGCAAAGGCAAGAAATCAGTCATTGAAGGTGAAGTGGATGAAGATGATTCAGACATGAGTGATGATGAACTGCCTGTTTATTACCATTGATAGCCTTTTGCCTTCAAGGTGGAAAAATGATATGTGGAGTTGCTGAAATTCAAACATGTATGGAATTGATTTCCAAATAAGCATCCTTGCACCTGTAAAAACATAGGAAATAAGTGTACTCACTTAAAGGGGTAAAAAACTGAGTATCACTTCTTGTGTCACTGTTATATCTGAACAAATATTGAAGCTGGGCTTGAATAATATATAGAAAATACTGGTTTATGATTAAATGTCTATAACTTTCTGATGTATAATTTGATGAACTGTTGTAACTGTTTCATAATTCGTGATGCTTTTCTATTAAGCGAAGTTTCCTTAAATACTTTCATGGTTAACTTGTAGGACTTTCCTTTTTTAAGCTCTTTGGTAAACTAGCTAAAATCTTGCAAAAAAACTGGTACAAACATGGCTAGAGAGATTTGGATGAGGTTTACACTTCCAGAAGAATGTGACTTAACTTTTGCAGTAATGCTGGCATTTTTGGGATTCCCATGTAAAACCATGCCTAAGGAGACTGTCCTTCAAGTATGCCAAAACCATCCACTTAAGTGGTGAGTTCTTAGATGGTGAAGAGTAAGTCATTGTTATTCTGATACCCTCACTGAGTTACTGTGAGAGTCTGCAGGTAACGATGAGGTAGCATTTGCTCTACCAGAACAACTCATTAGTGGAAATGACAATATTCAGCATTGTTGCAGTGTTAGTTCGGTTCTGAAACTGACAGGTGCCTGACTTAATTATTATTCCATTAGTTATTATTAAGATGTGATGAATTTTTACTTTAACGCAAATTGTCTAGTTTGAAGTTTTCTTTCAATATTTAATGTAAATGTTGTTAACTTGTTTACAAGCCAATATGTTTATATAAACACAGTTCATAAATATTTTTGTCATTGATGTTGTCTTTGTAAAGTGATGTTATTTTAGTAATACAGTTTCTGAGCTAAGGCTGAAAAATATCTTCAGAGATCCTTTGACAGATTGGAAGAGAAAATGTTTACAAGTTTTTGAAAGCTACCTGAGGGAGATTGAAGTCCATGCAAGCACATGACTATGTAACTTCACTGATCTTTTGTAAGACTGTTATTCAATAATTATTTAAATATAGAGCAATTATTAACGTAACACCTTGCTTACATATTTGCAAGTTCTTAGAACTGACAGATTTCTATTCAGTTATTTCAAAAACAGTCTGCCTTTTTTGTTATGATATTTCAGAACAGCAGCCTCTCAGGAACTTTGTAATTTAAATTTAGTTTATTTCAAGAAGTCTTAAGGTGACTTGCATAAACACAGGGAAGTGCTGTCTGGGCTCTTACAGGAACAGTTAAAGGTTTGTTAAAAGCCTTCATTTTTATGGCAACTGCTCCAATAATACACTTGTTTATGTGGGAACGTGGATCATGAGCTGCAAACACACAGTGAAGTCTACTCAGCTAACAGTCTGCTGTCAGTGAGACTGATAGTAGGTACTGACTAGGCAGTCAGGGTTCCCTTTGATTAGAATTAGCTGAACACTAATTAAAAATGACCAGTAAGGAAATCTTCAAGGAGTTTTTTTCTGGGGATGATTGGCAGGAAGGGGTTTGTTTCATGCCATGTAGGCATATTGCATGTAGGCTTAGGGGTCACTGGCCAAGATGCCTGGCCAGTCCCTAGGTGTATGTTGCTATAGGTCCCTCCTTTTTCAAGGCTTTTCTTCATTTCCATGATCTTCCTGGTCCTCTCTCCTGTCTAAATAGTCCATATGCAGAAATACTGAATCCTCTAATTAAAGAGAGAAGAGAAAATGCCACCAATGCAAAGACAGATAACTGTAAGTACTACTTTGTTAGTCCAGGTGTTAACCGGATTTACAACCAGACCATTTTTAGTTGCAGCTAGCAAGAAGTATCTGCATGAGAATTTAAAAGTTGTTTCAGTCGTTTACTGTCCCTCTGCCATACATGCAGTAAATAACTGTCAGCATTTATAATTGGAATTATTGTTCACCTGACACATCCTCACTGGAGTTTCTCAAGAGTTCAATGAACCATTTGACTGACAAGGTTTTAAAGGTTTCATATGCACTAATGTAACTGTAATGAAGATACACTCAAGAATTCATGTCTTATCAACACTTCATATGACAGGAAGTTGACACTTTTAACTGTACTGTGGCTTTAAAATGAGCTAGAGGTGTTTTTGAAGTTCACTGTGTGATAAACTTGCTAGCTGTATTTGTACATCCAGTATCACTCACTGAAGAAAAAGCAGGGCTGTCTTTAACTGATAAAAGTACTTGGAGTTGCTCAATACTTGCAGGAACTTAAGAAACAGAATCTCTGTTACAGTATTTCCTAGTTGACCTTCTGTGTTTGATAACTTCATTGCAAGTATTTTATTCTTGCTGTGGCGGAACTTGTAGTATGTTTGAAAGAATTCATTCATTTTTGTGTTTGAGAGCTGACTGAATGACAGAGCCCAGAGGGTGGTGATCCATGGCACAGAATTGAGTTTGAAGCCTGTGGCCAATGGAGTTCCACAGGGATCGGTTCTGGGGCCAGTCTTGTTCAACATCTTCATCAACAACCTAGATGAGGGGTCAGAGTGACCATCAGCAAGTTCCTTGATGGCACCAAACTGGGAGGACTGGGTGATTACTCAGAAGGCTGTGCTGCTATTCAGCAGGATCTTGACCAGTTTGAGAGTTGGGCAGAGAGCAACCCTGTTGAGGTTCAACAAGGACAAGTGCAGAGTCCTGCATCTGGGGAGGAACAACCTCATGCACCAGTACAGGATGAGGGTCAAACTGCTGGAGAGCAGATCTGCAGAGAGAGACCTGGGAGTCCTGACTGATAATAAACTAAACATGAGCCAGCAATGTGCCCTTGTGGCCAAGAAGGGCAATGGCATCCTGGGATGCATCAAGAAGAATGTGGCCAGCAGGTCAAGGGAGGTTCTCCTCTCCCTCTGCTTTGCCCTGGTGAGGCCTTATCTGGAGTCCTGTGTGCAGTTCTCAGCTCCTCAGCTCAAGAGGGACAGGGAACTTCTGGAGAGAGGTGCAGGACAGGGCCACCAAGATGATCAAGGAACTGGAACATCTTTCATACAAGGAAAGGCTGCAGGAACTGGGGCTGTTTAGCCTAGAAAAGAGGAGACTGAGGGGAGATCTTATTAACATTTACAAATATTTAAATGGTGAGTGTCAGAATGTTGGAGCAGCACTTTTTTCTATTGTAGCTAGCAACAGGACAAGGGGTAATGGGATGAAGCTGGAACACAACAAGTTCCACTTAAACATAAGAAAAAACCTATTTCACTGTGAGGGTGACGGAGCCCTGGCACAGGCTGCCCAGAGGGGTTGTGGAGTCTCCTTCCTTGGAGGTCTTCAAGACTATGTGACCTGATCTAGGTGAACCTGCTTCTGTAGGGGAGTTGGACTAGATGATCTCTAAAGGTCCCTTCCAACCCTACCATTCTATGACTCTATGAAATGATAATCCAGAGTTCTGTGCAGGTCTGGGAGCAAATTTGAACTTTCTAGTCATGTTATTATAGAGTGTGTTGTCTTGTAAGCAAACGGTTAACATCTTCATCTGAGTCATCAGAGATCTCAGCTTTCTGGGCTCAAGTCACTTAAAGCACCAAAATTGTTTCACAGCTTTAATTATGTGAATGTTACTCTAAATCCATTTGTGTAGTGTGAGCTTGCAAAACTTCTACATGGGTGTAGTACTGCTGTCAGACCTGGCTTATGTTGGATATTTTTTGTTGTTATGCTACTAGTCAGCTTCTGATGTATTGGAGGCCTGTGAACATTAGAAACTGATGAGCCTTAAATCTTGCTGACACGTTGAGCTCAAACTGTAGTCACCAGGCATACGTTCAGCAGAATTAATCTGCAACACGTGCCAAATGGGTCTTCATCTTGGTGCTTGTTCTATAGTGATTGGTAGTTTTCCTGGAGTTACTAATCGTAAATCCAATAAAGCCTGTAATAGTCTGGTTTGTTCCTTAGCCGAAAGCTGACAGTATGCTGCCGCTTTCCTGCTGATTGCCAAAAATGAGTGAAAAGCCTTTCCTCGTGAAATGTGAAGAAACATCTGTTACCTCTTCTTATTTTCTGCTTTGACTTCAGGAAAAGATTTCAGGGTGGACTTGAGACTTTGCACTGAAAAGAATAATTGACTTCTAGGTAGAAGTGCCACACAACAATCAATGTGACAAAAAAACTAACGTACCCTTTCCATGCTCATGTTTTGCTTCAGAGTAATCACTGTAGACAACTCCTCCAATTTTTTTTTTTTGGGGGGCGGGTGAGATCTACTGCTTAGAAAACATATTTTTTGGGCTTAGCTATTTTATTGGACTCCTTCAACACAATTTAACTGGGGCTAGAACATTTGGAAAATCATTACCCTCTTGTAGAAAGTATGTGGCTTATCCTAAAATGTTGGCAACTACTGGTATGCATAGCAGAGATGTATTTGAAGTGCTTAAGTAAATCATTAGGTGTAGTAACTTGTCTCCGTGTAAATAAGTAGATACTCATAGATTGCTTTGGGTTAGAAGGGACCTTAAAGCTCAACTAGATCAGGTTGCTTAAAGCCCCGTCCAACCTGACCTTGCGTGCTTCCAGAAATTGGGCAATCTGCAGCCTCTCAGTTCCAGTGCCTCACCATCCTTGCAATGAACTTCCTTATATCCAATCTAAATCTTTCTTCTTTCAGTTGGAAAGATATAATTGTTGTATCCATTCATGCCCTTGTAAAAATCTCCCCAACTTTCTTGTAGCTCCTTTTAGGTACTGGAAGTGCTATAAGGTTACCCTGAAGCCTTTTCTTCACCAGATGGAACAACCCCAAATCTCTCAGCCTGTCTTGATAGGAGAGGTCTCATTCAGCCTGTTACAACAGCACTGAAACACTTCTGGGTATGGATAGGGAAACGAAACACTGCTTGGGAAATTAAGCAAAGGAAAAAGAGTAAACTTGTCTAAAATAGTTTGAAGTACTCTAGCTTTTTTTTTCAGGCTCTTAGGCTGGAGATTATAGTTCATGTTGGTCATAAATCTTCTGACGTTAGTGTGGATCTTGTGCAGTCTTCTGCAAAGTCAGCTTTGTGGCAGATAAAGCAAAGAAATGAAACTGAAATTCATGTATTTTCTTCCTGTAAATGTGCATTTTGGTTATAGTTCTCAAAAGAAATAAGCAATGTTTTGATTGTAGTAAGATATCATTTTCAGTTAATAGTCTCAATTCTAAAATAAGTTGTGCTTCTAAATTAAGACACTTATCAATTCTGGATAATTAAATGAATCACATTCTAGTGTTCTTGACCAGTGAGATGTAGCTGTTACAGAAATCCTCTGGAAGTTGGACTAATTTTAATATCCTCCTATTTGGAGAGATTGTGTGAGTGATAGCACTTCAATCAAATCTACAGCTCAGAGGATTATTTCTTTGAAATAAACAGACTGTTTAAGCTCATTTAACAAAACTATATTTATAGTTTTCTTCCAGATTCACCTCTAAAAAGAGTGATGTATTTAGGGTGTCAGAAGAACTTTTGTTTCTGGAGGGTTGATCTTAGAGGTAAACCACACAGATTTGGTAAACTTCCTCATCCTCCTGTGTTCATCATGCAGAAGGACATGTGGGACATTCCCTGTCATAGGAGGAGTGATGCACTTCCATCATGAAAGAAGCAGCAATGAGTTTATTGATAAACATTGATTTAGCAGCGTTTCATAATAGATGTGACAGTGGTTTAGCAAGATTTGATGGCAAGGTACACTTGATATTTACTGCATAGGGGACAGGGTCAGACAAAACTTTCAGGGAGACTTCCCTTTGAGTCTTGTGGTTGAGAAAGGACCCCTTTGCGTTCAAAACTCTTCCTCAGGGAGGGATTTAACTGTGGCTGGATCCAGACAGTCCCAGTCTTGGTCAGGTGGCACACTCAGTCCTTCATATTACTGAGCTGAGATTTCCAAGTTTCATCTTTCTAATTTCCTATTCATTCACCAAGTATCTGATGCAATAAGGAGTAACCTTGAAAGGCATCCCTGCCCAAGGAGAGATCCTGGCATGCAGCCTTTGCTGTGCAAGAGAGCCTAATGGGCAACCAACTATTTATGGACTAAGATGATAGGCTTATAGTCATATTCATGTCGTACCTGTGTTTCAGTTGGCACAGGATCAGGTAGCCTTTGGCTATTGTTCTCTCTCACAAAGAGAGATGCAGCTCTCATGACCAGACACATCCATTATGGCCACTTGGGCAGGGTTATGGCGAATAAAGGTCAGGTTGGAGGGTCAAGGAATCATTACAGTTGGATGGAGTCCAACCACTAACCTCATACTGCCAAGCACATCACTAAACTAAACCATATCCTTTAGAGCCTCAGCTATGCAGATTTTAAACATCTCAAAGGATGGTGATTCCACCTGTCTGGGCAACACCTTCCAGTTTTTAATAACCCTCTCAGTAAAAAAAAAAAAAAAATTAAAAATCTTCCTAATATCTATTCTAAACCTCCCCTCATGCAACTTGATCCCATTTCTTCTTGTCCTGGCCTTCATTACTAGGGAGAAGAAATCAACCCCCATCTCACTAGGTTTCCCCTTCAGGTAGTTACAGAGAGTGATCATGTCTTCTCTCAACCTCCTCTTCTCTAGGCTAAACCTCTCCAGCTCCCTCCGCTGCTCCTCATCAGACTTGTTCTCCAGAACTTTCACCGGCTTGTTGCCTGTCTCTGGACATGGCTCCAGCACCTCCATGTCTGTCTTGTAGTAAAGAGCCCAAAACCAAACATAGTATTGAAGGTGCAGCCTCACCAGCACTGAGTACAGGGGCACAATCACTTTCCTGGTCCTGCTTGTGTTTCTGATACAAGCTAGGCTGCCATTGGCATTCTTGGCCACCTGGGCACACTGCTCATGTTCAGCCAGCTGTTGATTAATACCCCAAGTTCTTTCCCTTTGGGCAACTTTCCAGCCACTCTGTCCCAAGCCTGTGTTGTTGCATGGAGTTGTGGCCAAAGTGCAAGACCTTGCATTTGTTTTTGTTAAACCTCATGTGATTGGCCTTGGCCCATTGCTCCAGCCTGTCCAGGTTCCGCTGAAGAGCCTTCCTGTCCTTGAGCAGGTCTACACACCTGCCCAGCTTGGTGTCATCTGTGAATTTACTGAGGCTGCATTCAACCACCTCATCTAGATCATTGATAAAGATGATAAGCAAAACAGGCCCGAACACTACTGGTAATGGGCCGCCAACTGGATTTCACTCCATTCACCACCACTCTCTGTGCCCACCTGTTGTAGAGTGGGTCCATCTAAGCCATGGGCAGCCAGTTTCTTCAGGAGGATGGTGTGGGAGACTGTGTCAAAGGCCTTACTGAAATCTAGGAAGACCATATACACAGTCTTTCCCTCATCTGCTGTGGGTTATCTTGTCAGATAGGTCAAACAGAGCCTGCCCTTCATAAAGCCCTTTGACTGGGCCTGAACCTTTGGCTATCTTGTATGTGCCTCAGAATGGTGCTCAGGATAATCTGTTCTATAACCTTTCCTGGAACTGAGGTCAGGCTGTCAGGCCTGTAGTTCCCACAATTCTCCTTCCGGCCCTCTGTTTATAGATGAGGGTCACATTTGCCATTCTCAAGTGCACTTGCACCTCCCTGGTGAGCCAGGGCTGCTCGTAGGTAACGGAGAGTGGCTCAGTGAGCACTTCCACCAGTTCTCTCACTTTAATAGATGCTTAATTGTTGGGGATCATGATTAATTTAGAGTCTTATTTTTTCTTTTTTTTTTTTTTTCCTCAGAGAAAGTGTGCAGGTTGCCTGTACAGTACACAGGTTACATAACTTGAGCAACTTTGAAAAAAGATGTCAAAATCTTGAGTGTGAGAATCCAACTATCTTGCATAAAAGTAGAGACTGTGAGAACATTCAAAGCAAATGTGAAGCTGAACATAGGTGTAGTTCCTACTGAAATTTTAACCTCGATATGGATCTTCTCACTAGAATGTGTTGAACTGTCAATGTTTCTGTGAGCTGTACTGAGTTTGAAAGTTTTTCCATATGTGTGTTACTTCAAGTGAGAGTACTTCAGTCAGTATGGTGAGATAGATTTCTAATACAGTGAATGTTTTTGTTATCCCCTACATCCTCCAAGGTTGTAGTCTGGGGGCTTATAGCTGTATTAAGCACTTGAAGGAATCTCCTGGGACTGAAATGTTTGAATATCACACATAATGTGTAACTTTAAAGGTACCACTTATGTCCTAAACTTAGAATCATGTTATCATTTTGGCTCGAAAAGACTTTTAAGATTGAGTCCAGCCACTAACCTAACACTGCTAAGCCCACCGCTTAACTATGTCCCTAGGCATCACATCTACATGTCTTTTACCTTCTCTGACTTGTTCTTTTCTAAACTACTGAGTTAGAACAGTGCAAATCTGTATCCTGCTGACTTTACATCGTTTCAAAGTAGAAATTATCATGATCATGGGTGTCTGATGTCCATGAAATAGTCTTTTGGAATGGAACAGTGAAGAAAACTTCAATTTATTGTAAAGAAAAGTGTTTTCTTCTGTTTTGAGATGCATAATCCTAAATGTAGAACTGCTTCTTACTCAAACCTGGAAGTCAAGTTCTTAGCAACGGACATACCTTTCTAGTTCAAGGAGAGCAAAAATCCCACTTACAAAACACATGAACTACATAGGAGTTCCAAAGAAGGGTGATGAAGCTGCTGAAGGGTCTAGAGCACAAGCGTTATGCGGAGTGACTGAGAGAGCTGGGATTGTTTATCCTGGAGAAAAGAAGGCTGAGGGAAGACCTTATAGATCATTACAACTACCTGAAAGGAAGTGTGGACAAGAGAAAATGGCCACAAGTTGTGCCAGGGGAAGTCTGAATGGACTCTGTCTGAAATATCTTTTCTAACCTAAACAATTTTGTGATTCTAGAAATCTGCATTTTCCCAACGATGAACCAGACCTTTCAGAAACTGATTTTGAAGAAATAAGAGTAGTTTTATTAATGTCCTTGACTAGAAAAATATGCATTTTCAGTTGTGCAGACATTGATAACAGGTTTATTTTCATGTTGGATTTTGAAAAATGAGGGATGCAGCTCCTGAAAAGCTCTGGGAGTTCAGATGATTTAAAACATGCTGCTTTGTGCTTGAAGTATATAAGTAAAATATAAACCAAAATGTTTTCCTTCCTAGTTCATGAAGGAACTTAAAAATAATATTTAAAATATATCTCTTTAATGGATAAATTGTGCCAGCAGTTTTCTACATATTTGAAAATACATTCCTAAGAAAAAAGAAATACTTAACTAGTGCAGTCCTTGTAGAACAGTTTTGAGGCTTAACTACTTATGTCCCCAATTCTGAGTAGTGGAAGGATGCTACCAGAAGCTGGATTGCATCTTTCCTGAACTAGCTTTGAGTATAGTGTTGGAAGACTTAGAGAGAACATTTTTTGTAGCTCTGTTTTTAATATATGACTCCTAGCCTTGTGCTATTTTAAGCCTGTCCAAATGCTATCTCACAACATGTTGGAAGATGCTGACATCTCTAGGAAAAGAATATGTTTGAAGAAGCAGTTTTTCATACACAAGACAAAGGTTGAGTGAACAATCTTCCATGTGCTGAATCCAGAGAGGAACTAAAAGCTGGCACTATAGAGTTCAATGCTAACTAAATTATGGACAATTTGGTATCTGAAGGTTAGATACTGCTTCACTCCAGGCTAATTCTCATTGTGGGGAGAGCTAGTGCTGCAGGATGGTGTATGCAAAACTAGAGTACTAAGAAAGGAGCTTACTGGTTACAGGTGCACAAACGTGCTCTGTGGGTTCTGAAGTTTTACCTATAAAGAGTCTTTCATTTCCGCCAAGGGATTAGATTACTACATGAGTGTGTAGCTGAATTATCAGAGAATCATAGAATGGTAGGGTTGGAAGGGACCTTTAGAGATCATCTAGTCCAACGCCCCTGCAGAAGCAAGTTCACCTAGATCAGGTCGCATAGGAACATGTCCAGGCAGGTCTTGAAGACCTCCAAGGTAGGAGACTCCACAGCCTCCTTGGGCAGCCTGAGCCAGGGCTCCCTCACCATGAGTTAGGTTTTTTCTTATGTTTAAGTGGAACTTGTTGTGTTCCAGCTTCATCCCATTACCCCTTGTCCTGTTGCTAGCTACAATAGAAAAAAGTCCTGCCCCAACCTTCTGACAACCACCCTTTAGATATTTGTAAATGTTAATAAGATCTCCCCTCAGTCTCCTCTTTTCTCGACTAACAGCCCCAGTTGAAGATATCCCTTCTTGTTGCAGAGAAGTTTGGACTAGACTTTAAGGTTCCTTCCACCCAAACCATTCTCTGATTCTCTTCATGGAATCATAGAATCTTCATGGAACCATAGAATCATTCTCTTGATGAGTTAGATCTTGAGAACTACATCGCCTCTTCAGGAATATAGCAAAGAGATGAACATTTGGCCGAAGCTGGATTGGGGCTCAATTTTTGGACTTGGCACTTGAATTCCTTTGCACTCACATCAAAGGCTGATTAAAAAACGTGGGCAGAACTTAGTCTGAGCAAATCTGATCTCAATCCTCAGCTGTCTTAATTATCAACAGACTGATCACAGGTACTTTTTAAAATGGCTAATGCATGATTTGGGCTGCCAGGCTTTCTAAATATCTTTAATTAAAGTCCCTTGTATGTTTAGAGATGTCCTTCTCTGCAGATGTCCTAATATCTGACTTGTATTGTTTGAAATACACCTGGGACTACTTTCTTCATGCAAACAACCAGTTGGCTGCAATACCTGCCCAGTACTGGTAAATCATGACACTGTCCTCAGTTTGAATGGAACAAATTTCTGTTTTCACACCTGGAAAAGAATCCTCATCACCATGCTCTGAGGGAGAGCTCTTTCCCTGCTGTTGGACTTTATGTATTGTAGGCTTCTAAACATCTGTTGACACTGAAGAGAGAAAAGCTGAAGAACCAGTTATTATAGCTGATTGCTCTGTGATGTGTCCACAAGCCAAGAGTAGTGGTGGTGAGCCTGGCCAGCAGCAAATTAGAATTTTTGCGGTCTTGGAGATATTCCAAGAGTAGCTAGATTGGTGTTACAGGCTTGAATAAAGCTGCCTTGTAACATAATCAAGCAAAAGAGCACTCATTCATCGCTCATCCTGCCATATTGTCCTGCTGAACAAAGGATTTGTCATGCTGTGGAACCAGCGTTACCCATGTGGTGTGTGTGGAACTAACATTGATGTGCAAGGTTTACTGAGCAGACAAATGGTGCCAGCTTGAAATCCACATCCTACCAACAGGAATGCTACCTTTGTTCAGAGATAAAACCTGTCTACTCTTTGATTTAGAAAAAAACGCAGGTAGGCATCCGGGCAGGCTGGCATCCTCCTCTAGTGGGGCAAGGAGCTGTTTTAATGCCTTTCAACCATTTCCACAGACTTCCGGTGTAACTGGTGAAGTCGTGTGAGGATGGTTCTGTCTCATCCTCTTAGCTATGTGTGAACAGTCCCTGTTTTGACAGGCTTGCTGGATGTGTCTTCACAGTTCCCAGTAAGGCTCCCAGGTCTCCTGCCAAAGACGCAGTGATACGTACGTCATTCAGACTTGGCAAGTCTATGGTTGGGCTGGATTAGTAATGTGGAGAAGGGCTGTTCTTCGTGTACGTGAATTTCTGTCTTCAGGAGTGTGCTCTAAATAGAAGTGTGTCTGTATTAGTGCCCTTTTTTAGGTTAGTGTCTGAGCGAAGATTTGTAACAGCAGCTCTGAGTTGTCTGGTATGACAGGGACGTTTTGAACTGAAGAGCTCATGTCATAAAGAACTAGCCTGTCACTCCAGATAGCAGTACTTTTAATCTTACTCCATCTGTTTCTGAAGTGCCTTATGTAGATTTACCTATTCATTTAAAATTAAATGCCTAACTCACTATTCTCCAATGACATTTTTTACTTTGTCATTTTACTGTTGTTTTTCAAATTATTTTTTCAAGTGCTTTTTGGGGGATTTTCATCTAGTCCTGTGGGCAAGTAATCCTCAAGTACTTTAAGGAACCCACTCATTTTATACAATAATGTTGCAAGATTTATACTCAAGTGTCATTGGAGTTGCATTCAAGTAATCTGTTTGTTGAGTCGCGATCCTCTCATGGATAAAAGACTACACGCTCTTGCTGTACCTAGTGCCCCACTGTTGCTCTCTGATGCAAGTGTATTATAAAGACTCTTTCCAAAACTCTTCTCAGGGATTCTTTTGCAAATCATCAGCTGTTTAATTGCAAAGGTTATGCTGCTAGTTGCCCAACGTACTTTATTTTTTTCCCTTACGTTTTATCACAGCTCACACAACATCATCATTTTTTTTGCAGTATACCAGTACTCTCAAGTCTGTAATACTCCTGTGTGAGCTTTTGCAGTGATAAAAATTTATGTATTGGACTTGACTATTAAATTGCATCCTGGATGAGAGCTATTATCCATACTGTATGGATTCAGCTAGCTTTTCTTGTTCCTGTTGTCCTGAAGAGCGTCCTACTCTGTAGTCAGCTAATCCAATGTGTTCCAGTGGAGAGGTTAGCAAAGTATCCCTGAAGTTACTCACCCACAGCACACCATATCCAGTTTCCAGCTATCTTGAACCTACTTCCAGTTGGTTTTTTTTCTGTTGTGTTAGTCTCTTTTCAGAATCAGTAGTGAGTTATATTGTTTGTGTCTTGTATTGTTCATATGATGAATTCTTAGTTATGAAAAATGTTCTTCCACAGCAATGATGTCAGCTTGATTTGAAAAAGTTCCTACGGTGGAAATTATTACATCAATGTGTTAAAGTTCCTTTTGTTATAGCTCATCTCACCCCCAAAATAAGCATGTTCAGTGTAACTGTCATAGCATGGACACTTCTGTAACATTTTATTAATGTACAGAGTGGCGTAGCATATACAGTTTAGTGTAAATTATTTTGTGTTTAATCATACTGTGAGTTATCAGAAGGGAAAGCTATCAAAAACAGGGAGAGACTTCTCACTCTTGAATCAGATTTTTTTTAATCAGCAAACCAGAAAAATATCTACGTACAGAAGTGAAATGATGCCCATTTTGAATTAAAAATAATCACATATTACCCTTTAGGTAAGGAAGGAATAGCATGAGCATGCAACTGAGTCATGCTGAACTGCTTTAATGGCTTGCAGAGAAGGGCCCCTTTTGGCAGGATATTGATGCTGCATCTAGTGCTTGCCTAATGTGTTTGTGAGCTGGTTTGCTATTGTAATAGCAAAAATAAACAGACTTTGAGGTAAAAAGGAGGGAGAAGGACTGCGTAACTTGAGTAGGAGGAATGATCTTGGGAAGGATAGTGAGTGAGCTCAGGACAGCAAGCGAGTTGCTCAGAGGATCACACAGAATTTTCTGGAAGAAAGATTGTCCTTGGAAGATACCAGACAGCTGTTAAGAACTAGAGTGGTCTACCAGAAATGAGGAAGGTCCATGTCAGGGCTGCAGACTTGGATATTAGGGTGAGTGTGATGCTCTCTTAGCCCCTCTGGAGGTGGCTTACCTAGCTGAGACCAATGTTCTAGGGAAATCTGGTCACCAAAGGTCTCCTTTTCTTGACCTTGACTTTTCTTTTTGTAGCTCTGGCTCTTATCACATCCTTACTTCAATTCTGAACTGGTAGTATGTTATGCCTTCTTTGTTGTTGTTGTTGAGCTTTTCTTTTAAAAAAGCCCAATAAGTTGTTTCAGAGTGTTTTACCCTACCATGACTTGAATTAACTGTGATTTGAACAGCAAGTTGGTAACGTGACGTTTTCACACAAAGATGCAGCAGATCTCTGGTATGCCTTAGCTATGTGCAGCTCCTTTGCATGTGGTTCAGGTATCCAAAGAGCAACAGACTTGCATGTACTAGGGAACAGCTGTCACCTGCAGGGAGATGAACCAAGCTTTTGTAATGGGTCATCTCAAAAGAGTTGTAGAGCTGTGCTGAGGCATTGCTGTGCACACTTGCTCCTCAATCAGAGAGATCTAATCATCCTGATCTGAGACATGAGCCAGCTCATCATCACCTGCCTGTTCTTTAGCAAGTAAGTACCTGCTTGAGCAGGTGGGTTTACAGCTAGCTATGAAGAAAGCCAGGCTAAAGTTGTTGTCCCAAGGAGGAGCCTAGAAACATCTTTAAGACAAAGGTGAAAGGGAAGGGCTTTAATTACCGTAAAAGGTAATAATATAATTATCAGTAAGGAAAGACTCCTCTGTGACTCAGAGTGGGTCTCAACATGTATTGTGAAGACCATCAAAGGATTTGCTATGCTTTTATTGTGCCAGTCTTCACTGAAAGGGTCACATGTCTGACTGCTGTGGACTGGTGATTGAAATGCTTAATTCAGTGATGAGAAAATAAAATGTGTCTTTCAATAAAGACGGAACAGATTAAGAGGATATTTCAGTAAGATACTTTAAGAAGGGTAAAGCCTGTTGAACTTTATCCTGAGGTAAAACAGTCTGCCCTGCTTCTGCCCACACCCTCCCCTCATCCCAAAAAAAAAAAAAAGGCTGATGAAATATCAGACCCTTTCAGCCATTTGAGGGAATTCTGTGATGATGTGACAGAACACTGATAAGAAGAACTGAACTCTGAGAACTGAAAGAAATAGCCAGAAAAGTCTATCACCCAGTCAGTTTCCAAGAAAAATAGTTGAATAACTGGTAAGTACCTGAAAGCTTTCCAGCAAATAAGTAATAGCTGATAGAGATTTACTGAAATAATCTGCCTGAGAAAGGCATGGGCACTGTGGGCAGGGAAGAAAGTTCTTGCTTTAGAAAGCTTTTTGTCAATCCTGATGGCATTCGGATAAGTTATCTCAGAAAAACCTCCTGGTGGGCAGATGCAGAAGCAATTGGAGAACTGCACTCAGAAGACATTAAGCAATCATTAATAAACTAAGATAAATGCATCAAGTTGGGTATTGATGTCTGTCCTGACTCCAGTGTAATGTTACAGTAGTAACATTATGGATGGACCTCAGAGGATAGAGGGTGGATTTAATAAACTTGCAAATAGTTTTAAGTCTGTGGAGGAGTGCAAACACTCTAGAACAAAAGAATAATCCTATCTTTGTCTCCTAGCTATCCCAGCTAACAAATTTGTTTTGAAAGCTACATTCCTAAAATCTGTGCTTCTCCTTCATTGCCTAACTAAAGATGCATTAGCAGTATTATTCCATAATCATTGTGTGCAAGTTTACCTCTCACTGTTACCTTTTAAAGTATTTTTTTCTCTCATTTACGTGAATCTCCTATAAGAAAATCTTCCTCTCTTTGTTTTCTTCAACTTGGAAGAGGTGGTCCATTACTTCTCACTCTGAGACAATGATGAAGAATCTTCTTTATTCTGTCATACTTGTTTCCACAATGGAGGTCTGGGTACTAAATTATCACTGTGTTAAGCATTTCAGAATATTTCAATAGATATTTTAAAAAAGACCTTATTCCTCTCTTTTGCCTTGTTTGGTGCCCTGAGTCTTGAAGTTTTTCTTCTTTTCATTCAAATCCCCCAGTTTTATTGATTTGGACACAATGCCAGTCCAAAGTGACTCTGTGATATTTGATTGGTTTACTGCCCAGACAGAGGAGCGTTGTTATAACCTCATCTGCTGTTTAGACATGAGTAACAGTAATTGGAGAAAGGCACATGGGGATGTGGATCGAGTATGACTCTAGGTGAAGTCCTTGCCTGGAAGGTTAGCATTTAGATTTCCTTTTGGACTTATTTAAACCATAGCCATGTCCTCGGGTATATCAGTTGTGTGTTCCACCTTTCAGGCTGCTGGCAGTCTTAGCCAGAGTTTCAGCCTCTGCTATCTGAAATTGCTCTGTTCTATTAAAATAAATAGCTTCTAAAGAAGAGATTTACACTCATCCGTTTTAGTAGTGCCCTTGGCCACTTATTTATAGTGAATATCATTCTTTCTAACCTATTTGTATTGGGTTGATCATGGCCAGGAACTAAGCACTCATGCAATTACTCAGTTCCCTTGTGCCCCCATGGCAGGATGCAGGAGGGAAGAGCAAAAGCAAGAGAACTGGTGGCTTAAGATAAAAACAGTTTAACAGGTGAAACAAATCTGTGCACTCAAGCAAAGAAAAACAAGGAATTTATTAATTACTTCCATCAGCAAGCAGATGTTCAGCTGCATCCTGGACAGCAGAGCTTCATCATATGTAACGGTTACTTAGAAAGACAAATGCCCTAACTGGGAACATCCTTCCTGCTTCCTCCTCTGCCTAAGTTTCTATTGTTGAGTACAATGTCAAATGGTATGAGATATACCTTTGGTCAGCTGGGGTCAGCGGTCCTGGCTGTGCCTTAACAAATTCTTGCCTATCCCCATCTTACTGGCAAACGGCATGAGAAACAGAAGTGGCCTTAATACTGTGCAAGCACTGCACAGCAATAGCCAAAACACTGGGGTATTATTAATGCTGTTTTAGTTCCAAATCCAAAACACAGCATCATACTGTCTACTGTTTTCCCCCAGTACTTGGTACTGGTGAGGCTGCACTTTGAGTACTGTGTTCAGGTTTGGGTCTCTTGCTACAAGAAAGGCAATGAGATGGGCAATGAAGCTAGTAAATGGTTGGGAGAACAAGAAAGAGTTCGGTTCAGATGCTTATATAACAAAACTAACTCGGTTTTAATCTTTATTTGTAAACCATAATATCTGAGTCCCCCTCTTTTGACTGTATTGCTGAATAATTTGATTCAGTTAAGAGTGTATCTATGAAGCAAATCACTTTTGTGTGAATACCCTTATGCTGATGCTGTCTGCATTTTGGAGAGGTTTATTGAAAGTAGTTCTGATGCTGCAGACTGTGGTTGGAGTTCATGAGGTTCACTCCGGATGTGCATCTTCTGGCTTTGTTTTATTCAGAAACAATGCTTTATTCTGAGTTGATGAAGCTGTGAGGGATGAAAAAATGGTAGTTGTCATGCTTTCTTCCATTTGTATTGAATTGCTTGCAAACATAGATCCAACTGTTAGCTTTGACTTACATCCAGGACTTTCTTACAGTTCTGTTCCTGGAGCCTTTTGAAGTATTTGTGTGGGATAACTAAAGACTTTCTCACTAAATCTTGTTGCTCTATGAAGATTTGTTCTGAAGGCTGTATTACTTGCTTTGTCTGAATGTTACAGCTAAAATTTTTGCACTCAAGTGAAATATACTGAAAAACTGTCAAACATGCTCAATTCCTGTTACCATAGGAATTTATGAGCAGTCAGTTTTATGCTTTAAACCAACTTCCATTTCTTCTTGGAATCCCATTTTATTGAAATAGGTAGCAAGGTTATGTTTTGATTCCAGAAAATATTGACTGAAATATCACAACAGACCAGCCTCATTTCTCTTAAAAAAAAAAAGGTAAGAATAATATGAAATTATCATTATGGGAATAGAAAATAAGCCTGACTTTTGTGTTCCTGAGTTTCAGTTCTTTTCCTAAAGGCTGTGGTCTGCTTCAAAGATTCACAGTGATCTCATGTCATGTAGTGTTATTCTACACAGAGCTCATGTGGGAATCTGCTGCAACTGAAATGCAACTCACATTCAACTGTTTCTGCTCTAGTTTCTAGATACAAAAGTAAACCCCAGTTCCTCCTTATCGAGCTTGGAAATGAAATGTACCTGAGCTCATATATATATATATATATATACACATACACACACACATATATGTATGTATACACACTGGATTTTAGATGAGGCTTTGAAGCAAGAGAGCTGGAAAAATTGTGTTTCAGAGCAAATTTCAAATCAATTGGTGAAGGGATTTTGAATATCAGAAGACAACAAATCATCGGATCATCTGTAATTTAAGATAGTTTTCCTTGATTGCATAACTAGAGAATAGCATAGCAATTTCACTGGCCAAAAAGCTTCAGTCTTCAAAAGGAGAAAGAAAACAATCCCAGTATTTGTCAGGAACATTTTAAAATAAACACTAATAACTGAAGTGGCTACATGGCTGAAGGACTGTGAAGATGATTAAGGGACTGGAGTGCTTTTTATATGAGGAAGGACTGAGAGAGCTGGCACTATTTGTCCTGGAGAAGAGAAGGTTCAGGGGAAACCTCATCAATATATAGAAATGCCTGAAGGGAGGATGCAGAGAGAACAGAGCCAGACTGTTTGGTACTGTCACTGAACATCACTGAAGAGGCAATGGGCACAAACTGAAATACAGGAGGTCCCATCCGAACATCAGGAAACTCTTTCAGTATGAGGATGGCTGAGCACTGGCACAGGTTGCCCAGGGAGGTTGTAAAGTCTCCATCCATAAAGATATTCAAGAGTCATCTGAACATGGTCCTGGGCAGTTTGCTCTAGATGGTTTTCCTTGAGCAAGGGGTTAGACCGGGTGGTTCCTCCAGAGGTTCCTTTCTGCCTCAAGCCATTTTGTGAAAATCAGTCCACAGTTGTTAAAACCCACAAACCAATTTCACAGAGAATTACTTCTTTTCATATGTCCTACTCTTAGCTTCTTAGCAGTAAGGCTCTTGAAAACTTCTTTTCCTTTTGTCTACTTGCATTTTCTGTCAGTTCTCACTTTGGACTTGATTCATCATCTGGTCAGTCTCATGTTTTATCCTCTGCTTGAGATAAATGGTCTCCTTGGGTGCTAATGTCTTCATGCTCAGTGTCAACTCTTGCTTAAGTGACCTTGGTGAAATAAGTGAGGAATCCATGGCTATCTGTCAAGTGCTCCTGACAGGTGCCTTTATGCTTGTATGTGTTCATATATCTGTATATGTACACACACATACATGTATGCATTCCTGTATATGTTAGCTCTTATAAACTCTTACATGCTGGAACAAATGCCCTCTCCCCAGCCTTCCTGTCCTCTCTTTCTACGTTTGTACTCTTTATCTGTAAGTAGATTTACTTTATAGTTCACTGTTAAGTGCTAGGAATGAGAGCTCTCTCGTTTAATGGCTTTGTGAAATGTCAGCAATAATGGAATCCAATCATGAGCTACATCTCTAAAGATTCCTGTAGCATAGACAAATTGTTTCTACACCTATATTGCTCAGTCCCACAGTGCAGGGACTTTTTATTATTTTCAAGTAGAAATTAAGCAAAAGCCCACTTACATGTGCTCATTATGAAATAAATGACACTTGTTATTTAAACCTTTTTTCCTAGCCTGTTCACATCCTTCATCGTTATAGCTTATCACAGGCTTTAGATTAAGGTTTTATTGACACAGTCAAGTTTTGATGGTATTCATTGGAAATGATACAAAAATGTGGTACTTTGCAAAAATCTACTTTTAACAGCTCCTTAGAAGCCAGGAGTCTGAGGGCTATTGTCATGCTGAAGACCTCTACCTGAATCCTGATTTAAAGAATTCTCTCCAGCACTTCTTTTTCTATTGAGAGTACAGTTTCAGTGTAGACTATCACTTACGTATTAAAAAAAAAATAAAAAAAAATAGCCTGGCTTTGTTTTTCTACTACAGGTTTGGGTCTTTGTACCATCAGCCTTGCTTCATTTCTCCATTACTGCACCACAGCTTCTGAAGGTTAGGAAGAATATGGACTCCCTGAGGAACTGATCTTTCTTTTTACTGAATACCACTTGAGACTTCAAAAGTTTTTGGTTGTTTTTTTTTTTTTTTTAAGTGATATGTATACAATAAACTTATAATTTTTCCTCTTAAAATACCATTTCAACACTTGCAATGATCAAGCCACATCAACTTTCCTGGAACTGTTCCTATTGTGACCTGATCTAGGTGAACCTGCTTCTACAGGGAGATTGGACTAGATGATCTCTAAAGATCCCTTCCAACCCTACCGTTCTATGATTCTATGAAATAATCCCGGATTTCCTTTTATAACCTTAGTAATTTGTGTGAGCACATCTAAACTAGCTGTGTTCTTCCCTGCTTCAATAGTAACCAAACAGGCTGAAGAAGTGAAGATTAACCATGAAGAAATGTTTGTCACGTTTTCTTTAAAAATCTAGAAATACCTTTGCTGTTTTTTCCCTTGGAATTACATTTTGGAAATCCATGGATCAGAATGCAATGTTCTCTAGCTGTGAGTGACTGGCATCACTTTACTGCCTTCAAATAAACCTCCTCTATAAAAGGAAAGAACTTCCACTTTTTAGTAATGTCTGGTGTGGAGTATCTGTGGCTATCAAATCAGTCAGCAGAATGTTTGAGATTATGGCTCTGTCTGTAGATTTCCATAATCCTTTCATAACATTCTGGCCGAGAAACAAAATTAGAATTGTGAGGCCAGCAAGAACTGAAATAAATGGCATGACAATTGTATATTCAACCAGCTATGTATTTAGGAAGACAATTGCTTATTCTTTAGCTGTCCCAGTTCTGGACACAAGATGCTTGTAAATTCTAATGTGGTACTCAGCTGCCTGTCTTAGATGTTATGTTTAAAATTACTGTTCAGTGAGAAAGGTAAAATGTTTTTGGTTTTTTTTTTCAGAGAAGTTCCTTTCTCCAAATTTTATCTGACTCTTACATTTAATTTCATAGAAGGCCTGAGAAAGCTACTTCTTTTTTCCCCTGTGGAATGAATTAATCTCTGTAATATTGTCTTCTACAACATATATATTCTTTGATTGTATTTTTACTGCTGAAGAAATATTGGTTGTTGAAAGGTACTGAAAAATGTAAATTATATGTCCTGAATGGAACTACTGCACTTACTCAGCCCAGGAACATGAGGCTGACACAGCGTGGAAATTACAGAATCAGAGCCAGGGCTCCCTCACCTCAACAGTGAAATGTTTTTTTCTTATGTTTAAATGGAACTTTTTTTTTTTTGTTTCAGCTTCATCCTAATAACCCTTGTCCTCTTGCTAGATACCACAGAAAAAAATGATGCCCCAACCTCCTGACACCCACCATTTAGATATTTGTGAATATTAATGAGATCCCCCCTCAGTCTCCTCCAGACTAAACAGCCCCAGTTCCCGTAGCCTTTCCTCATATGAAAGATAAAAGTTCATGTTACAGCACATGAAAGCATCATGATGGTATCTAAAACACCAATCAGTACAGTTCAGTGTGTCTATTTTGCCATTTCCCAAAGATTTTTTTTAAATTGTCTGGCTCACATTGAGAGTTCTCTATCAGAATATATACATAAAGAATGAGTTAGTTCCTCTGACTATTGTGGAAACAAAAAGTCTTCTGTTTTTTGAGGAACGAGGCTTTTTATTTGGGTATATAGAGAGAGTTAAACTCACATAAATAAATAAAATTGAAGAAAACTTTGATAAGATAAAGTTTCCAAAGAGCTAAACCAATTTAATGTCCGGAGTTGTAGATGGTTTTGGTGGTAAGTAAAAATGGTAACATCTGTTATCGGAAAAGAGATATCTTATATGTGGCAAACATTTTTTATAAGGGTTTTTGCAACCAAGTATTTGAAATGGGTTGGGGTTTTTTTTGGTTTTCAAACCCACACTTGACAGAAAGGAATTTTCTTCCTGGCAGCTTCCCCCTCTGGACGAACCACATGTTCCTGTAGTACCAAGTGGTATCAAAGGCCATTGTCAATGAAGTGGAACCTTTAAGTTCTAGTCCTAATAATTTTACAAAATTCAGGAGCTCCACTAAATAACTTTTAGCAGGACTTTTAGCTAGTTTTAACAGGACTTTTCAGATTTGGCAGTGATCCAACTCATTGACTCAGTTTTAGAAAGTACTTTGGATGATTTGTTTAATGGCCTAGCATTATGCTGCAAAGCAGAGCAAATCACAGCACCTAAGACTTCAAAGTGTGACCGATGTGTGTCCTTCACTGCGTCAGCAAGCCATTAGGGGGAAGTTTCAAGCCCTGGCACACAACACAAGCTATTCTGAGGTAGAAGGGTACTGCAACCACTGTTGATTTTTCAACCTTCATATATTTTCTGTTTGCATCCACTATCACCAACATAAATTCTTGTATTAACTTCACTACCCAGAGGAGTCATTTTTATTCACAAGTGCAAAACCAGAACAATTTCAAGAGATTGCACATTCTTTTATCTCACAACGTAGTTCCTTCTTCATCTCTTTTTTTTTTTTTTTTTCTTCTTTTTCATTTACTGACATTCAAAAAAAAACAAAAAGAAAAGTTGATTGTCTGCACGTGTGTACACTTTTAGGAATATGTACTTAGTGCAGAGAAGGAAGTTACCAGAAAGAAAATTCCTTTCTATTAAGTGTGTTTTTGGAAAGCAAAATGTAAGTTTTCCCTGTCTGTATAGGAATCTAAAGAAAACTGTCACGTATACTTTTTTTCTATAAGGTTTGTCTCATTACTTTAAATGCTTTAGCAGGGAAATCCAAGTGCGAAAGGAAGTGAGAAAGGTCTTTCAGTCATAGAAACTGAAATGTGTGCAGGAATATTTAAATGGCTTTTAGATTGTGAGTTAGAAAAAGCAGTAGTTTAGTTATGAATCCCACCGATGGAACTTAACCAACAGCAGTAAATAAAGACCCTAGTTGGATGAATATTTTAGAAGACAGCTATGCCTTTTTTTTAGTGATTTTTAGGAGCAGATCAATTGTGTTGCTAATTTTATGATTCAACTGACCTGTGTTCAGTCTAATATAGCAGGAATAATCCACAACTGAAACTTTAAAATTTGAAGTATATAGTGTTCTAAAAGAAGGGCTATGTTCCTGTAGCTACCCAAAAGATGTAATAGAAGTCTGATATAGATCCAAGAGAACCTCTCCAGTCCTTGACTGTCAGTAATAGCACAATGAACCTTTTTTTCCTTTACCATAGCGTGGAGAGATTGTGCTTTATATTTTGACATGTTCCTCCCAGGGAAAGTTTGCCTGTCTGTACAAGAAAAACGCAGAGCATACAGCATCTAGTTATTTTCTGCAAGACTCCTTCCTCATCATTGCTCTTTCTGGATGCTGTTTATTCCAGCCAAGCTAATCAGACATTCCAGGCATGGATGCCCTGAGTTGACGTGACATCGTTTAATCTTCTCCTTTCACAGCATCTGAGAACTGAATCTGCCCAATGGCTATCTCTTTCTCTCTTTCCTAATACTTGCTTGGACTTGCAGTTTCCTTTTCAGATTCATTTCTTTTGATAGCAAAAGAGAAAAACTACTTCAAGTTGCCTTTTCTGCCTTTTCTTGATTAAAAAACAATGACACTAGGAAGCCAAATATCTGCATTTGGAATGCGTATTCTTGTTTTCTCTATTGATTGATCAGGAAAAGTCATTTTTTTAAATGGGAGCTGTTTAGTGGTTGAGTGAGCTCTATCAAAGGCTGTCTTTTGTCCATTTTGTTGCTAGTGCCATCTTTTCTGTTAATGAATAAACACTTCTCATGAATGGTTTTGTGCAGAGATAACGAGTAAGGTATTGGTAATGTTCCACATCTTGTGAGGCCCATCTCTGGGCTATCAATAGTGATATTTCACAGAGTAATTTCTCATTCTAAAATTGGTACAAATATGTGAAGACTTAGTCCATCACTGTATATTCCTTATAGGTATTTGGACACCTTTTGGCATAACTAGTGGTTACTCATAGAATCATAGAATGGTAGAGTTGGAAGGGACCTTTAGAGATCATCTAGTCCAACCCCCTGCAGAAGCAGGTCCACCTAGGTCACACAGGAAGGTGTCCAGGAGGGTCTTGAAGGAAGCAGACTCCACACGCTCCCTTGGGCAGCCTGTGCCAGGGCTTCCTCACTTCAACAGTCAGATAGTTTTTTCTTATGTTTAAATGGAACTTTTTCTGTTCCAGCTTCATCCCATTAGCCTTTGTACTGTTGCTAGATACCATAGAAAAAAGGGATGCCCCAACCTCCTGACACCCACCATTTAGACATGTGTAAATGTTAATAAGATCCCCTCTCCATCTCCTCTTCTCTAGATGAAACAGTCTCAGTTCCTGCACCCTTTCCTCATAAGGGAGGTGCCCCAGTCCTCTGATTAACCTGAAAGCCCTGTGCTGGATTCTCTCCAGAAGCTCTCTGGGTAGTCCAAAACTTAAACAGAGTACTCCAGATGAGGCCTCAGTCCTATGTCTTTCAGGCTTCAGTAGATTTCTGTGATAATTCCATAGGTGATTCCTCTTTCTCAGGAGTCTCAGTTTCTAAAACCAAGCTGCTTCACTCACCTCACTGTCTCTTTACCAGACAGCTCCTTATCATATACAAAGTACTTTTGACTCTGAACAGTCTCTCCTCTAGCCCTGTGTTTTAATTGTGTAATAAAGAAAGTGAAGTGTACACCAGAGATGTAAGGCTGCGGTGGCAGAAAAAAAATCAGGTCTTTGTTTTCTTGATGTCATAGATACCCCAGTGAGCCTCTCTTCTCAAAGCTTTATTTCCTTTTGCAGTTTTGAAAATAAAAAATCTTAATGAAATTTGCTTTGAGATGTTTACTGCTTCCTGGAAATCATATAACAATCTCTGAAATGCTGTGCTAAAATAACTTGCTGTTGTAGTCCGAGGTTGCGTTTCATGAGTAGTGTGGATGTGAGTTTTGGTGGCATATTAAGTTGTCCTGAATTCTTCACATGCTTCAGTTAATGTTATTTTCGTTATCAAAGTTAGAAATAATGGAAACTAGAAACAATTGTTCTCCATTCAAAAGCTCAGAGCATTTCCTTCAAAATATTTCCTTAGCCCTCACTCACATTTCATCTGGAGTTGAAAATCACCCATAAAAGAATGAGTGAAATGTGAAAATCGTTTTCACAGAGCTCCTGAGGACAACTTTAATCCTGAGCATCTTTAAGAAACAGAAATCCATTTGCTGTCTCTGTAGCAATCAGATGAATCCTGTTGAGTCCAGATACTCTGTTGTGGACGTGTCAAAAAGATGCACTCATATGCTTCTCTAAGTGCCTCAGTATAACATTTAGCTCCTGCTAATGTTCACAGAATATCTATTAGACTTGCAGTTACTGAAGCTGACTCTGCAACTAAATTTTAGTCATCACTGCCTAAATTCTGGTACCTTCAAGTCACTGAATTCCTATCTTATAAAAGTACTGACAGAACTGACAAAAGGACATCTGCTTTTGGAAGAGAGAGGTTGTGATGCATACTTAAATGTCATCTAACATGATTAAGCATGTATCTTTTGTCCCCTTTCCTCTTTTAGAGAGCATTGATTTAAGAATCAGGGTGCATGGTGTGTTTTTGCTAGCCTGTAGGTTTTATTATCTTGTTGTAAATCCACTTTGTACACACTACTGAAATATTTATTGAGTAAAAGACAAAGCAGAACAGACTGGGCTTTACAGACTAACAGTTAGGGCACCCGCTAGGGAAGCAAAATGCCGTCGTTCTGTTTCCTGCTCCAATGAATACTTAATATGAAATACTGAAATATTCATTGGTAAGTGGAAATGGTATCTGACCACATAAGAAGTAACATCTTAGGGTTGCATTAAGTTAATATGAAGGAAATCCTACAATGAACCTGAGGCAAAGAGGTCCAACATCTGTCATGATGTATAATTAGCTGGTTGTTAGTAAGTGTTGAAAAAGACCTTGCCACCAGTGACATTGAGAAATATCTGTCTGGAGTTTTAGTAGATGTTGAGGTTTTGGCCCAGCCAGCAATGAAGCACCACCCTCATTAAGACAGTGGAGGCCCCAGCAAAATGGGAGGAAAAAAGATAACCAAGGTTGTTGTGGATTGAGACAAGGGCCAGGGAGGGCTCACTGTCAATTACGGTTCTGGGTAAAACAGACTGCAGTACTTGACTTAGAGAGGAAAGTAGGAAAGTTTATCCTACTACCTACAAGAAACAGAACAAAAAGCAAAACTGGGGCAGAACGAAGAGAATATTACAACCTGCACTTTAAGATCTCCCTCCCTCATCCTTCCTTTCTTCCTGGGCTCAGCTCACTGCTCCTGGTATCTCTACCTCTCCTCTCAAGGGCTCACAGGGGCAAGGAATGGGGGATGTGGTCAGTCTCACACAGATGGGCTCTGCTGCTTCTCTCTTCTCAGATAAGGATGACTCCTCGCATTCTTCCCCTGCTCTGATATGAGATCCATCCCCTGGGACACAATCCTTAACAAATTTCTCTGGTATGAGTTCTTCACAAGGGCTGCAGCTTCTGCTCACAAACTCCTCCAGCATGGGACTACTCTGCAGGCAGCAGCACTCTGGGTACCTTCTACTGCAATGCTGCCCTCCCAAAAACTCCTGGCCTTCTCCGGACACAGTCACTGCCCCTGGTATGGGGTCCTCCATGAGCTGTCAACAAATCTCAGCTTCATCACTCCTCTCCACAGGATGCAGGGGAGTCTCTGCTCCAGCACATCTCCTCCTGTCTTCCCTCGCTAACCTTGGGGTGTGCATGGCCACTTCTCTCTCCTCCAACTCTTTGCCCCACTACCAGCTGGAAAAAAAAAAGAAAGAAAAGGAACAAGAAGAAGCTTCCTCTTCCGGCTTCTCCTTAAAAAGTGATCATGGAGGTGTCTAATTGGCTCAGCCCCAGACGTGGGTCTGGCTCAGAGCTGGGGAGAGCTTTGAGCAACTTCTTACAGGAGCCATCTTTACAGGCCCTTCCCCCTTAGCAGAAACAGCTCCACACTAACTCGTGGCAGTAGAAGGAAATAATGCTTTGTTGTTATAAGGTAAGATGCAAAACTGATTTCCATTCTATTGGGCCTGATGAGACCACACGAAAAAATAAAGAGAGAGGTTTTAATTTGTAACAGCTTGGTCAGACTTTGGAAGTAACAAGGAGACTCTATAATAAACAGCACATACTTATCATCTTTTCTAAAAGAAACAATGACATTTTCAGTGTGCCAAGAAGTGATGTGCGTCCAACTGATTTATTTTTGTGGGGGAATTTTTATACTGCACATTAATATTTTGATACAGAAAGTAGAGGATAGCAGGCAATATATTACAGAGAAGCAGAGAAGTCCAAACATTTTCTGAGTCCTGAATAGGTGGTAGCTCGTGAAAATGTGTTGCTCGGTACAATCCAGGTCGTTGCAATAAAGTGGGTATTCAGTTGCTGGGAAGATGCAAGTGGTAGAAAGCCATAGATGGATGGGCGTGTCACAGGAACTGCCACTGAAATTGCCATTAGATTTAAGCCTTTGTTGGTAGCTTCAGCTGAAAGGTCAAATCCTAAATGGACAAATAAATTAATCTAGCATCTCTTTATCACTTGCTGGTAATAATTAGTCTGATATATATCTTTTTCTCCCTTTACTGATCTGCGACATTTGCACTCTGTGACATTTTAAAGAATTCTCATCCACTGTAATTTCTCATACATTTGGAGCACTGGTAGGTGGTGCGTAGGTAAGGTGAGCATCTAATCACTCAGTATGCACTTCTGCCAATCAAACACATCTGCTACCTCTTAGCACAGAACACCAAGTGTGATTTTGGTCCTGTACAAATGATAAGGGGCCAGTGTTTTATGTAGCACAGGCAGTTAACCTTTCACCATTACAGTTATTTGAAATTAATGTAATCATCAACTTCACATTTGTTTCTTCTTCACAAATAATCCACAAAAGGTTTAAAACAAAGACTTTTGTCTGGAAATGTTGGGTAATATCTTATAGAATAGTTTAAATTATGGCTTTGCATGACTTTTTTATTTAGAATTCCACATTCAGGTGGTTATTAATTATTGAGAAATTATCTGGTTTTGAGATTTTTTTTTTTTTGGATGCTTGACTAGGTGATATTTAGGTAATGATCTGTTCTGCCCTCCCAGTAAAAAAAATGGTTATAAAATTAGCCTGTGTTTAGTTGCCATGGTGATAAGGACTTTTTTTAATATAGCTTGGCTCTTCTACCCTTCTATTCTTTTAATGAACAAATGCATACTTCAAGACTTTTCTTAAACCTCTGTATGAACAAAAATTTGGTGCACAAAATGTTCACAGATTCCATATTAAATACTGTGTCTGTGTGGTTGAGTAGAAATATTTGCAGATGTTATCTTCTTTGTGTTTGTAAACAGCTTCCTATCATTCTAAGCAATATATCTCAAAAGAATTGCTAAAATACATGATACAATAAAAGACACTACGCTGGTTTGGGCTCCCTCTTTCAAATACCTCTTAATGAGTGAAAGAAATTGTGGCCTTTCCTTCACCGACTGTTTAGGACACAAGATGTTCACCACTGAGTAATAATTAAACTCCCCTTGGACACATTGATAAAATGACAACAATGGAAACTTTTCTAGAACTCAGTATTCAGTGCAAGTCTGTAATGACCACAGAACATGTGCTGGACAGTTCTGCTTCAACAGCCAATTAAATTATTTCCTAGCTTATTGTGATGACCTTTAGTGGTCAAAACTCCACAGTTTCTTATAGATCAAAAAGGAATGGAGGAAGTACATGTGAATGATTGTGCGAATGCGGTAAACTCAGCATTTTATTCTTCACGTCTCAATGTGTGTTTTGTAAACTGAACTGATTATACACTTCTGCGCCAAATCCTGTTCTTCTATAACAAAACTTCTGCAGCAACTGTGCAAGGAAAAGCATTTTCAGAAAGAGACAACATTGGTTTTGGGACAGCAAGGGGTGAAAAGAGAAAAGAAGAAGAAGCCTTATCAGCAGGCACATGGGTCTTCTGTAGTACGTCAAACTGGAGCAAATTTGGTTGTGTCTTTGTGGATTGGTTATAAGACCCACAGATGACAAGGTTAAGACAAATCCAATTAGACTTTGAGTCTGAAGTGCATTTTGAATCTGAAGACATATACACTACTATTAATGATGAATAAATTAATTGGAGATTTATAGGAGGATTCACCAGCAAGATGTGCAGCACGTAAGGAGGGGAGTTGTGTGGGCAGAAATAGGAAGTGACTGGCAATGTGAAATTGCATAAGTAAAAATATTTAATTGAATTATTGTGATTGAGTCATCTGGCTCTGAATGCTGAGATGCTGAGAACTGGACTTTGTGACAGGAAAAAAATAAACGGTTTCAGAAATGAAAACCAATCTGTTTTCTAGAGAAAGGACCAGCACAAAGTTCCAGTATGGAGATGCTTTATGCTTAAATCTCTGGTTTGGTGCAGCCTTGGTTTTTATTTCTCCTATCTTAGAAAATTTTACAAAAGCAGCTAGCAAGTTCTTCCTAATTCCTGGTATTTTACAGTACTTACTTTTTTTTAGAAGTACAGATCTTAGAAACACTATAGATGAAAGACATTTTCTCCAACTTCTGAACGTTTCACTTAAATACAGGTAAAATAATTTAGAAATTAGAAAATATGTTCTCATAGTTAAAAATACTGAAGCTGTGTTTATAGTCTAATAATTAGTTTCTTTAAACTCTGCAATAACTAAACTTCTCAGCTATATCTGCAACCTCACACCTTCATAACTGATGTTTTCTCCAAAGCAGTATAAATACAAGATCTTTAAATATTCAGTTTGTTAATTTCATTGTCTAAAATAATATTCTAGGTGTCCAGAACATTGGATATGACCGTTATATAAGGTGAAATCAAGAAAGAGAGCATATCCTGTGAATATCTATAGCTCAGCCTACCTGCTGAACAAGGAAACTATGAGCTTTGCAAGCATTAGAATGTCTATTGAAATTTTGCTTAGCGTAGGGGTGAACCAGTCCCAATATTGAAGATACTTTTGCTATCAGGCCCATTTCTTTGCTTTTTCAAAGGTTTTATTTGGAGTTCCTCGGCTGTCCTGCCCTCTGTATCAGAATGTGCAATTCAACTGTATTTAAACAACATTACAGCTTGTTTTAAACCAAACTTACCTCTTGCAAATCTGTCTGTGGTGTAAGTGTTTTCATGGTACAAGGTTTTAAAACACAACAGACCTCAGGTGTAGACATAGACTCACTAGACTCCATTCAGGGATTCAACTGAAATGTACCAAAGATATGGCTAATTATGCACAGGTCTAGAGTAAGGGGGAAAAAAATAATCATCCTTTCTGAGTGCAGAGGGACAACAACACTGAGACAGCTGTTCTTATAGTATAATCCAGTACTAATATTTTGGTGTTAACTTGTTTTAGGCACAGTACTTGAACTGGTTTAAGCGCCACCAAGCCTTCAGCTCCTCACCACTTACATAGGATGCAAGACTGCTTTCATGTAAATCTGTTCTGAGTCTTTTCAGAGCTGTGCATTACAATCCTGTAGCTCTGCCTTTAACTTCTCTCTTTCAGGAAAATAATGTGCACAGATGCAGAAACTTACCCTTGGTCTTTGCAAGCACAAGCTTTCAATATCCCTTAATCAGAGCAGAGTAAGAGGCCCAGCTTCCATATAGGAAGAAGCAATGGCTGTGCCAGTGAAGACAGCCAAGAAATTCTCTTGTATGTCAGAGCGTCTTCTTTGTCAGACTCTAAGATTGCAACTGTATTAATGTTAAAGTTCAAATCAGGAACATGCTTGTGATGTAAATCTTCTGGTAGTTCCCACTTGCCATGGTTTGAGCTGCATTGTAGAAAAGTTTCAGATGTGTGAACTGAAATTAAACCTAAGGTGTGCTCCAGGAGCAAATCTAATGTGCTCCAGCCCCTAGGGGAACATTCAGCCAATTGGACCAGACCAGGGTAGTCTGAACTAAAGCCTTCAAAACGCAAATGCTGTGGATGCGTGTCATACTCTCAGCACCAAATCTTTCACTATACAAATCTCTCCTCTTCTGCATCACTACTTTTCAATGTAGATACAGACTGATAGATGTCTTTTCCGATCAGCTCAGTTTACTTACTGTTGAAGTAGGAATGAACACAGTAGGCTTGAATCCTTTCTGAGAATCATATTTGGTTCAAGCTGATGTTTTTACAGGTGTCCTATTACCAGTAAATCACAACCTGTGTGTGGCTGAATACTGTGCTGGAAGTTTAACAGCAGAACCTCGCCTCACTATTCAGAGATTTAACCTCATTGCAACCAGTGAACACGTAATGTATGGAGAAGAGAGAAAATTGTTTCATGTAGTACAAAATGCATGAAGTCTTATTTATGGTGATGCAAAAGAAACAAAAAGGAGTTGACATTATAGATTTTGTTCTTCTCTTAACGTTCTTTTGTCTCCTCTTGACTATTGGCCAGTAGGCAAAATGGCACTGTGATAAATTGATCCCTTAATTGATTTATTAGGAGATCATTCAGATGATTGAAATGGGCTTTATTAGTGCAACTTTAATAATTGAGGCCTTTAGCAGAAAGCAAGCACTATAAACATTATTTTGCTGTCAAGCATCTTTCTACCAAGCAAGCACAGGGGGAGCATTCTTAAAAAAAATGCGTGCTTTCTGGCAGCATTTTCAGTGATTTTTTATTAACTCTGTCAGTAAAAGGTTGTAAAATCATTATGGTTGGAAGAGACTTTTAACATCAAGTCCACTCACTAACCTCGCACTGCCAAGCCCATCACTAAACTAAACCCTATCCCTCAGCACCTCTTCTATGCATCTTTCTAATACCTTCAGGAATGGTGACTCCACTCCCTGGGCAGCCCCTTCCAATCCTCTTGGTGAAAAAGCTCTTCCTAATGTCAAAGCTAAACCTCCCCTGGCACAATTTGAGCCCATTTCTTTGTGTCTTATCATTCATTACTGGAGAAACTAACACCCAGCTCACTACAATCTCTTTTCAGGTAGTTGTAGAGAGTGATTATGTCTCCCCTTGGTCTCCTCCAGACTAAACATCCTCAGTTCCCTCCTTCTAAGACTTGTTCTCCAGACCTTTCACCAGCTTTGTTGTCCATCTCTGGACACACTCCAGCACCTAAATGTCCTTCTTGTAGTGAGAGGCCCAAAACTGAACACGGTATACAAACCATTGTTGAGTATAAGTGTGGAGATGTTTTACTTATTTCTAGTTCGTAGTTCAAGTATTGTATGTATCAATATTCTCACTAGCAATCCATAGCACTCTACTGTAAAAAAAATGGACTCTTGCTCTGCTTAAAAAACATCTTGAGCATGAGACCCAGCATGAGACTATAACTGTTTGGGACCACTGTGTCTCCCACCCAAGCTCCTCCTACTGTGAGAGGTGCCAGATATTTCCTTTTTTGCGTTTTCTTGTGGTGGCAAGAACTGCTATGTGTTTTGTTTAAAGAAAAACAAGAAAACATGATGTATCTGGGAGAGAAAAGGCATTAAATCAAAAAAAGGCAACCCTAAAAAGGGGAGAAAAGATAACATGTGACTTTCTCAAACTTGGGCACATGTTCCCAGGGAACATTCTGAAGTGAAGGACAGGATGGACTGAGATTATATGGGGACCCTTCAGTTCACGCTCTCCATATAAATACGTTGTTAGCAGGGAATGTGCTTGTTAACTATCTTAAGAAAATATTTTTTTCTCTCCAAAGATTAATTTTTGCTATTATTTGAGTTATATGTTTTATGTTAATTGTATCCTAACAGTTTCCCGTGTCTTTACAGCAGGTGCACAGTGGAAGAAGAGACATAATTCCATTACAAGGCTTTGGCTAATTGTAGATCCTGGCCCCACTCTGCAAAGTTCCTTTTCCCCTCCATATGCCCAACCGTAAAGGAGGAAGATGATCCTTAAAAGAGATATCTCCCATTTTTCCACCCTGTCTGCCCATGCTTTGTTGGTTTAAGAAAACTTTGGTCTTGAGCTTTTGTCCTAGCTCTTGTATATATCCAAAACTAGCTGCCTATATTTAGAGAGTGGCAGAGAAGGATGTAAAAGACCTTTTACTACAATAGCAACAGCTTTCATTTTCAGTTTGTGTTTCCTGAATCCTCAAACCACCAAGCAAGACAAGACTTTTGTGCCCAGAGGACAGGATGAACCACAGAAGTTATTTTTGTCTTAAGTGGTAAGTTGAAGTGAAAACAGTTTGACTTATCCTGTTAACATAAGCCTTGGGTTTTACATCAACAGAGCAGGACTGAAGTTAACTGTACAACACTATGAGAACCCATATGATAACTATGAGTACTTCTTCCAAACATTGACATTCAGAAATTGTGTGAACCTTCTGAACTTGCTTGCACTGGAAGGGCTGTGTTTGAATCTATCTGTGAGGATTTATGTATGTTGCCTTTAGCTTTCTGCCTGAGATGCTTGTCCTTTCAGTCTTTAAGCAAGAATGTGCAGAAGTGGCTAAAAGCTGATGAATGTACCCTCAAAGTTACAGGACTGTGAGTGATAAACTACTGCTCATAGTGGGGGCTGATCAATAAGTCAAGTCCTTATTCCTCACTCACATGATAATTCAGAGTCTGTGTAAATGTCATGGGAGGACACCGAGAAAGTTTTGTCGAAAGCTCCCTACCAACTCGACCTAGAATTAATTTCACTTCACATGTTTGGGGTTGTGTCTTAAAAGAGCAACATACAGATGACCCTACATGTTTGAACAAAGTCTCAGGGCAGCCAGCATAGACAGCAGTTTGCACCGAAGGTCTCTGGAAACCTGCAGAAAGCAGGCTAGGACTCTTCTAATACATTAATCTGTCACCCTGGAGGAAGTAACTGAATGCTCACTTCTAAAATTTCTAGATGACATCCAACTTGAGAGCTAACTTTGGCCTCTCAAGTGCAGCGTCCTGCATCTGGAGAGGAACAACCCCATGCACCAGTACAGGCTGAGGGTCAAACTGCTAAAGAGCAGCTCTGCAGAGAGAAATCTGGGAGTCCTGGTTGATAATAAACTGAACACGAGCCAGCAATCTGCCCTCGTGGCCAAGAAGTCCAATGGCATCCTGGGATGCATCAAGAAGAGTGTGGCCAGCAGGTCAAGGGAGGTTCTCTTCCACTTTTGCTTCCCTGTAGCAACATCTCATCTGGAGTCCTGTGTCCAGTTCTGGGCTTCCCAGTTCAAGAGAGATAAAAAACTTCTAGAGAGAGTCCATTGGAGGGCTACCAAGATGGTCAGAGGACTGAAGCATCTCTCTTATGAGGAAAGGCTGTGAGACCTGAGGCTGTTCAGCCTTGGAAATGAAGACTGGGAAGGGACTTTATAAATGCTTATAAATAAGTAAAGTGCAAGTATCAAGAGGATAGGGTCAGTATTTTTTCTGTAATGCCCAGTGACAGGAAAAGAGGTAATGGACATAAGTTGGAACATAGGAAGTCCCACTTGAACATATGGAGAAACTTCTTGACTACAAGATTGAGGGAGCCCTGACACAGGCTGCCCAGGGAGGTTGTCTACCTCTCTGGAGATTTTCAAACCCAGCTGGATGTGTTCCTGTGTGACCTGATTGAGACGAACCTGCTTTAGCATGGAGGTTGAACTGGATGATCTCTAGAGATCCCTTCCATCCCTTACCATTGTATAATTCTATGAGTGACACAAGTTTATATACTTCAGGACGTCTACCTTCCAGAAGGATGTATACAGGCTGGAAGAATGGGACAGCAGTGACTTAAAGAATTTCAACATGGACAAATGCCAAGTTCTTGAGAAAGAAGTTCCCCTTGATACCAGACAGATGGGCTGCCTGGCTGGGGAGCGGCTGTGTAGAAAGGCTTTGAGGTGCTGGTGGGCCAGAAGTAGCCCTAGCAGCAGGCAGGGCCAACAGCATTGGGGCTGTATCAGTAGGAGCATGGCCAGTAGGTAGTGATGGATTGTCTACTCATCACAGCTTGCATTGTCTTGAATTGCTATTGTCTTAAGATGCACAGAGATGATGGGCTCAACTGCTGAGTGTGATAGCAACAGCTACCTCTGCCCTTGCAATGGCCTTCACTTTTCCATTTCTCACTTCCCACCCCATTATCTTGTTTTTTCAATTGTAAATGCTGCACCTTACCTCCAAAGTAAAGCAGTATCTCTGGAAGGATGTTTTCAGCAAGGCAGGATTTTAAAGGAACTGCTGTCAATTTGCCTACATATCTCAGTTTGTCTGTGGCTGTAATTTAGAAGTTGATACAAAAGGATGGGTCTGAAAAATACTTGAGGGCTGAATGCCATGAAGCCTTGTGGGAACTGAAATTCCCAAATTACTCCTTCAAGGCCTTAAAAGCTGGGAGTCAGGACGCAGAAAACCATGACATGTTTGGTAATAGGAGTTACTTATGATGATGCTTTTAGATGTGTCATAACACTTTCAGATAGATGCCTTCTGACAATATCCTTTTGACGCTTGTGGCATTGTGGCCTGTTTTCAAGCTTTTCCCTGTAACCAGAAGGGTTAGGAATATAAAGTGTTTTCTTTTTCCTGGCTTTCTTTCTGGCTTTGCTTTTTAAACTTAAATTGGTAGTAATGTTCTGGTGTGTTCAGACAATGAAAAACCTAAAGTTTTTAAGATAAAGGCCTGTGATTAAAATCTATGAGCTGACATCACCAGAAATTGGATGTAAATGTTGTAATTTAGTCTTATTTTAGATATAATTTATATGGGTGTAGAGTATAATTTTTATGTCTATAATCATACTCCCTCTTAATTGACTGCTGGCAAGTGATTGTGACAGTCATACCTGGAGTTTGTATATAAAATAATGTTTGTTTTCTCTTTTCTAAGTACATTGCCTCCAGTAAGTGTGGCAATTTTTTTTTTCCATAGCAGAGAAAAGCAGCTATCAGTAGAGAATTTGTACCTAAGCAGCAGGCTGCAGCAAGAATTTAAAATTATCAATTGTTATGAATTATTATTTGAAGATTTATGCTCAGAGCCACATACTTATTGTTTTTATCTGATGCCAAGCTGCAGGGAAATATTCCTGACAATGTTTTCCTCGTGTCCCACACTGACTGATTGAAATTTACAGCTGACTTCCTTGACAATAATTCTGTTAGAGGATCGGTCCTTCAGGCAAATTGCCAGCTCAGACATGAAAATCTGCAAATGGAAGAATGCAGAAAGCCTTTTGTACTAAAACTGTAGAGATGTAAATGTTCCCTGATACAGCTGGAATTGTAGCTTCATTTGCAGCTCTCCCCTTAATCGTTTTTGTTTTTTTTTTTTTAACAGCCAGGGAGAGGGAAGAGATATTTTTCTTTTCCCAGGGCATGTCCAATCATATTAAAATGGTATTGTACTAAATGCCAAAGACTCACTGATGTTCTTGAAAATGGGTCTCTCTAATGGAAATTTGTGGCCTCTGAGAAAGTTTCAGTTAGTTCCTAATTTCAGGTATGAAAATTGCTTCAAAATATCAAAAGAGGAGAGTTTCATTATGAATTAATTTAAGGGAAGGGCTATCTTCATTGCAAGGATTCTACTGGTAGATTATATCCCTTAAGAGCTTTACGGCCATCAAGCGCAATGTACTGTAAAAAGCATCAGTGATTCAATAGGACACACTTTTTTGTTAACAAATTGACACTTCAGTCCATTTCACAGGGGTTAAGGTTGATTGAAGGTGCTGCTTTTGAGCTAGGAAATACATTCATCTGTGTAACTCTGTTCTGCAGTATGATTCACTTTTCATGTAATTAACAATTTGTTTCTCTACCCACTCTCTCTGTTGGCTGTTGCTGTGTAGAAGAACTACCGTGTTTGAAAGATGAACCCAGAATTTAATGAATAACTTACACGTACATTTCATAGGCAACATGCCTTGGAAGCCCCAGGCATGGAAAGTGCCATGCACAAATGCTACTCTGATAGTTAGGGCCAATTTATGTTGAGCACAAACATGATCTCAGTTCAATTCCTGCTCTTTTGGACCCTTCCCAAGTAGTTGCAGGTAATTTATTTAGGGTCTGTTTTTTTCATGTCTGGTCCCTGTAACAGACCACTGCCCTCATGAAAGTGAGCTTCACAGAAGCAGTCAGCAAGCTGAAATAAGATCCCTTATTGCCAAAAAGCTGACAGAAAGCTCTCCCAGGCAAGAAGCTGCATATGATGCACTCAGAATTTTTTTATGGCCAAAAAGGAACGCGTTATATATACGTACATAGGGAACTGAGAATCTGTTGGTCAGTGATTACTTTAACAGTCTAATCAAAACACAACATTTATTATCAATCCACTTACAAGAATACCAACACTCATTATCCATGTTGATAAAAGTTAAAGAAATGCCTCTTCAAGACTCTTAAACAAAAAAGCCTACAATTATGGACCCTGGTTCTTGGGTTTTGTGCTTGTCCTTTTGTGTAGCTCAGTGAATGCAGGCTGACAGCTTCCTGGTTCCTCGAGCAGAGGGGCAGAAGGTGTTATGACAGAGCATCAGCATCCTGCGGTCCTCAGCAGCAAGAGAGAGATGCTCATGGTGTTTGTTTTTTTTTTCCCCTCAGTGTTTTCTGTCTCCTGGACTGCCAGCTGCAGCCTGGCAGTGGCCCCCAGCCCCAAGCACACAAAGGGTTATGGTTTATTGGGCAAGTGACTGCTGGAGAGGGGGCTGTAAGCTGAAGCTGAAGCAGAGGAAGCAGCAGTCACTGGCACCAGCACAGGGATTAAATCAACAACATTGGCTTCTTCTACTCTTGCTTTCTATTTTATATTATTCTCTAGTTATCTTTTCAGTAATAGAATTGATCCTGAGGCACAGATTTCTGATTAATTCAAGTTTTGCCTATCCAAGCTTTTATTTCTAGTCAGTTTGTAGTTTGGCAGCAGCAATGCTTTTTTTCATTGTCTGATTTAAATATTATCAAGACTTGGTCGAGATGCACACTGCTTATAGAGTTCACAGTACATGGCAAATGATGTTTGTAACTTAAAACCTAAAGGTCATGTTTCTAACATGAACTGTTTAGTTTCTGTCAGCCCCAAAATAAAAGTTGTTTACAGGTAACGATTATATCCTTTCTCTATAGTAAAAACCCAGTGGAATCCAAAACAGTTCAGCAAGTTTTCCTTTGATAGTTGGCTGCATTGCGGGGAGTCTGGCTGGATAGCAAGCCACTAAAATAGGCAGCTAAAGTAGAGCCTAAAAGTCTTACCTGCTTTTGCAGCAGACGACACATGAGGAAAAGCCCTTGGTTGTCTTTGAGCTCTGCTGTCATAATACGGAAATATGAGAGACTAAGAGGTGGCTAAGAGCACTGGGGCTGACAAGAAGCATTGACTGGTGCTGTTCCTAAGGGTCCCACCTCATGCAGCAACACCAGAGCCTGCATCAGATGAACCAAAGAGCTCTCCTCTCAGCAAATACTCTCACCTGAGCTCACCCTTCTACCTGATTTACACAATAGGATAGACACAGGCCTTTATTCCATAACGTTCAAAATGATCGCTTTGCTTTCTCCTTCTGGCCCAGGAAAAACCTCTCACTTCTATGGATATGTGGTGTTCTCTTCTACCCTCAAGATTTTGAGTGCAACAATATGCATTTTGAATTACACTTTCCATGACAATTCATTGGCTTGGACACTGTGTCCTAAAGATAGGTGCTTAATTAGTTTCTTCCAAATAATGTAAGTAGCATCTTTTCATAGAATCATAGAATGGTAGGGTTGGAAGGGACCATCAAGACCAACCCCTTCACAGAAGCAGGTTCACCTATGGAACAGAAAGACCTAGCTATGTATAGTTCACCTTTGCATTTAAGGCAGTCATGCAGGATGTAGGAGACTCAGTTTCGTTTCCCTTTCTCAAGCAAAAGGCTTTCAATTCCATCTCTTCGCAGCCTCATTTCCTTGGAGAACGTCTCACCAGTGGACTGTTCAGGGATGAACGTCAGGGAGAAGAAGAGCTCAGTTTTCTGCCCTTGAGGTTCTGCTACTGACATGAAGTAATTCAAAACTCCTTGTCCCTGTGTGTAACGACTGCATATGCCATCTGGCTTTCACAGCTCCTTATGTGAGAGAGGGCCTAATTTTGACTTTGGTGCCTGGATGTGTAAAACCGGTGAAACATTCATCAGTTGAAATTTATAAAGAGACATTTGAACATCTAAAGAGATATTTATTTTTAGTAGGCTTATTTGAAATATGTAATAACCATCAGAAATCACAAATCTGAATAAAGGGAAATAAGTCATATATATATATATATGTAAGTGTTGTGTAAAACAACCTCCATAAATTTTTCTTGATCTGTGTAATATTTTGCTCATGAAATGAATGTGTTCTGACACACTCTTCAATCAACAATTTCATGCAACCAACCAAAAAGAGATTAAGAGGAAAAGAGATTATTTAATTTACTAAAAAATCTCTCTTCACTGTTAATCTTGCTGAAGCAAATTAATGGCTTTGGTAACTGGTAGAAGATTCAGAGCCTTTGAATTTTATATTTTGGGGGAAAAAAAAGTACTGACAGATTACAAAAAAATGAGGCAAGAAGCAGAAGATTTAATAACAAAATTTGCTAATTCTCCTGTGCAAATAGTTATATTGACTTTTGCAAGACTATTGTAAAGCGAAACTAAGGCATTCAATAATAATAGCTGTCAGTTTCCAAAGAATTAATCTCTGCCTGCAATAGAGAACTGTCCCTTCTCCTCCGGTATTATACAGTTAATCAACATCCATTCCCAATGTGTTGTTTTATCTTGTATGGGATTATTTATTACTTACTTATACACCTAGGAGACTAAAATCATAAGCAGCACCACTCCTCTGTACTTAGACACTGACAATTTGTCCCATCTTCTTTAAGACAGTACTATGACTGGTATCTGAGCTTTGTAAAACATTCCTCTTGTAAGTGTCCCTTGTTACTTACAGCAATTCCGTAACTATTTCTCTTGTGCTTCTGATCTTTTATCATTGAAGAAAGAGAAAACAAATGCACAAAGCAGCGACAAAACCCGATATCTGGATTCAGCAGTGTGCTGCTCTCTAACAGTAACTCTGATGAAAAAATAGTGGAAGAGATGGAGGCAAAAAGAGGTAAAAATGCAACACAGTTTTTTTTTTTTTCAAAATGAGGTAGATTATGCCAGACTGCATTGGGTGCAGGTGCCTCAGTGCTGTCGGTGAGGGCCACGGGGGCCCTCTGTGAGGAGACACAGCCCGTTCCAGCCAGCTCCAGCCCACCTGCCTCAGGGCTCGGCTCATCCCCATGGCCACCACTGCGGTGCCTGAAGAAAGTGTAAGGAAGGTCAACAACATGGCACAGAGGGAGCGAGGAAAAGAGTGTGAGAAACAGCACTGTGTGCCCTGAGGTAAGAGAAGACGGAGGGAATGAGGGACCCCAGTCACCTGAGCAGATTGCCCTGTGTCCTGGGGAGAAGACCATGCTGGTACAGGTTTTCCTGACAGGAACTGTGGCCCCTGGAGAAACCGCACAGAAATAGTTTTTTTTTTTTCCTGAAAGACTGCAGCAAAGGTCCCCGAGTTGGAGCAGGAGAACAGTGAGGAAGAAAGGAGTGACAGAAAGGATCTGTTATAGACTGTCCCTAACATCCCCACTACTCTGCTCTGCTTGGAGCGAGGAGAAGTTTGAAGAGTCGAGTGAAGAAGTGGAGTCTGGGAAACGGGAGGGAGGGATGGGTATGGGGAAGGTGTTGCCTTAACATTTTTTTTTTTGTTTCATATTACCTGAATCAGTAATTAAATAGCTATTTAATTAAATACCTATTTAATTAAATACCTATTTTTTCTATGATTTTAGCTGTCAATAAATGAATTTTTCCTGCATTAGGTCTGTTTTTCCTGCCATAGTAATTAGTGAGCAATCTCCCTGCCTTATATCAACCTATGAGATTTCTTATTCTTGTCTGCCCTATTTTGTTCTACTCTCCTGCTGACTCGGGGGGTAAGAGTGAAAATCTGTGTGGGAATTTGGCTTTTAGCCAAGGCTAATCCACCCACTAATCTCACAGTTTCCTTTAAAAATATTTTTTTTAGTAGCTGGAGACAGAATTTGCTGTCCTGAAAAAACAGTTAATTTTACCTCTTTTCCAGTTTTTCATGACTGTAGGTAGTAATCCAGTTTGAAGTCTGAGAAGCCAGTGAAGCTGCTACTGAAACTATTTCATAAATCATAGGATGGTTGAGGTTGGAGGGGAAGTCTGAGGTCATCTGGTCCAATGTCTCTGCTCAAGCAGAACTATCTAAAGCCAGTTGCTCAGGACCGCTTTTGAATATCTCCGAATTGTGAGACTCCACACCTCTCTGGGCAACCTTTGCCAGTGCTTGTTCACCCTCACGGTGAAAAAGTGTTTCCCAATGTTCAGAGGAAACTTGCTGTGTTTTGGTTTGTGCCCACTGCCTTTTGTCCACTGTTGAGAGCCTGTCTTCATCTTCCATGCACTGTCCATTCAGGTACTTGTATACATTGAGGAGGTCCCCTCGAGACTTCTCCAAGCTGAACAGAGTCAGCACTGTCAGCTTATTCCTCATAGGAAAGATTCTTTGGTTCCTTCATCGTCTTTATGACCTTTTGCTGTACCCTCTTCAATATGTCTGTGTCTCTCTTGCGACTGGGCATCCCAGAACTGGACACAATATTTCAGATGTGGCCTCATCAGTGCTGAGTTGAGCTCATCTCCAATGACATGTTGGTAGTACTCCTAATGCAGTTCAGAATTGTCACAAGGGCATATTGCTGGCTTTTCTTCAGCATGGGTCCACCATGTTCCCCAGGTCCTTTTCTGCAAGCCTACTCTTGCTCGCCAGTATATGGTGGTGCCTGGGTTTGTTTCTTCACAGCTACAGGACTTTGTACTTCCCTTTGTTGCTCTTCATGAGGTTCCTCTCAGCCCATTTCTCTGGTCTGTCAAGGTCCCTGTGGATGGCAGCACAAACTGTGTTTTGTTTTGTTTTGTTTTGTTTTTGTGGAAAGGAACTGGATCAAAACTGTTGGAGCATTCAAACTGGTCGGGTTCCACTGGAGACAGAACTTACCAACAGCCACAGATGGAAGAGACCTCATTTCAAGTTCTGTTATGTAAAGTTTGGAAGATGTTAGGTAAGAATTTGTTTTGCTTTTGGAGAAGTAAAATGGTTTTATTTGTGTTGGCTCTCCAGAGCCTCAAATGTTCACCTGGCAAAGGGTCTTTCTAATTTATATCACAATCTGTTGAATTGAATCAGGGAGCTTAAACAAGAAATGCAACTTTATATTTTACAGAAATGCAATCAGGGAAAAAGCAGGCCTAAAAAATACACCTGAAGTAAATGAGCTCAGTATTAGATATACACTCGCAGAAGTCACCTTGTCTTCTAGAGTAGGGTGGCAGCCTTAATTAAAGACAAATAAACCAAATATATTTGTGTTTGAATTTGTTACAATTGTTTGCATATGAAAAACTGTAAGGTAGATATTGACATGGCAACAAGTTAATGTGTTGACATCAGTTTGGTGAAGACAATTTCCATAATTAATCAGATAATTCTTCAATTATTTCAATCAGAATCAATGTATTAACTAATGAAATGAAGTGTAGAAAATTTGCACATTTGGTAGACAAATTAAGAAGAAAATCTATGCAGAATAAGGTAATTTTAAGGAGTTTTTTCACCACTGGTGCTCCTGGACCTTGTGAATTCTTTCTGCTAGGACATGTCAAGGTAAACAAGGAAGCCAGATCTGGCTTCTGAGCAGTAAACATGCTACTTGATTCCCGCAGTGTTTGCAATAACTTTATTCTGCCTGGTCAGTGACAAACCCATCTGGTGCAACAGATGTTGCATGAGCCCTCTCTAATCTCATTCTGCTTGGAGGACAAAAGAGCAACAGACCCATCTCTCTTGAAGGAGCCTACTCCTCTTCTCAAGGAGCTTCACAAGTCTCCTAAACCTGCATAGCTAAGACAGCTACAAAGTGGTGACAGATTGGATGTGGAGACAGCTCTGAGATGCTGAAAGGTGTATAGGTGACTCGATCTGAGACACTTGTTTAGGAAATATAATTCTGTTTTAGAGGAGTGGAATGCTTGCAGGATATACAAGTACCGTGTGGTAAACAGCTCTACTAATAAAGGTAAGTTAGAGTCCTAAATAATCATGGTTTGATTTGACTTGATTTTCCCCTCTTTCAGACAAAATCTCTCGATAGTTCAACTGAGCCCTTTGTTCGTGTTAACAACAAATTGCAAAAAAAGAATTATTTCAGCTTTAGTCTTGATAGACTGGAGTTTCACATAGTGAGTTAGAAATTTGAGGAACAAATATCATGATAATCAACAGCAGTGAAAGTTGTGTGATAGATCCCTGTGTTATGAGAGTGATATTTCTCTACTCAAAAGCCAAATGCAGAGATGATCTGCTGAATTTTACATTTAATAACATTCTCTACTATATAATCTACATCTCTTAGTCTATATATATTACAACTTTGTTTTGTAGCATTTTTGAAATTGGATCACTGTGTTTACATTAGGGTTTTAGAACTTACTTCTTCATAATCTAGCAAAACAGTGTGAGACAGTCAAAGTAGTATGGCATTGGTTTAAAAGAATGGTTTGAATTTCTTCTATTCTCCTTTAGTGTGAGATCATGTGAAATATGTAACACCAGAAATAACTTTGTTCTTACATGTAGTGGGCCAAGTTACAAAAGTCATGTGTAAAGTACATGAATGTATATGAATCAAATTCTGGGGAAATAGGAAAGAGAGAAAAGTAATAGCAGCTCAGTCTCCCTTGCACCCATTTGCATTCACCTCTGATTTAAAACCAATGAAGCTGGGTTTTAATGAGCCATGCACTCTGGTCTTAAAACACTAATGTAAACCCTTCCAGCTTTGATTATTGGAGGCAGCAAGGTATTAATTTTTAAATGGGGCATTCTGTGCAGGGAAGCTGTCTGCCAAAGTGTATCTTAAAGTCCTACTTAAGATGGAAATCTAAACAAGGTGCCAAAGGAAGAAATGAAATAGGATTGTCAGCTAAATTTTACTGGGAGAGATTAAGTAATAAAGATTGTCTGTAATATTGCATTACAGTGAAGTCCTACTCTAAGAATTACTAATAAAACACTAAAACATTTGTTAGACTCAATTATGCATATCTGAAACCATTTTGTGGAGCTCTTCATTTAGCTATGGCTTTTAAACGAGTAAGAACAAAGATGCATTAAATCCCTCGGTTGCTTCCCAAGTGTTTATTCTACCACTTGTCTATTCTTTTGTGCTTATTCTAAAAGCCTCATCTCAGAGGGTGGATTCAGAGCCTGATGTTGACACCTCTCAGTCTGCACAAGGGCTTGAGACAGCAACAGAAGTGTTAATACATGCATGTCCACTGCCCTCATCTTTTTTTTGTGCAGGATTGGTTTATTGGCAAACAGCCAAGGGCTGTTTGCTCTGAATCATTGCACAGTTTGGGAAAAGGATGGCTGTTTGAAACTAACTTGAAATTTAATGGCCACCGTGACAGGTATTATCCTAAAGCAAGTAGTATATTCTTGAGTCTACAGAAGATTGTATTTAGAAAGGGATTCAGTGCCTTGGGAGAAGATGAATAATACATTTTTCTCTATGACTAGACAGTTACATCTTGCAGTTTGAGGTACAAGTCTGCTTTTGTTTTAATTAGGATAAAGAATTTGCTTGGTAATTCTTTTATGAAGATTACTATGCCCTATTCCATTTGAAAATTCCTTAACAGTTTATAATTTGTAGCCATCTGTCAATGGCCAGCTAAGGCATAATAACAGTCTCCTGTTCTCAGGCATTAATATGTTGCTCTGAAGCATCTTTTTCCTAAGACATATCAGTCATTACAATTTACCCTGCATTCCATTATCCTTTAATTATCTGATCATCTGTGCAGATTATGGTTTAATATTTAACAAAAAAAAAAAGGAGATTCATAATGTTTGTCAGAAGCAAGTGCCCTTTTCTCATCCTCACCTGCTGTGTACGTTTGCTTCAAATTAAGCTGAGGCTTGTAATTGGAGAAATGAAAGGGGCTGTGTGAACTGAAAATCAATTTGATGTACAGGAACACACGGCACAAAGAATGCTTTGTTTTGAGACATTTTTGGTTCTCACCTTTTTATGTACCTGTAATTATTTATGCTAATTATAATGAAAATACCTCTCCTTTATACGTACACACATAAGACTGGCAATTATATGTGACCTCCAAAACCAGAAACCTGTAAGAAACAAGTTAGAATTACAATACTAGAAAATACAAGCCCTACTATGGGAGCTTCTGCATCCAGGCCTGTATTTGTCCTGGAAAGAAGGTAGTATTGACACTCTAGTGCATGGAAGTACAGTTTGAGTTTAGAGTGAAGGACTTGTCTCTTCTAGTTATGCGTTATTGAGTTATATCATCAGAGAACATATTTAACCCTCTCTGCCATTGTTTGGATCAATTTAAGCCAGATCCTTAGCTGGATAAATTGCCTTGTCTCTGAATCCAACAGAGCTATGTGCACTCACCAACTGAAGGTGTCAATGGATTATGGTTACCTAGGATGGAGAGTAATGATCTCTCTGTGGTATAGAGTGGAGAGCCTTGTTGGTTGACAGCCTTTTCCCCTCACTGCCAGATGTCATAGTCCCCTGTTCCCTTGTCCCCCAGTTGCCACTCCGCTCAGGATTATATCACACCCTGAAGGCTTTGGCTGTGTCAATATTTGACTAAACAGTCAAGATAACAGCATTTTAGTACAAGGTCGTAGCAAAATTCCTGTCATGTTATTTTGAAACATGTACAGAAATATGATCTACCTAAGTGTAAAAAAAGAAGCAGCAGAGGGCCATTCTTTATTATTTTATTCAGGAAACTAAAGAAATAGAAGTAATAGAAGTAAGTAATAGAAGTAAGTAATAGAAATAAGACAAAAGGGATCAAACATTTTTACGATTTTTTGCTTTGAGCAATAGCAGACTAGCAAAATTATGGTGTGTTAATTCAGGCTAATGCTTTATCTGTGCGGCTCCAACAGTTGATTTCATGCAACTTTAGCTGATAGGGTAGTGATGTGAAAGGAATATGGTAATGTCAACAAGTTAAATCAAAGTATTCTTTTGGCTGCAACTTGCGAAGACAGCCTTTGAGCTCCAAGTCCTATGGTTAGGGGAGAGACAAGCCTTGATTTGATTAAAATCTTGCATGTTCCAATGCTGTTCATTTCATGCTATGACATTAACTGGTTGAGAATACAAGCCCATTGTTTCCATAATCACCAAATTCTCTTGGATTTACTGTTATAGTCCTGAATCTTTTGTCTTTTCTGTTTTTCCTGCACGAATGAGTGCTCACGGGTTATAGGGGCTAGATGTGTCCTGATGTAAATGAGAGAAAAGGAGGCCATGATCGTGTCATGTCAGACAGGTGTCATGTCAGACAAAGACATATGGAGGGGACTTGAACCAGATGATCTTCAGAGATCCCTTTTAACACCTCGCATTCTGTGATTTTGTGGTATGGCACACAATGTCTGTGATGAGCAACTGAGGCAGGGCTGTGACATGAAGCTATCGACACTAACTGTGACTGCCAGTGACACATTTTAGAGAAGAGTAAGATTTATTGCCTGTAGAGTTTGTGACAAATCCTGTAGATGTGCTGAATGGCATATTTCTCATAACTTTATTGTCTTCAATGCTGTTTCATATAAATTATTAAGCAAGTTTATAAGTACTTGTTAGTCTGAGGTCATGTTATGTGAATGAAACAGTTTCTTGGACTGTAACGACTGAAAAAGTTTCACAGGCAAAAGAAAACATATTTGATAGCCCTTGACAAACTACCCAGAATGCTTCATATTTTCATGTACATCTGATTTTTTTTCTTGTAAAGATGTATGCAGAGAAGTAGCATGTGGTAGGCCAGCAGCTGATCTTATTCCCTAACTTCAAACCTACCAGACTTTTAATTACAGAATCACTTGGTGCCTTAGCTCATCACCTACAGAAGAGCAAAAGAGTATTTTCTTAATTAAAGATTGAAGTCTGGACATACTGTGGTAATGAGACACAAATATTTTTAAAATAAAGCATTTCCAATCCACTGTCCAAGGTTATGTGTATACAGTAACCTTCTGAAGAGCAGTAAAGGCAAGTCCAAACTGCTGTTGCATTAGTCAGCAGGGATCTAGAAGCCCTGTATATCTTTTTTACACAACGTACATCCAAGCTGAGACATCCAGAACATGTAGAGATTTGGACAAAGTGTCAGATGGCATAGTCTGCTTTCAGATCTTGCTTTGATGTCCATATTATGTTTGAATGACATCATGTAGGCTGACAGCTTTGGTCTTCCTTGGTACAAGGATGTTTGCACCACTCTTCAGAGATGAAAGCAAGTGAAATGTTGTTCTATATCTAAGCATCGAGTAGCATTAGACTGAACTAGATTAGAAGGGAAAAGATTCCAATATATTCTGAAATGAAGAAAGCTGCTGCTTGTTTTATCCTATCATATATATGTAATTTTGATTAAAATTATGTTTGAGGTATTGATAGCTGGCTATATGAGTGAATTTCAGTACTAAAAACAGATGTTTGCTTATCTTCTTGGATTACACTTCTCTCTATTGTGTAAGAATACTAGATCTTGCAGGTACACTTGTGAGGCACAGTTCACACTTTAGGTCAGGGACTTGTTACTATGTGCCTGGATTAAAGAAGCCAGACTTTAAGAACTGTAATAACCAGACCGAAAAAAAAAAAAATGCGGTGAGAGACTGAGTAACATATTGAAGAACAAACAGCATATCATTGGACTATTTAGTTTGCAACTCTCATGGTTTGATATGAAGCTGTTTCTGGTAATGGGGAAAGGGCTGTAAAGATGACTTCTGTAAGGAGTTTCTCAAAACTCTCCCCATCTCTGAGCCAGATCCACCTCTGGCGCTGAGCCAATTTGGCATCTCTATGATCACATTTTAAGAAGAGGAGGATTCTTTCTGTTCCTTCTTACTTCTATATTTCTTCAGGCCTTCCTTCTTTTCTGGCTGGTGGTGGTGCAAGGAGTTGGGGGAGAGAGAGTAGAGACCACGTGGACCCCAAAGTCAGTGAAGGAAGAGAGGAGGAGTTGTGCCGGAGCAGAGACTCCTCTGCATGTTGTGGAGAGAACTGGTGAAGCAGTGATTTGTTTGCACTTTGTTAAAGACCCTGCATTAGGGACAGTGATTCTTTTCATTAAAGACCCTGTGCTGGGGGCAGTGACTGTGCCCAGAGGAGGCCATATCCCATGGGAAGGATCCTGTATCTGCAGAACCTGCAAGTGTGGGGAAGAATCCATGCCAGAGGTATTCACCAAGGACTGTGTCCCATGTGTGAGGAACCCTGTATCAGCAGAAGCTGTGGCTGCTGGGAAGAACTCACACCAGAGAAGTTTGTTAAGGACTGTGTCCCGGGGGAGGGACCCCGTATCAGAGCAGGGGAAGAATGCCAGGAGCCATCCTTCTCTGAGGAGAGAGAAGTGGCAGAAGCCATCTGTGAGAGACTGATCACATTCCCCATTCCATATCCCCCTGAGCCGTTGAGGGTGAGGAGTTAGAGATGTCATGGAATCATAGAATGGTAGGGTTGGAAGGGACCTTTAGAGAACATCGAGTCCAACCCCTCTGCAGAAGCAAGTCCACCTAGATCAGGTTGTATAGGAATGTGTCCAGGAGGGTCTTGAAGACCTCCAAGGAAGGAGACTCCAACGAAGTGTGCTCTCCCTGGGCAGCCTGTGCCAGGGCTCCTTCACCTGAACAGTGAAATAATTTTTTCTTATGTTTAGAAGATTTTGGGAGCAGTGAGATGGGCCTGGGAGGAAAGGAGGAATGGGGGAGGGAGATCTTAAAATGCTGGTTGTAATTTTCTGAATTATCCTACTCCCTTTTTGCTTTTGTTCTGTTCTGTTTCTTGCAGATAGTAGAATAAACTTTCCGACTTTCCTTACCAAGTCAGGTAGTGGAGTCTGTTTTGCCCAGAACCATAATTGGCAGCAAGCCCCTCCCGCCCTTATCTTAATCCATAACATCCTTGATTATTTTTTTCCTCCCATTTCACTTGGTTTTCCCTCATCCTAATGAGGGTTGGGAGTGAATGGGGGGCACTGAACAAGAGACGGTCATGGTGCTTCTTTGCTGGCTGGGCAAAAGCATGACAATAATGTTTTGGTGTTACATCTTATATTTGTTTGCAATTGTTTGTGTCTCATACTTTGCATCTGTTAGCAATATCATAAACATATAAATTACAATTAATGGTGTTAAATGATATTCCTGAAAGACCATTTGCTGAAGACAAGTAACTAAGAAGTTCTGGATGAGTTGCTTGGCAAGATAAAACAAATTTGTTATAAAAGATGAAAATATAATTTTTGTGAACCTGAGTTGTACACAAGTCTATCACCTTCTCCAAAGGGTAAGTCACAACAATAAAAAATTCCAAACTTCCCTTTTAAATTCTTCACCAGTATCAAGGATTTGCCTCAGCAATAACTTTGTGAAACTGAGCTTCCTAAAAGCTTTTGAAAATCATATACTGAAGATAACAAATGAGTGACTCAATGCTTTGGCACACTCCTGAAAATATGAACAGTTGGGACCACAGCTAACAGCAACAGATGGGGAGTTCTCCAGCTTTCAATGTTCAGTAGGAGAGCACAGAAATTCTGTAAGCATGCCAAAGAAAACACCAAGCAGGAAGAAATAATTGTTAGGATTGTGGTCTCCCAGACTCTTCAGTCCCCAAACTTGCTGTTTGGTCTCTTCCTTCATGTCCACCCAATTATTTGGTCTTCACAATCTTTTGTATTAAAAACAGTGTCAAAACACACATCAGAATGTAGAACTTCTCAGTTTTCTACATCACCTTGAAAAATCTTCTTTGGAGATTGGCTGAAGACATTTCATGTGGAAGCCCTGAAAGACATGGACCACGACTGACAGCATTAAAATAATTTTACATGATTGGTGCTTCTTTACTCCCAGCATAGTTTATGAATGTCAGAAGCAGTTTAATTTATATTTTACTCACTTCATATAAAACTCTGTGCTGAAGGTCCAAACTCTCTCTATTGGGCCACAAGAGAGGGTAACAATGTGGACAGAATTGCAGTGATTTTACTGTTCTCACACTCAGCTTTCTCTCACCATGTCAACCTATGAGACTAAACAGCTTAGGCCAGCATCCCGCAGTGATCGAGGGACATTTGACAGCTAACCAGGTAGGGAGCACATCACCTGAACAGTGAGGAGAAAGCAATGAGTTGGAGAAAGTCAAGGAGGAGAGGCTGAGGTGAGACTTCTCACACTTTTTGATCAAGACTTGTGATTTTATGTTAAATCTGACTGTGATACTGAATGCTTATTTTGCCTTAGATAACAATTTCACAGCATTCTGTGCAAGATTTTTTGGGCAGTTTGGTATTTTCTGTGTGTAGATGTTGCCCCATGAACTCTCTCTGTTATTAAATCTACTATTTCAGGGTTTCATTAGTTCTGGAGGTGTAACTACAAATATAAGTTGTTCCAAACACAAGTAGCTCTCACAGTTGCAGCTCATACATGAAGTAGAACCTTGTAGTGCTGATAATTACAAGGCTATAGAAGCTGTTTGGTGGTTTTCAAAGGATCGCAAGACATCCATTTTCACTAACAGAAGAGAAACCATGTGGGAGTGGTCAGCTGGGGGTAAAAAAGTCAGGATTCAGCTCAGATTTTGGAAACCTTTTCAGTACAGCTAACAAAGTTTAGAATGCAGTTTAGCTAATCAACTTCAGATGTCTACTTTAAGTCATTTGAACCAATGCTCAGTCATCACTGACTGTACTGGGTAGATCTTAATTGATTATAGGACGAACTTAGACACCTATTATACCTGTAGACACTCTCTTATAGACATCCAAACCTAGGCCCTTTAAGACCACCTGCTCCCCACCCCTCCCCTCTGCCCGGGCTCAGAGCCCTGATCTCGGTGTTTTATACCTCCGTCCCCCCTGAACGGCCCAGGGGGCAGGGAGTGGGGGTTTCAGTCAGTCTGTTCCTGGTGGCTTCTGCCGTTTGTCTAACCTCAGGGCAAGTGGGTTCCACACCAGTCCTCCTTGCAAGTCCATGAGGTACCACACATACATGGCAGCCTTGCACGGGCTGCACCGACGCACATTTGTCCCAAAGCCATGCACGGGCTGTACCGATGCTCATTTGTCCTAAAAGTTGCTGCTCCTCTCTGCCTCTCGTGTGGGGCTGCTCTGCGGTGCACAGGCTCTCCAGCATGTCCTGTGCCATGACCGCCTCCCCCACACAGTCTCTGGCCCGTCCGGGCACACTCACATGAAGTTGCTGCTGCTGATCCATAGGTTGCAGGGGTACCGGCTGCACTCTCACCACGGCTTGCAGAGGGGTCTCTGGTCTGATGCTCCATCCTTCCTCCTTCTCCGACTGTGGGGTCCGCATGGTCGCCTCCATCTTGTACCACTCTTACACCTCTTGCTTCGCACCTCCAATTCCCATCCCTAAATAGTGATCGCAGAGGAGCCAGATTGGCCCAGCCGGGCCGGGGGTGGGTCTGAACCCAGGAGTTGGGGGAGAGTCTAAAAAAACTTTTACCGGGTCTTCACTGCAGCCCGCTCCCCCTGTTACTAAGCAAAAGCAACTCCTTGCTAAACCATGACAAAGGATAAGAAGCTACAGACTGGTCAGCCTCACCTCCACTCCTGGGAAGGTGATGGAACAACTTATCTTGGGTGCTGTCTCCAGGCATTTAAAAGACATTGGGTCCTTTAAAGGTCATTGAGAGCAGTCAGCATGGCTTTACCAGGGTGAAGTCATGTTTGACCAACCTGATAGCCTTTTATGAAGATGTAACCAGGTGGACAGATGGTGGTAGTGCAGTGGATGTGGTTTATCTTGATTTCAGGATAGCATTTGACACCATCTCCCACAGCATCCTCACAGCAAAACTGAGAAAGTGTGGGCTGGATGATCAGGTTGTGAGGTGGATTGTTATCTGGTTGAAGGGAAGAAGACAGAGAGCTGTGATCAGTGGGGCAGGGTCTAGTTGGAGGCCTGTGTCTAGTGGAGTGCCTCACGGGTCAGTGTTGGGACTGGTGCTGTTCAATCTATTTATTAATGATCTTGATGAGGGAACAGAGGGCACTGTCAGCAAGTTTGCTGATGCTACTAAACTGGGGGGAATGGCTAACACAACAGAAGGCTGTGCTGTCATTCAGTGAGACCTGGACAGGCTGGAGAGTTGGTCAGGGAGCAATCTAATGAAATTCAACAATGGAAAATGTAGAGTCTTGTATTTGGGAAAGAATAACTCCACGTACCAGTACAGGTTGGGGAGTGAACTGTTAGAGAGTAATGTAGGGTAAAGGGACCTAGAGGTCCTGGTGGACAGCAGGATGAACATGAGCCAGCAATGTGCCCTTGTTGCCAAGTAGACATCTTGGAATGTTTAGAAGGGCTGTGGGCAGTAGGTTGAGAGAGGTTCTCCTCCTCCTTTACTCTGCCCTTGTGAGACCACATCTGGAATATTGTGTCCAGTTCTGGGCCCCTCAGTTCAAGAAAGACAGGGAGCTGCTGCAGAGACAGTTCAGTGCAGGGCCACAAAGATGATAAAGGGAGTGGAGCATCTCCTGTCTGATGAAAGGCTGAGGGAGCTGGGGCTCTTTAGCTTGGAGGATACTGAGGGGTAACCTCATTAATGTTTACAGATATGTAAAGGGTAGGTGTCAGGAGGATGGATCCAGGCTGTTCTCAGTGATGTCCAATGACAGGAAAAGGGGCAATGGAACATCAGCTGGAACATAAGAGGTTCCAAAGAAAGACAAGGAAGGATTTCTTCCCTGTGAGGGTGAGGGAGCACCGGCACAGGCTGCCCAAATGGGTTGTGGAGTCTCCTTCTCTGGGGAGAAACCCACCTGGACAAGTTCCTGTGTGACCTACTCTAGGTGGTCCGGCTGTGGCAGGGGTTTGGAGTAGATGATCTTTCAAGGTTCCTTCCAAATCTTAAGATTCTGTGTAATTCTGTGTTTCTCTGTGCTCAGTAAGGATATCTCCTTTAGAGGGCACCATAAGAAGACAAACCAAAATTAGCTCTGACTAATTGTTAAAGTCTATGTGTGTGTGTTCTTTAGCTTAAATATAATTAATTGGAAAATTTTGAATTTAAGCTTATCAATCATCAACAATAAGCCTGCATTAGAGAAGCATAGCTCTATCTATAGGTAAATCTATATCTATATGTAATTAGACTTAGTAAAATACATAGCATGCTAATAATTGATCATTGTTATTTTTTTCCCTTTGGTATTCAGGAAAAACATGATTAATTGTGGCAATATCAAGAATTATCTTTTTTTTTTTTGTTAGATATTCTAAATAAGAGAAATCTATATGAACTCTGCTGCAAAACCTACTGTAAGCTTCTGCAGTGAGTACTCTGTGGGCATCTATAATGTGTGGTCCAAAAGCCTGGGAGGCTGGCTACTGCTCACTGTGTGCAACTTAGCTGAGCCATGAATTTCAAATACTGTGTTCTCCTTGTGATGAGCAGAGGGCAAACTACAGGCTATGTCTGTCTGCCTGGCAGCTCAGCCCTTCCCCTTTACAGACATGCACAAGGAGATAAAATACTTTTTTTTCCTTGAAGAGCATATGATAAATAGTTATGACAGCAGTCAAAGGAGGGAAGGTATTTTTAACTTTTGCTCAGGCACGCAGCTTAAGCAGTCTTGTACAAGATAACAGAGGAAATCTGTGGCAGAACAGGAAAATGACTTTTGATAGCCTGAGTCACAGCTCAGTGCCTTGCCAACAACAGTGCTTTTCCTCCAGGGAAACTTTCCCCTTTTTCCATAAGAATACTCGCTTGTCCTGTGAAAGTAGGGTGATGTTAGCTCCCTGTTGCTTTTTAATATTCCTGCTATTATGCCACTGCTGGTCAGGGAAAGATTATCAAATAAACTAAACCACCTCCATGTGTCAGTAACATACTTATTTATTAATCATACTGAAGGTAATTACTTCAAATGGGTAAATCTGAAGCAGTGTGTTTTTCTAGTTTTTCAAATGTATAAAAAGAATTATTAATTCCAGCATGGGGAGAAAGTTTAAGCAAAGGATAAAAATGATTTGAAATCTATATATTCCACAAGGAATGAGAAAAAAAAAATAAGCAAGAACCTTGCTGGTCTGATAATGAGGCTGTGGGAGGTAGAAAATATCAATATAGAGCCCTAAAAATCTGATCTAAGCAATGATCTAATGGTCTCTTATTTCATATTATAAGGCTCTTTTTTCTTTTAAAGGGACATAGTCAAATAAATGCACTTAGACATCATATTGTTTTAAGGTCATTCTAATCTTGTGGATATGTCCCTAGCTGTATGAGCATCCTTTTTTTTTTTTTCTCTTTAGGAGAAACTTGATGAGATGGTAACTGCTTATAAGCTGTTATGTCCTCATTTTACTTGTATGGTCTGGGCAGGAGCCAAGAAATCTTCCCATACACTTTTGTTTTTAAGCAATCCTAGTAATTTCATTGTGATGAAACCCAATCAATTGCTTGTAGTCACCTGGGAATGAAATGTAATTCAGATATTAGTAATTGAAAAAGACCACAGATCTCTTTCTGAGGTTTGACTAATTAAGAAAGAGAGGAGTGTTTTATCCAGATCCAGTTAGGTTCTCAAAATATCTAGTTTCATAAATAGAATTAAAATCTTGTTGATTATGCTTTGATTTTGCCTTGTTTACAGCTTTTTACTGTTAACATCTACCAAATGACTTGAGATGAACCTCCATTTCTTTTCTTAAGTCTTCTTCCTCTGTCACTTTTCCATGTATCTTCATTTATTCCTCTTCTTTTGTTTACCAGAATCTTATTCTGCAGCAAAGGGAGGGAACAAAAAGAAGTGGCCTAGGGAAAATAATTGTTTTCACTTCAGTTATGGCTCCTACTACATAAACAGGTATGATTATTCCTTACATCAGTTGCTAGGAGTGCCATATGCAGCTCTCTGTGCTCCCGCCACTGCCTTGCTGAAATCTGACAGGTGCTGCTTGCACATTGCCCAGCCCACAAGCCATAGAATGGTAAGGGTTGGAAGAGGCCTTTAGAGATCATCTAGGTCAGTATAAATGATCAGAAAAAATAGCTCAGCCTGTCTTGAGGAAGGTCAGCTTCATATCAAAAAGCAAGGAAGAACTTTTGCTGCTACCAGAAGCAAGAGGTTTCTGGAAAGGAAGTAAGAAACCATGGCTTAATAAAGAGCATCTAGCCAGCTCTGTCCTAAGTGGAGGAATAGCTCAAATGCATTTACTAGATATGTGGCAAGGTAGAATGGAAGTGATCTACTCTGAATGTTACTTGGCATAGGTCTCTCTACCCTACACGCCTAAAGGTAGTCCCAGAGGTGCTCAGAGTCCAAAGGGATGGTTGAGACACGTCATGAGTCAGAATGTGAGTCTCCTGAAAGGATGTAATGCACATGCTGGTGCTTCTTTCTTTCTAAACCTGACAGGTTCTACCCACAGAAACAAAGAGTCGATGCAGATGGCTGTTTTGAGTTACCCTGACAGACCAGCTGAAACCTGCAGTGCTTTCCTAGCAGGAATATGCCAAACATACCATCTTGCAAAGAGGTGACAAATCAATAGGAATCTTATCACTGTTGTTTGTGTGTGAAATCTTAAATTTCATGGTGCATTAAGTCACAGTTTTTTGTTAACTCACCTTTGAGAAAGCAGTAAGTTTCAAAGAATAAGAAATGTCTTTAAATGGAAAAATCTGTCTTACATTTGGCCAGCTATTAATTTGAAATGAGTTTCAGTCTTTCAGACTTGTTGATTCATATATGAGAAACAGGGCTGCGATGTAAAGGTTTATGACTAAAGGCAAGGTAGGTTAATTACTAACCAATGGGCTGAATCCTAAGTACCCTGCAATGTGATTTAAGATTTATATAATGGTGATTAATTAATACAAAGGGTGGATTAAGACCAGGTAAAGGGCAAACAGTGCTGGTGGAAAAAGAAAGATGGTAATTTACTGTGGTTATACACAGTACATTGTGCTTCTAAAGTGCCCAATAAGTCCCTGGGAACTTTGTAAGTAAATACACCGTTATTTCCATGGCCATTTGATGTGTATGGCATATTTTCCAAAGTGTTTCAAGTTGGCTTGTGAAGCTGAACCAAGGTGTGAAAACACTAAACTTAGTAAAACTCAGCCTATAAATATGATTTGTCTGCCTCAGTCAACTCTAATTATTACAGATTTCTAACCAAAGACTGTTGACGTACATATGCCTTTAGATTTCAAGGTCTTTCTTATAGAATCGTGTTGCATTTGCCACTGATTCTGTGCAATGATAAAATGATGGGTATTCGCATAGGAAATAAATCCTCATTTTTGGACTAAGAAAGGATTTTACTGCTGATCGGTGACTGCCAGTTCTTCTCTGTGAGCTTTCAACCAAAATGGCCTTCCTCTGTTTAAATGAGGCTACGGGAAATATGAAATGTCTCTGAAATTAGTATTTGATTTCATCAGACTGATTATTTTTCTTTTCTTTTTTCTTTTTTTTTTTTTTTTTATCTGTTTATGGTGAAATACTTGTCCCTGCAAAGCTATAGGTCTGCAGAGAAGCAAAGCAGGGTCAAGGAGAGGGAACCCATTGCTAGCCAGCAGAAACAGTAGACAGTGTTCTGTGTTGCTGCACTCCAGCCTACTTCTGTTAGTGTAGGAGGGCTTGGCTCTTGAAGACCATCTTGTTCATTAAAATAATTTAAAAATTTTCCTCTCTTCTTCAGCAGCACTTGATAAATGGTGTATTTCTTCCTACTACTCCCCTTTAAAATACACTAGTTTATTTTTGCCAAAACAAATGCTGAGTGTAACCCGGATTCCTTATCTTGACAGCATGTGCATCAGACTGGTGTGTGGTGTGATGCCAGTCTAGTGAAAAGGTAGGAACAGCACAATCAGAAGTCATTGACCCAACAGGAAAATCACTTGCCTCATTGGCTATGGTCAAGAATAAATTGGTGAGATACTGAGCACAACTTGTTCCTTGTGAGTGGCTGGAGCCACTCGTTTCTAAATAACAGCCAGCAGGTCAGAGGCAGTCATTAAAGAAACAGATTGACTGACATAACCTTAATTTACGGCAACGACAAATGACTACTCTGGTGTATGCCAAAAGGAAGGTATATCCTAGCACAGCTTTGGATTTGGACCCATGTGATGCTTACATTGTGGTTTTTATTCTTCTGGAGGCACTATCTATAAATATTGATGGAACATACTTGGTGATTTGAAAGCAATGACTGCAACCTCAGGTGGAAATTTGCATCTTTTAGTGCAGCTGAGGTCTGGAGTATCCATCAATAAATCAATGCAAAAAGGCTGTAAATTACTGTAGATATCTATAACTATTTCTTTCTGACTGTAGTCTAATCTATATTGAGAATATAAATAACAGCTTGTATGGTTTATGTGAAAATCTCTCTTTTTTCCGTTCAAGAAATATGATATAAAAACAGCAGGTAGGTGAAATAAGTCTGTGACTCACACTCTGTCAGCGCAGGGCTGCTGTATATTGAGCAATTATTGACATTCCAGACATTTAAATATGCACTGAAGAAAAGACAGAGAGCACACCATTTTCCTTGAGGTGCCATTCCCCAGCCAAATAGGTGTCAGTGTCAGGGATATTTGCTGATTCCTTGATATTTTTTTTCCTCCTAATTGGATTCCATTATTCCTAATTACACAGACTTTTGCTATTCTAAAGGATTAATCTTCTTTTAAGGAATGTACATGGGCATTAGTAGCAGATACTTTTTTTTTTTTTCAAGAATAAGCCATGCTGTTGCCAGTTTCAAATGGATGTACTGCTCAGTGTATAAAGACCGACTAATTAAAGATGTCATGCCAAATATTTGCACTATTTGAAGAAGGAATTCACAGAGCTTTCACTGAAACAGTGTGATGTCTCCCAAAGCTTTAAAGAGCAGTAAAAATATTGCAAATCTCAGCTTGCTAAAGGAACTTTGCTCTGTCACTCCTAACCAGCCTTAATCTTACTTTCAGCCCTCAGTCCTTCATCTTCAGAGCTTAAATACTATGCAACTTTGTCTCGGAACTATGAGATTTTTATGTTCAGAGCAGGCTCAAGGGGCCCACACAGAGGGCTGTTTTTCTATCTTAAAGTCAATTTCTAGCCCACGATATCCCCTGAAAAGCATTAATTTTTCTTAGGACATGTCAGCCTTGTCTTGCATATTGATTCTCCTATCTAAGGATACATTGGTCATAGCTGATACGGTGTGTGTGGCCAGGCTGCAGGATGTGAATAGTTCTAGATGACTTGGCAGCAGCTGAAAATACCACACTGCTCCCCAAAATGGCAGCTGGTCAGAGGAGTGCATGGTCCTCAGATGTGTTTGAGAAAGGGTGGAAACTACCAGAGGCAGGAGATACATGTGGATTCCCCTGAGGAGTTACATGAGGACACACCTGAGGAGTTACAGGAGGAGATGTGCGGAAGGAGGCACAGCTGGAGATGTACTTGTGGAAGGAGGCACTCTGTGTTAGAGCAAGAGTGCCTCTAAGGGGACTCTGGCCCACAAGTGACCCACATCAGGACAGGGAGACTCCTGAAGGGCTGCAGCCATGGGTAACCCTTACTGAGGCAGAGACATTCCCAAAGAGACTGAGGTTCTTGGATGAGCAGGGGAGGCAGTAAGAAGCAAGAGGCAGTGGAGGAAAATGAGTAAGAGGCAGAGAGGCAGAAAGAGACCATTATAGCTAGACTCCAACCTCCTGCATCACCCCATCACCTCACCCAAGGGATTAGAATGGCCTAAGTGCAATGCAAACTGAGAACAAGGAGGCTGTGGTGAGAAAGAGTGGAGGAGAGGAACTGGAGAAAGAGGTGTTGGACTGAAGCTCAGCCTGAGGAAAGGTGAAAAAACTTATTTCCTCTGTTACGTTGTCTTCTTTATTCCTAAATCTCTGAATCATAGTAAAAAGTTTATACAATTTGGTACTAAATGAAATGAAATGGAATTCCTCAAGTTTAGACTGTTTTGCCTGCTTACATAAGCCTTCTGGCTGTGCATTGACCTGGCAGTGCAAGGGCTGAGCCTCTCCACAGCCTGAACTGGGTGTCACTAGGTCAACCCCTACACTGGGACCACTTCCAGGCCAGAGCTGGCAGCATGGGAAAAGGAAAATGCGCAGTCCCAAGACCTAGAAGAAAGTCCCACCATGCACATCACCCTCCTCCCACCACAGGATGGTGATGGTTTGTCATAAGCTTTCTGCCTCTCCTGCTGGAGGAGCAGGAAGCTGTCAGCCCGCATTTGCCAAGCTGTGTTGTAAGGACAAGCCATACTCAGGTGAAGGGCTCCATATTTGTAGGCTTTCTTGTTAAAAAATTTAAGGGTATTAAGCAGGCTTTTAAAAAATTAATTTGGACCATGAATGTTTGTTTCCTGCAACTATACTAGCAGTAACTTTTGTGGTTTTGATTGTTAACATGTTCACTGGCTTGGCAATAATTTCCTCAAATGTAGGGTGTTTCCTGTTGCTTTTAATAAAATGTTTGAGGATAACAAAACAGGGCAGGTAAGAAGCAGACTTATTGCTAGCATGCTTGTCAGGTGAGACTCGGAGGAAGAGTCATCTTTTTCAGCTTGCCCATCTCCTGCAAACCTGGCTTTGCTGGCAGGATTGTCCTTTATTTCACTGGATCTTATCCGGAGAGTGTAATGCCCCTTCAGACTTTAAACTGCCAGCAAAAGAAGTCCCCATGGAAATGCAGGGCTAGAGAAGACCTTACAGGGTTATCCAGCATAATTCTTCTAAAGAGATCCGTTCACAGATGAATATTAGAGTTATCAGAAATCTTGAAAGAAAGCATTTCTACACCTTTCCAAGGTGGCATTTTACTTCTCTGTGTCCATTAAAGACCGCTGTAATAATCAGGCTATTTATCACCTTTGAAATTAAGATTTTTGTACACTTGCCCAGGTTTTCTGGACTGTGGGTGGCTCTGATAGTACAATAGTGCGCTAGCTCCAACACAGATCAGTTGCTGAATTCTAAACCTCTTGAAAACCTAGGCTTAGATCAATGCTGCAATAGATGTACAGTCCACTATGGTGAGTGTACTGCCCAAACAAAAACACATAGTTTGCCAGAACAGATTTCTCATTTATAATCCACTGACCATCTCTGCCTCTCCAACCTGATGTTCCTCAGCTGCCTTGCTCCTCTAGGCATGCTTTGAGTTCTTAAATCAGGATCCTATCCATAATTTTTAGCTTCCCCTGTTTCCTTTTATTATCAACCTTCACTTCCCATTTCCCTTTTACTCAGTTAAACCCACCTGACCTCTGCTGCCACATCTTCTATCTCATCCTGCTCTTGCAGCTAAGCCTGAAGCGCATGTCTCACGCCTACTGCTGCTGGCTCAGAAGCAGCTGCTGCTGCTGCAGATCCCTTTGAAAGGGTTTATGTAGCACTGCTGATATTTGTATTTACGCTGCAAGAACAATTGATCTAGGTAATATTTCTTCAGCCTTTTTAGAAGAATGGGTCTCAAGACGGTTTCTGGGTCCTTGCTAAAGCAAGATACATTGTAGCTGCTACTTGCCTTTAATCCATTATACCAATTATATTGGCAGACAAGGACGTTAGATTGGTTTGACATCATCAGTTCTTAACACACTCAAGTGGCCTGTCTTTTATCATCTTACTGTCTTCTGCTGCTTTTGAATTGATTAAGGGTTTGTTCCAGAATCTTTCTGGGAATTGAAGTCGAATGCTCCGTAATTGTCTGGATCCCTCCCCCAGGCTCCCTGTCCTTCTCTTTTTAAAGATTCTCTTTCCAGCCCTTTGGGACTTCTCTAGTTGAAACTCGGTAGATTTCTGAAAATGTTCTTGAGCCTAAAGGGATAAAACCAGTGTGTTCTAATTCCTTTTCCCTAGTCCATATGGTAAAAGTCCTATGACCCTGCTGAACTGAGCACCTTAATTTACTAAACATTGAACTTTTTTTGTGCTTGGCTTACTTTCCTGCTGATTGTTAAATTTCATTTTGTTAAGACTCAGCAAACTAATTTGGGGGGGACAAATTTTCTGCATCACTTGCTATTGCTCTTTTTCATGGTGCTCTAACTTTTTAGAGCAAGGGACTTCCTTTAGTACTTGCAGAAATGAATTTTACTCATAAATGAATTATATCCTATTTGACAGACCGTAACCTTCTTCACCTTATTCATCCTTTCTTCTCCTTATGTGCCTAAATGTAAGCAGAGAAAGAATCCCTTAGAAATGCATAGGACTATTTACCTTCAAATGAGACAAGTGTCTAAATGTCTGGATTAATAGTGATAACTACACAAGCATTGGGAGAAAAACTACTGTGACAAGATCTGGAGCAGCATTGTCTGTTAGGCATAGTAACTGACTTTGTGCCTTTTTAACACTAACTTTCAGAGTCTCCTGTGGTTAGGTTGCTTCCATCTATGTACCTTTCAAACTGACGTCTCTCATAAACACAAAATCGATGTATGGACTTTGAATGTTATACTCACACACTTGAGGGGGAGGGCAGAAACGGTTACAAAAATAATCTCTCAAGTGGAGAGAAGCATCTTTTACAAGTCAGAAAATATTTTTGTGGGAACTACTAAACCCTATAAAATATTACTTTATATTTATGTAGTACCTTTCACAAAGGGTCTCCAGATTTTTTAGAAATGCTAATTGACTCTGTTGTGGTGAATCCTATGAGGTAGGAAGGAAATATCTAAAATTTATATCAGGAGAACCAAGCACAGAGGATAAATGACCTATCTAAGGTTACACAGAAAGTCTCTGAAGGACCAGGATGAAAATCCAGGGTCCTAACTCACACCCTTTTATCTTGCAAGCATTTTCCAATATAAACAACTGCTTATAGTAAAATTGGCTTCATTACAATGGAGGTACTGCTTTGATTTAACATTGGAAAACAAAAATAATTTAAAAAGGAAACCTCTTTAGTACCCATGTATTGCAACTTCCTTTTGTCTGCTTTCAAGGACTTGGTCTACAGAGAGCCTTCACTGGGCATATAAGATTCCTCTCTTTTAATTAGAACATTAATATTCCCACTGTTTCCTTAGCTTCTAACTAAGCCTAATTTTAATTCTTCCCCCTTCAGTCACTTGGCAAAGAATGTGAAGACTTAGTATCAGGATGAGGTTCTCTGTGCAAAGCTCTCTGAGTCACAAAACATGAGGCTGTGTTGTTATACCTGTCAAATTTTTTTGTGTAGCAGTACCCATGCAGACAAATGTCACATTATCTCTGCACCACAGAAGGATTCATTTGCTTTGCTCCTTCACTCCCCTGAGCAACATTTTCCTGTATTTTGAACTGAAGGGAATTGTTTTGTGAAAGTATGTTTAAAATGGTGGCAATGTAACAAAAAGTTACCTTTCCAAATACTAATAATAAGAAAAAGCCCTTCCAATAAGCATGTTGCTTAGCAACGTGATACAGAAAGCTAGAGCGACCACTGGAGTCTGTTCAAATTGACAGGGGATCTGCAGATTAGTGAGGAAGCCACTGTAGCTGGCAACTCTGGCAAGCAACTGAAAAAAAGGGATGATGAAACCCCAAATTACTAATAGAGATAGAGAGAGACGACCTTCATGATGTAAGAAATGGTGGACTCCCACAAAAGAAAAAGCAATAGCAGTAAGCTATTATATAGCTAGTAAGAAACAGAACTAAAGGGAAAAACAAAATAGGAAAAAAAACCCAAAAAAGAACGTTAGGATTCAATTCAAAGTGTTGTTCTGGACAGAAAATATGATTAATATTAATCTCTAATCAATTACAGGAAGCAATTGTGCATGTGGCATGGTTTAACCCCTGGCAGCAACTGAGTCCTGCACAGCACTCGCTCACTTACCCCTGGTAGGACTGGGAGAGAACCAGAGGAGTACAAGTGAGAAAAGTCATGAGGTGAAATAAAGACAGTTTAATCGTTAAAACAAAAGCTGTGCACACACAAGCAAAGGAAACTAGAGAATTAATTCCTCACTTCCCATGAGCAGTTGTGTGTTCAGCCGTCTCCAGGAAAGCCAGGATCCACCATACTTAATGGTTACTTGGGAAGACAAATGTCATCACTCCAATCCGTCTCCTCTTGCCTTCTTCTTCCCCCACCTTTGTACGCTGTGCATGATCTGATATGGTGTGGGATATCCATTGGGTCAGTTGGGGTCAGCTGTCCTGGCTGTGTCTCTTCCCAACTTCTTGTGCCCCCAGCCCACTCACTGGTGGGATGGGGTGAGGCAGAAAAGGCCTTGACTCTGTTCAGGTGCTGCTCAGCAATAACTAAAGCATCTCTATATTATTAACACTATTTTCAGCACAAATCCCAAACATAGCCCCATATCAACTACAGTAAGGAAAATTAACCCTATCCCAGCCAAAACCAGCATAGCATAGTAAATGTCAAGTGACATGAATAGGAAGGATTTATGTATGTGAACTTGCACAACCCAAACTGCAGTTCTCCCTGCACTTGTTTACTCACACACTTGCATGGATTTGAGAGGAAGCTGAAGCTGTGTCTGCAGAGCAGACATCCAGCGATTAGGAGGACATGCTTTAGTGACCTGTATCCCAGCTCCAATCCTCCAGAATGGGAAGAAGACAGAAAAGGTAAAACAATTTATTGAGTGTTTCTCTACGCTCTATAAATTTGACGCTCATGAATATTCATGCTTGTTTGAATAAACATGAAAATAGAGGCCATATCAGTAGCTGTCGATGAGCACACCTTTGATATCACAAGTCAGTCCACATGCTTGAAATTGGTATAGGACTATAAGATTTTCAGCTCCAGTCTAGATTTATATAGTCACTGAGAGAGTCAGAGCTGGGCCAGGCATGCAGTATGTGTTAGAGTAGATGTGAGAGCACAGTGTGTTCTCATTCCTCAGCATTTGAACCAAGTTGTGCTATGTCATTCAGGGACTCCAGGCTTCCCTTTCCCTAGTTATTTGCAGTTCATACTCAGACATGCTATGTATGAAAGTGTGTGCATCAATAACTGTTAATATACTTTACATTTCTTTCAGTACTTCTTACCTGAGGGCTTTCAACATGCTCTGAGCTTAAATGGAAAGGAATATGCTCTGTGACCAAATTCTGCTTGCACTAATGTCAATTTGTAATAACTGTGGATTTTCATGGTGGTGCAGTTTTATGCCTCTACACCTGAATGCAGAATGTAAGCTACTGTGCCTGCCTTGATAGCTTTGGGTGTACAACAAACACAACACATAGTAACGCCTTCTGCCTCTCCACTGACAGATTATTATCATCTCTGGAGCCAAGTGTGGCACCTCTAACAAAACCAGTATGGCTATTTTAATTGGTCTATAGTCCTTTGGGAAAAACTGCGTGTTGAGTCTTCTGACTTCAACAAGTTTAGAAATTATGTATTTCATATCAGATGATTAATTACAGCAATCACTTTAGTACTTCAAAGGAGTGATGTTTTAGACCACATTTGTTATCATTTATAAGAACTGAAATTGAGGTCCCTTCTAACCCTTAATATTCCGTGGTTCTGTGATATGATTCATTATTTTAGTATCAATATAAATGTACATTTTTCTATGCTGTTAATTTTTATGCTCTGAGTGAGAATACCAAATCTCCTTGAGTTCATGTTTTATTAGCTACTGCATACGTGTGTGAAAAGTGAAAAACCAGGGTTTTTTTTCCTTTCAAAAGCACTAAACACCTCTAGGTCAACACTGTGTTTCATTAGTTATCTTAGTGTATGTGAAATTTACTGTGCTTTCTTAATCTATTTCTGAAACTTTAACAGCTATTATTGAATACTGAGAAGTCCACACAGGACAAAATGAAAATGCACGAAGTACCCAGTCTTGAGAAACAGGGAGAGAAGATAGTCTTATCAGTTACTATGCTGGTTAATAAAATCTGTTAAACATTGGATCTCCAGTTGATTTTGCCTTTTTTTCTGTCACGTTTTGGATATAATGCATGAATGTCACAGCCTATTTGTTTCCTCCTTTCACTGTTTTCTCCTGATAGACTTTGGTCATGGCGTTTGTGTCTGTGATTGCTTTTTGTTGTGCCTGGGTGGCTGGAACCATCTGTCCTATCTGAGTGGAGGTGAGTGGGCTTTCTAAAACTATTTACTGCATATGACCTAGCATAATACAATGTATTTGCCATCAGCATTAGGAAATTCTTACTGATATGAGGCATTGTGATGCAGGTACTCAGTAACACGTGTTACCAGTGTTGATCCCACACACTTCTTATTCTTTTAAGTCAAGATCAATATCCTGATCACTAACTACAAAGCCCTCATCGTTCCAAGTCCAGAGGATCTAAGGGTACGTCAGCATTGCATAGCAGAGCTCAGTGCACTGGTTTCACAGCTTGCAACAGTCCTCGATGCTTTGTTCCAAGTAGGCATAACCTAAAAGGTCTCCCACCAGCTTATTAGTACTCTTCTTCAGGTACAAATTAACTCATCTGTTCAGCTCATCTGTTTGAGACAGTGGTTTCTCTGAGTTTTTTTTTTCAACAGGATCTGTTAGAAACAAGGAATCACCTTTTTCAGTTTTCCAGAACATGGCATATACATTTGTCAACAAAACAAGCTTTCAAAATTTGCCAATCTGTAGGTCTGCTCTACCTGTAAAATTCTCCCTCTTCACAGAAGTCAAGGTAGTAATAGCTTCAAATTTTACTAACAGGACTTATCTACTGGTGACTGGTGATAGCCATTGTGATGGCATGAACAGGACAGGCACTTCCGTGGAAGCCACTGCTACTGTTCACAGGCAGCTCAGTGCATGCTACTGCTGGGGCTGGGCTCCCGGCTCATTTCATTGAGATTGATGATGCACTGTGGGATAGCTTTTGTCCTCTAACTTACAAACGGCTTGTGTGACATAATGTCTCTGGTCATTTTATCCAGCAGTTATCAGCTTTGAAAGGGTGGCAGCTGTCATCTCATGCTAGCTAAAATGTTTTATTTCAGAGTTTATTGCATTTCTGGTCAGTTTTGAAGAGATGAAGGAATGGAATGCCGTTCCCTTTCCTGCTTCTCTGTCCTCTTTCCTCCTTGCTATGCTAATTTTAGTGCCAAACACAGTGCCCTTCTTTTTTGAATGCTACAGTCGAAACCTGCTGCAGCCTAGGGTTGCTGTATGTGCTGGTCTAACAGACTCTAGCTCTTTGGGATGTGTCAGTGCCAAATTCTGACATCTGTGCCTGTTCTATACACTGTGTGTCTTTCTCACAGGTCTTCAACAAAATGAACGGATTTGTGTAGGTGATTTTTTGTTTGATTGGTTTGGGGTGGTTTTGTTTGTGGTTTTGGGCTGGGTTATTTTTGTTTGATTTTTTTTTAACTCAGCTATCACCTCCTTGTTAGAAATGCTCTGTTCTTGGTCTTGAGGAAGCTCTCAAACCCACATAATGGTGGGTGGCCCATATGGTGCCTCAACTGAAGAAGGAAATCTTGAATAGACTGCAATATAATACTCAGCAATTTACAAACCACTGCTGCAGCTCTCAGGCGTTAAGGGGCACAATGTATTAGCCATTTTAGAACAAATTAATAAATGAACAGAATTGCTGAGGAGAGGGCAGAGAGTGCATAATTGGCATCAACTACGTTATCAGGACATGTTTCAAATAGATAACAGTTTTCAAAAGCCATCTGAGAAAATGACCTACTTAACAAATACATGTGAAAAAAGCCCAAACCAGACTTGTGCCTGTTTCTGGTGATTATTCAAGTGGAAATTAAAAGATCCCTCCATGCTTTCTGAAGATAGAAGAGGCAATAGAGCTTTCCTAGCCTATGCTCCATCTGCCAATAGAAATGACTTTAAAGCCTAAAACTTTATGTAAGTTACTGCCAGAGCTAGGTAGCTCTTGCAGTTGCCAAAAGGTTCATTTACAATGCTGGTATCTGACTTATTCCTATAAATTCCTCTGAGATGAAGACAGCACTCGGCATAACCCACCTAGCCTTTATTGGAAATTACATTTATAGACACACAGTTTTATATAGTAATTCCTTTCTGTCCTCGGTGTGACACATCAACTACTCCTTGTCATATCAGTCTCCTCTAGGAGTAGATAGAGATGTTTCTCTGCTGCTTCTGTGCTCAGAGAAATACTATAGCTATTACCAGAGCCTCTGATAACTTCAAAACAGAACTGAAAGGAATTCTTTCATCCAAAGAAATGGCAGTGGTATTCCAATACCTCACAATGGTTGCACTGAGTAGACATGAAATACAACTCTTATTTTATTGTTCATCCCTTTTCTAAGCTTTTTGAAATAATCATAAATTAAAGGAGAATTATCAAAAAACCTGTCAAGAAATGTTTAACAGATCAAAAACCGAGGGTAGAGACAATTAAATGATCTTATACTTTTACATTGTTTGCAGATTATAATACACAACATTTTCATCATTCTGTGTGCAAATGTATCAAGCTATCGTTAACACTTATTAGTGACAGAACCATTGTTCACAGGAGCACATGTTAACATGGACTCATAGTCTCATACGAGTACTGTGGTCCTGCCTTCCACAACAGCTCTGTCCACTGTTCAGCTCCTCTAACAGTACATTTGATAATGAAAGCAGCTTCAGCACAAACATGCAGAATATTCTCGATATTACATAGAGTTGAACAGAAACTTTGTAGTGGGTTTGTATGGTCAGGTTTTGGTAGTGGAAGGACTAGTGGAAGGGGTGGCTTCTTTAAAAAGAGCTGCTAGAAACTTCCCCTGTATCTGACAGGGCCAGTGTCAGTCAGCTCTGAGATGGACTCGATACTGACCAAGACCAAGACAATTAGTGATGAAGGTAACACCTCTGTGAATAATGTATTTAAGATTGGGAAAATGTTGCTGAACAGGTGCTGAACTGCAGCAGAAGAAGGGAGTGAGAGTGTGAGAACAACATCTACACAGACACAGCAGGGAAGGAGGTGTCCAGGCACTGGAGTAAAGATTCCCGGGCCACCCGTGGTAAAGCCCTGCCCCTGCAGCCATGGAGGCCACCGGGGAGCAGAGATCCACTGGCAGCCCGTGGAGGACCCCACGCTGGAGTGGGTGGATGCTTGAAGGAAGCTGTGACTCTGTGGGAAACTCACCCTGGAGCAAGTTCCTGGCAGCACCTGGGAATATGCAGAGAGAGGAGCCCACACCAAACCAGATTTGCCATCAGAACTTGTGATACCGTGGGGGACACATGCTGGAGCAGTCAGTACCTGAAGGACTGTTTCACCCCATGGATGAGACTCATGCTGGAGCAGTTTGTGAAGAACTGCAGTCCATGGGAAGGACTAGAGAAGTCCTTCATAGACATAGAGAAGTTAATGGAGGACTGTCTCCCATGGGAAGGATCCTACACTGTTCTAGGGGAAGTGTGAGGAGGCCCCCTCTGAGAGGAAACAATATCCAAGTCCATCTGTAACGAACTGACTGTAACTTCCATTCTCTGTCCTCCTGAGCCACTGATGGGGAGGAGGGAGAAACCCTGGAAGAAAGAAGGATGGGGAAAGATGTTTTCAGATTTGCTTTACATTTCTCATTTGCCTACACTGTTTTAATTGATTGTCAATAAATCAAACCAATGCTTCCCAAATTGAGTCTGTTTTGCCCATGATGGTCAACACTGAGTGATCTCCCCATCCCTATCTCAACTTGTGAGCCCTTTGTTATATTTCTTTCTCCCCTTTCTAGTTTAGGAGGAGGAGTGATAGAATAGCTTGGGTGGACACCTGTCACTCAGCCATGGTTAAACCACCTCAAATGTATTCTGTGTTTTTTTTCCCATTTTGATTTGAAAACTATTGATATTAAGAACTGAAAACTCTCAGATTTGTAAAGGTGAATTTGTTCCTGATTTTCTGAAGCAAATAATACCTGGTCTACTGGACACTCAATAAATAGTTTAGGAGGTAAATTCATTAGGAGTCAAATTCCTTCTAATTTGTGATTAGAAGACTGCTGGAGCCAGAGAGGCTGTTGCAGTTGCCAAAGGAGTTGCTTACAACGCTGATAGCTAGAATGTGAAAATACTGTGGGCTGGTGGATGATGTAGATTGAATCGTCAGTCGTGGGCGACATTCCTGACTGAGATCCAAGAGTTTCTGACCTTGCACTTGAAGACTCAGCACTCCTTCTAGTCTTGCATTGCATCAGCTGTTATTAGCTGGGGCATTTGGTACCATAGAGAAAAGAGGGTGGTGAGCTTGGAGGTGAACGGATAAGAAGGAAAATTGGGACTGAACTGAGAGATCAGATTGGAAAACCTAATGGAAGTGGAGTAAAGAGGAGAAAGATGAGGAAAAATGTCAATTGAGGTGGAATCAGCTTGTGAAGGAAGAGCTAATAGGCTTCCCCTATGCTATTAAACAAGCCAGTGCCTGAGCTCTGGCTGTAAAGACAGCTAGTACTATCTTACCCTCTTTTATGCTCCAGAAGAGAGTGGCTACAATTTGATTGTTTCCTATCTCTGACAGCCTTTTCCCATGACTGATATGGGGAAAGACTAGGTGTCCCAAATGAAAACATGGCATAGCAGGGCTGTTATACCAATTTATAAGCATTAAGTGTAAATGAACAACTTCTAGGGTTGGTGCCTATGTCATTGAACACCAATTTACTAGTACAGACAAAATCATGAATGATGCTACTTCTATCAATTGTCCAGTTCAGGCTGTACATGTTTTTTTTTTCAATACATAGTAGTTCTTCTCTTGACTCATGTGATAGTTTAAATTATGCTACAGAAAGGAGTTAATGAGGAAAGATAAGAAATTATGTTAAAATACTCTTCTCAAGGCTGCAAAACCAAACTTTCAAAAAACTTGGAAATACTGAAGTACCTCTGATATATATACATTAAGATGTCCTTCAACCACATAATTGCATGCTGTTTGTCCCAGGACATTTGCCTCAATCAGTGCACACGATAGATAGCCTTGTTCTGCCAATATGTGGATAGCTGTTCCAGTATCTGCTATCAAATAGCTTCTATTACAGTCCAAGCACATCTGTCAATTTTTGCTGACCCTACTTGAAATCACATGAATGTGTTGTTTTGTTAGTGTAGGAAAAGTTATGAAAACTCAGAGGAAGAGGGACAGATGCAGCAGCTGGAAGTTGTAAACCCATTTGGATGCAGGAGTGGTCACTGGACAGTAAGCCCTAAGGGCAGCAGTGGTTTGGATTCAGCACAGACTTACAAGTGCAGCGTGAATGTGGGGTTGGCTGTAGCTGGCCCTGCAGTAACACTCACAATGACTCTGAAGGAAACTGTCAGTCTGGGCTTGTCATGCTCTGCTTGTGCTGTCCTCTGCTTTTCCTTTCTTGCTGCTGGGGTACAAAGAGGACAGAGCTGTGTGGTTTGCAGAGTGAGGTTGTCTTGCCTTAGACAGTCTCTTATGAAAAATAGTTATAGCTGACACAGAGGTTCATATTTGTGCCTTTTCCCATTATATTATTCTATATTTCTTATGCTATGAACATAGTTTCTTACTAATAAGAAGAGGCTCTCTTTCTAGTATTTTGCTTCTAGGGGTTTCAAATGACAATTACTTATGGATAGAAGCACTGTCACCTCCTGCTTCTTGAACGGTACCAGCATGCAATGATCATCTAGTAAATGGAATTTATACTTGATAGTATGGAAGATTGTCCAAACTGCCAGTGGCTAATTCACTGGTACATGCTCTTAAGTCTATTGGATTTTGCTCAGTCTTTTACCTGAGCTCTACTCTCCAATTTAATTAATTACTGACTAGTCCTAGCAGTGTCTTTTACCCTATTCAATTAATCACTTGCTCTTTCTTCAAAGCTCAGCTGGCATCTATAGCAATAAAGAATTACTTAACTTAATCTAAGCCCATTTACAATGCTTATCATATGCATCTCTCTTCCAGACTATCTCTGAAGCTGACCTGGCTTCTCAGAAAATGCTTCCTCTTTCCTTGGATTTCTTGAGTGATGCCCCATTTTCAAGGAGACAGCATAATTTTATAAAGGCTCCTTAAAAAATTAGCACTCTTCTTAAGGAAGGGTTGAATAATTCTGGGCAGCAGCATCTTTGTCTGGCACACTTCCATTCTCTATGAATGACGATCCTCTCCTCAGGCACTAATTCCACTACTTTGATGACTGCAGTCTTGACCTTTGAACGAACTTTTCTTCCATCTCCTGGGAGGTGTGTTTGAAAACTTCAAATTTACAGCGCTTTTCTTGACCATGCAATGTTTTCTCAGGCAAACACAGAGGCCAATTAAGTATGGAAAAGGTTCCTTTATTCACCTTTCAGATTGGCATAAGAGATTGCAATTTCAAAGCTGGAATAGTTTTGAGGGAATATAACGGAATTTTCAGGTATTATTTTTTACTACACTTTTATCATAATGTGATGAGCAGTCTCTCTTCCTGCAAAGTATGTCTGTTTATTTAGTCCTTGGCAGTCTGTTACTTTAACTAGTCTTCAGTAAATATAATACTTTAAATGTAGTTCCTTCTGGAGTCCTTCACAACTTTCTAAATTTCCCCCAATGGTGATACTAAATTGAGGCAAACATTGCTTTTTAGAGAGACAATATTTAGAGTGCAAAAATTCCTCACTTTAATAATTCATACTGAGCAGCATTCAACAATTGCTCATTTGGAAGAACAAACAATATGGGCTGGTAGCTCAGCTGGAGTAAATTAGTGTAATATTGTTTCAGTCACTAGAGTTATAGCAGTTTAGATCAGTGGAGGGTTTTGTCACACATTTTTATTTTGCTTTTTTTAAAAACAAACTCTGGCATTTGTAACTGTAGTAGATGGCAGCTTCACATAATTAATTAACTGATTCATCCAGCTAATCCCCTTGGGAAGAAGGGAGGTATCGTACTCATTTTACAGATGATGAACTAAGGTACAAAGGCACGCTTTTTAAAGACTTTGATATTTCTAAATGTCTTGATGCTTTAAAAAAATTCTGTCATAGAATTTTAGCACCTTAGAAATATTATCTAGAAAGGATAGAATCACAGAATCTTTAGGGCTGGAAGATCTAAAATCATCTACTCCAAACTCCCTGCCAGAGCAGGACCACCTAGAGTAGGTCACACAGGAACTTGTCCAGGTGTGTTTTGAATGTCTCCAGAGAAGGAGACTCCACAACCCATCTGGGCAGCCTGTGCCAGGGCTCCCTCACCCTCACCATGAAAAAGTTTTTCCTTATGTTTCTTTGAAACCTCCTATATTCCAGCTCCTACCTGTTACCCCTTGTCATTTTCCTATCATTGGACATCATTGAGAAGAGCCTGGCTCCATCTTCCTGACACCTGCTTTTTATGTATTTGTAAACATTAATGAGGCCACTGCTCAGTCTCCTCTTCTTCAAGCTGAAGAGCCCCAGCTCCCTCAGCCTTTCATCAGAAGGGAGATGCTCCACTCCATCATCTTTATGGCCCTGCGCTGAACTCTCTCCAGCAGCTCCCTGTCCTTCTTGAACTGAAGGGCTCAGAACTGTACACAATATTCCAGATGTGGTCTTATGAGGGCAGAATAGACGGGGAGGACAACCTCTCTTGACCTACTGCCCACAGCCCTTCTAATACACCCCAGGATGCCATTGGCCTTCTTGGCCACGAGGACACATTGCTGGCTCATGTTCATCGTGCTGCTCACCAGAACCCCCAGGTTGCTTTACCCTACCCTACTCTCTAACAGTTCATTCCCCAGCCTGTACTGGTACATGGGGTTATTCTTTCCCAGATGCAAGACTCTATGCTTGCCCTTGTTGAATTTCATTAGATTTCTCACCATCCAACTGTCCAGCCTGTCCATTTTCAAAATTCTCAGGTGCTTAGGAGTTTGACTTGCTTCCTACTGACTCCTAGGTAGACTTTCACTTACAAGATCATAAAGTGAAGCATATAGCTTTAACTCCATTGTAACTGCTTATGAAACAAAAAGCAGATGGACGTATGTTAAAATGTATTCAAGCTCAGGGGGTTGTGTGTAAAGCAAGAATGCATATAAAGGCTTGTTTGGAGGGATGTGCAATGATTGATGGCCTGACAAGTATTGTCAATAATGAATCCACCAGAGATATACTTTACTGTGCTTGTTTCAGCCTGGATATTTTTTCATTTGCGCACAGGTTGTTAGTATTTCAAATCTTTATCCACATAGCTGTCCCCAGAACTTCAGCAATAATGCAGAGGTACTGTACAGTCTTTGGATACTGTTAACTTCTAGAATGGAATCACTGAATATGATTAACTTCGTTTTATTTATATTACCATTGTATCTGTAATCATTAACCAGAGGACCTACTTCGACTTCATGTGCTGTTCAAATTCAGAACTAAACAACAATCCCTGATTCATCCAGTATTCAGCATAAGAATAAGGAAAAAGAAAACAGATTGGTATAAACACAAGGGGGAAGTACAGGAAATAATCATGTGACATCAATCAGAAAGATAGGCAGAGTACCAGAGAGTGCAGTGAATTTGTGTAAGCAGAAGTGGGATCCTCCCACGTGGTAGAAAAATGGGATTGAAGTAAGGTCGGAGTAGAAAGAGTAACACCTTTGCATCACCTGTTATTACAAGACACCCATCACAGGACTCTCGAGTGAGAGTGAAAGGTCTTAGTAAGGACACAGTAAGGCGAGGACAATATTCTCTCAAGTTTCCCCTTTGGCTGGTGTAAAGAGCTGTTAGCTGGAGTTGACTTTTGTTTGGAAGGGAGGAAGCTGAGGCAACCTGTGGATAACTGCTGTCTCTGTAAATGTGTTGAAACTGTGATAGATAGGAAAGAGCTAGGTGTGTGAGCAATTAATCTGGGACAATTCTTCTTCATACTATGGGAAAAGGTGGGAAGTGGTGGGGTTGACAGTAGAAGTCTGGTTTTGTCCCTCTCCTTTAGCTACTGCACTATCACTTCTCCTCTTTGGCAATATCATCTTCACAATATTTCTCCTTCAATGCTAGTCTACTATTTGGTAGGAAATCCAAGTCCTGCAGCAGTCTGCAGGGTTTTGTAGTGTAGGTGGCATGCAATGATGGCCGTCTCTTTCATCTCTTTTGCTGTTGACTGTTGAGATGGCACTTTCTGTTCAGGAGCTGCAATGTTTTGACCACCTGGACGAGTTTCTGTCTCATTAACCCCTTCCATTATTTCTCAGCTCTTAACAGCAGGAGGTGAGCAATACCAAGATCATAGGAAAAAAAGTCAGGTAATTAACACATCAGTGCACCATCTGCCATACTTTCCTGACTCACTAAAGAAGAGCTCTGCTCTCACTGCTCTCATTGACCTTACCAAGAACCTTATTAAGAGCTGAGATATGGGGTATGTTATGAATGAAATATGGAAAAAGCAGGGAAGCACTTCATGTATAATGAATGGTACTTGCAGTTATAAGAATGAGATAGCATCCTAGTAAGGAGAAGGAAATGGGCAACCAGAAAAAAGGTACAGTGTAAGAGTGAAGGCTACATGAGAGAACAAGAATTATCCATAATGATTTATTCTTCTCATAGACATTCTTATTAAAAAACCAAATCATTATTTATTTTAATGTCAAATAGCATAGCGTGGGCTAAAGGAGTTGGCTCTAGTTTTGCTTATCTGAAGTACATTTGATGACAGAACCATTGTGAAGCACTGGAAGCATATGGTTCTATCTCACATGACAATTTTTTTAATGTATAGATGAGATTAAAAGCATTTTATTTTGAACTCTCACGAAAGGATGTGAAATGTGCCTAGAAAATTAAATGTGTCTTCCTCACTCAGGTAACCTGCATTTGAAAATATGTCTGTGGAGTTTCAAGTTTAACTAAAGGATTTAAAACACTTCTGTGAGTGTGGACTCTCAGCTCACTACTTGTCCTGGGTTTGGCAGGGATAGGGTTAACTTCCCTCAGATGCTGCAAGGGGCTGTGGCCAGACTATTGGACACCTTCTGAGGTTACACTCAGTAGATAAGGGCAGCTGCCAGGGTACTACATGAGTGCTGAAACTGCAATTGGGCTGCAGGGGGTGAGCAGTGACATCAGGCATTGCTTGTTTTCTGTACCCCTTGCCTTATTCTCTGTGTTGGTCTGTTCAGTTGTCCTTATCTCAACCCACAAATCTCTTCAATTTCCTCCTGATTCTCCTCCCCATCTTGCTGAGGTGGGCAGGAATGAGCAACTGTGATATGGTTATTGTCAGTCGGGTTTAAACCATGACACTACAGTGTTGAGGGAGATTTATTTCTTAACATGTTTCCTCAGAAAACATCAGTAGGATTTGGATCTCTGAAACTCAGTTTCATCAAATTGCACAGCAAATGTGGAGTGAGAAAGAGTAGAAACAAAGGGACTCCATGAGAAGAACCCTGCCCACAAGAAGACAGGAACAGGTCTTTTCCTTTAGGCATTCTCCAAGGACAACAGCTTTTCAATGACTTCCCCAATGAGATTTGTTTGTATGTCTGCTCTCTGCTTTTCTCACCAGTCTGCTGGCTTTGAAAGTCCCTTTTGTTGAGATTTCACATTTTTCTTGAGTTACTAGAGATGTTATTGCTTAGATGCTCTTGCTTAGATGCTCACAAGTAAGGCTCAATCTTCCTGTGTCCTCTGAGCATTTAACCTGACCCATGGTATTTTAGCTAGTACTGTCCTGCCTAGACATAGATAATATCCCTTTCTAAGCAAAAGTATACCATGGACACATGTTACCAACGATGAAAAAAAGTTATTACTTACCATAGCTGTGAAATAACATTTGTCTGTGAAATCATTGTAATGTAACATAATTCTCTTTGCCTGAGCACTACATTTTGTAATGAAATGTGGACAGCAAAGCTAATGCATAAACTCCTATATTTATCTTCTATTATTCAAAAACATTTTTCATTTAAGAGCAAGGATGTGAAATGTTTGTTGTGGTAAAGACTAAAGCTCTTTGAACTTGAATAAGATATAAAGGACCTTAAGATAATATCTTAATACCCAAGCTTTAAAGGTCTTGTCATATAACTCCAAAATAAAACAATCATGAATATATAGGACAGATTTTTTTTCTTGAATAAAGTTAGTGTTCTGAAAGGTTATAGTAGATTAAGCTTTTCCTATTACAAATCAAGTAGGTCTACAATGTGTGTGACATTTCAAATACATTTGTGGAACAACAACAACAAAGGACTTGTTGGATTTGTGTCAATTGTGTTTCTGAGCTTGAGACAGAACTATGCGACAAAGCTCTGAAATATATTCCTTGCTTGCTCTTTAGCCTCATCTAAGAAGATGTTTAAACTTTTTGCTATAGTCTGTCTATCAAGAATTCTTTTCTAGACAAAGTCTTGTTTTTTCCTTTGATGTAATGCCTCTCATCCAGGCATAAAGTACAAAGATGTCAGAAGTGTCAGGTAAACACATGTTATCCCTGCTCAACCTCACCTTTTGGTTTCTAGCCAGGCTCAGGTTCTCTGACTGCTCCTACATAATTTGATAGGGATAATCTTTCCTTGTCTGACTGTAACACTTCTATTCTCATCCTCCAGGCATTTTGTATGACTTCTGATACTATCAAACATGACATTCTTTCAAGTCCCCAAAGCCAATATGCAGTTTTAGATATCTTGCTCTATCATTTCATTTTCACCTCGCTTTATCTAATTACTTCTTTCTGTGCCTGAAAGTCTCTATTTTTCACACTTGGACTTTCACACTGAAGGTTTATACTAGTATATCTTAATTGTCTACCTTTTAAAAACCCACTGTGTACTGAAGCTACATTTTATCTGACAGCTGAGCTTCGTATATCAAAAAACAAATAATTTAAGTAGTCACGTATTTAGATTCAGACACATATATTTCTTAAGTGGATTGTACATTGTACATTGTACTTTACCTTTATATCTTAAAACAGAAATGTGAAGATAAAAGTATTGTTTACATTTATCTTTCCACCTTGTCTAAGAATGACAGGCCTGGAGGTTTTAAACAGCAAAAGCTGCTCCTGATTAAAGCTATTGTGTTTTTTTAGGCAGAGAATGAGAAAGTGGACTGACTGTAAGGTGTTGCCTTTTTGTTTGCATGAAACTGGAGAAATTGTGTGGGTAATGACCTAATTAGGCCCTCTTACTCACAAAAAAAAAAAAGTTAGATGCTATTACAACTAATGCAGACAGTCCATTCCTTTAGGATTCTGTATCAAATACCATTCCCTTTTCTGTCCTTTAAAACCTCAGTAACTTGCTGGGGCTGTGTATTGGGTTTAAGTGGCAAGGTTTTAGTAGCAGGGAAGCTACAGGGGTGATTTCTGTGAGAAGCTACTAGAAGCTTCGCCTATATCTGATAGAGACAATGTCAGCCATCTCCAAGATGAACTTGATGCTGGCCAAAGCAAGTTCACTGATGACAAAACAGAGGAGGGGCTAATACACCAGAAAACTATGCTGACATTCAGTGAGAGCTAGAAAAGTCTGAGAGCAGGGTAGAGAGGAATCTCATGAGTTCCAACAAAGGCAGGTGCAGAGTCCTGCACCAGGAGAAGAACAACCGCATGCATAAGTACAGGGTGGGAGAGATCTGGGGGTGCTGGTTGACAACAAACTAACCATGAGCCAGCAATATGCCCTTGTGGCCAAGAAGGTCAATAACTTTCTGGGGTGCATTAAGAGAAGTGTGTCCAGCAGGCTGAGGGA
>WBNH01001870.1:25877-37514 GCA_013401255.1 Urocolius indicus | reverse complement strand
TCTTTTTTCTTTTTTTTTTTGAGCCATAGAGTTTTGAAGACATCATTTGCAGCTGATTTTTAAACCAACACTTGCAGTTTTCAGCGAACAGTCAGGAACTGACATCTGTAAGTGAGAGTTCTCACACTCAGCCACTGACTGCCAGCAGTCTTTCCACTTTCATTTCCATGGAAACTGGCAAGGAAAGTTTTTAAAAAGTTTGTATTTAATTTATTTTTTTTAAAATTCTTATTATATTCACTGAACCACTCAACTTGCAAGGATGGCAATTAGCCCACAGCATCCAGGGGAGTTCATCTATGACTGGTGCTTTTAGCAGATGGAGTCTAAAGCTTCCACAAGATCTAAAGATCATTGACTGGAGCTCCCTATCATGACATTTTACTCTTTTTGGTTTTGTTTGCTAGTAAGACCCAAAACCTTTCATGTTTCAGGAATAGTTTTTCTCCTTAGGTTTATACTAAGCAGAGGGATAATAAAAAATATAGATTACTTGGACAGAGAATCATAAAATGTCAGGGGTTGGAAGAGACCTTTAGAGATCATCTAGTCCAACCCCCAGAGTATTCCATGAAATTTCTAAACTCCAACCACTGTATAGCTCACCAAAAGTGTGCCTGTATTAGAGAAGGTGGATATTCAACTCAGCTTTCCACCATCAGAAAAAGACCCCGCACTTACACAGCCTCTGAATCTGTTCTTGTTCACTCTGGTATACAGCTGAACACCGTTGAAGACACAGGTTCTGATTCTGGATTAATTTCTTTCTTATTCAGCTCATATAGTCATATATCTTCAGCAAATTGAGTTAATTCATCCTGGATTTACCTAAAAATTAGATCCAGTTTAATTCTATTTAACAAATGTGGACATCAGTGAGTACCTTGGAAACCACTGCAACACAGCATTTGGTAGTCATCTCAATGACAATACTGAAACTGCCCAAGCATAGTCTTACTGTAAGTGCTAGAAATCTATCAATTATAATCAAATTAATATCTCAGAATTTTTTAGTCTTGTGCAATAGTGAATACAGTCTGCAAATAAATTAAAAAAATCTCCTAAAAAAAAAGTTATTCACTTCCTCTAACCGTCTTCATTACAGTGCTGGATCTCATTAGTCAACTGTTTTCAGCAGCCTAAGATATTCAAGAATTCCAGAAATCACTAGATTAACCAGGTGTTAGTGAACATGCTAAGATGAATAATGAAAAAAGAAGCCAAAAACCTAGGAAAGTATTCTGATGGTGGTAATAAAAAGTTTAGTAATTACTTGATCGTATTGCTAAATAATTAAAAAAAAACTTGGAAATGTATTCAGGAAAAAAATACAAAATTTATATTATGAATAATTCATAATGAATAATTCATCTATCTTTGCACTATATAGAAATGTTTTTGCTATTCTGCACATACATTTATACCATTACTTTAAAGCTTCAGTTCCAGTGGCTTCAGGCAGTGTTCAGCAGCTGAATAAATCCAGCAACCTGTCCATGCAAACAACCTAATAAACAATGTTTGCTGGTGACTGCCCAGTTGACATCCTCACTATGCTAGTCTGGTCTGATCACAGTTTCATAACGTTGAATGTGTTCCCTTCTTGACTATGGTTGTTGGAATCTCCAGTAAAAGCTTCAGCCACAACTAGTCACAAGATTTCTGATGTTACATCCCCTGTTCACATGCAGAAACCTTTCTAAGACACCCTTCTGCTTGCCAGCTTTAACAAGCAGGGCTTTTATTTCCCTTCTTGGGAGTCACTTCAGTCTCTGTATTACATTAAACTGAAATAGCCCTTGTTTCCCCACTATATTTGTCTCTGAGCCACCTCTGAACATTCACTGGCCAGAAATCCACCTGCCACAGAATAATATGTTGGAAACAGTCTTTTCAGAGATGGGTCTTCCACTTGACACTAAAGCTCAGTATGCTCTTGTCAGCCATCCTTTGCCTGGACGATTGTAGCCCTCATCCATTAGCTATGTCCTCTTAGAAAAGAAAATTAAATTTCAAAGTTACTTTACAGTTGCTGTTAACAGCTTTCAAGGGTAACTGCAACCTGAATGTCTTCTTGGACAACAGACATGGCCTTAAAGCCCACTGAAACATTTTCCCTTCCATTTGTCTCTTTACTTTTGCTAATGTACACATGAAGCTCCCTACATACAGTAGTGTAAAACATCAGGAGCCTTTTGTTTTAAAGGAAACAGCAAGGTTAGTGCACGCAGTACATGCAGAGAATATTTTCTAGATGCAGAAAACAGAAGGCCCCAAATACTTCTCTTCTACACCTATTTTGATGTTTGTGATTAACTGGTGATTTGGATAACTATATTTTATCAAGTAGATTCACTTCCTTTTTTAAAAAAGTAAACTGCAATGGTGTTATTCTCTATCAGATTCCCCTTTTATGTAATTTTATAAGTTTATTGTGATAGCACTCAAACGACTATGCCTGAAAAGTTCTATAACATATGGCATATATTTAACATTGCTTCTGAATTAAAAATAACAGCCTGCCATCTGCCTTTGTGAGCAGATTTTATCAAAGTCTAAATGAAAATTTCAAAGATGTGAATATTGTCAATTAAAATATGAAACACTCAGGTTCATGATAGGGTAAAAGTGTTCAGACTTACCTTACTTGAACCTGAGTCAGTAACAGCTTTGCCGCCATGTTTGAGTAGTCACTTTATACAGAAAGAAAACATCATATTGAGCATCGAAACCAAACCTTGCTTTGAGAAAATATAAGCTTCACAAGTCAGCCTATTGCCTGGTGTTTTGTCAGATACAAACTGTTTAAAAAGGTGTGATATTAGTAATTTTCATTTTTGCTAGTTACTTAAATGAGCATTTCTATAAAATCTTGTTAAATCTTTTCAGTACCTAATAGCTGATAAGCTCATAGGTTTAGTTGTAATACAGCACTACAGTATCAGCCGTACCTTTCCACAGCCTTCTCTACCTACTGAAGTTAGAGTTACTAACGATTGTTGGTTCACCTTGAGCTTCAGGATGGGGGGGTATGTGGCCAAGCATGTAGTACTTTTTTACTTTTTTAAATGAGGTAAATCTCTAAATGAAAATCCATTTTACAATAGAAAGTCAAAACATTTCATTTCAAAAGTGTCAAAATGAAATGCTGAGTCTTTTATAAGGAATTTCTCCCTTCTTCAGTTTCTTTTTTTTTGGATAAAATTATTCACGAACTTGTCAAAAGACATAGTCCTAGCCTGGCTGACACTGCCCCTAGCATTCCATATTTTTATGACCTTCTGACTTCATTATTGCAACTTTTTACCTGAATTATTTTCAACTGGTGTTTCAGGACTTGTCAACAGAGAGTTTTTCCAGAGTTTTGTTCCCGTCATCCACTGGGACTTGTTGAATCTAGAACATAACTCAAAATGTACACTGGAACAGTTTGTGGTAATAGGATCCAAATATCAGAACTGCTATCTGATGCATTATGGATATGATTTCAGTTAGATGAGTTTTCTTTTTCAGTTTTGCATGCACTACTAAAATACTTTATGCACTCTTTGAACTGATAAAGCTTTTTGATAAACTGAGAAAAAACAGAAGGAGGAAGCACCACCTTTTGTTTCAATGTTTAATATGGAACAGGACTTCATATGTCATAGTGATGCTATACGGTATCTAAAAGAGTAACAATCCACAAGATATGTCACTGGGAAGAGAGAAGTTGGTCAATATTTTGATCAATTACTCCTTCCTTTGCTCGTATATGAGACCACGTCATACAGAAAGGTCCTAATTCAAGGGAAACAAATTAAAATTTCATGAGTGAGTGGTGTGGAACTCAACTTTTTAGTTGCCCTGAACTGATGAATGCTCTTAAAAACAAGGATTCCAGAACAACATCTGGAAATTTATTGCTGCATAACAATAGAATTATAGACTCATAGAATGTCAGATTGGAAGGGATCTCAAGGATCATTTGGTCTATCTTGGCAAAATCATGATCTAGACAAGATGGCCCAGCACCCTGTCCAGCTAAATCTTAAAAATGCCCAGTGTTGGAGATCCACACAGATTTCCCACACAGATTATTCCAGGAAAATGATAAGTTTTAAGCCTTAATCTCTGTGATAAGGAGAGCAAAGAGCATGATTCCAAATATGTATCATTGGCAAAAAAATACAACTTCATGAAAATCAGGTTTTGTAAAGGTACATTGGCATGAGAAGGTGTCTAGCAATAAAATTCTTTGAATGATTTACCATAGAGAGGAAAAAAGAGTTCTATAAAAAATGGAGAAGTAATTCAAAATCTATCCCCAAAATAGAGGAGGAAAAAAAAAATTAGGTATTAATTAATAAAAAAATTAGGAAGATCTTACACAAGCCACTCCAGAAAACTCATGCATCTGTGAGAACTGTGATTCCTCCCTTACACATTCCTTTGCAATACATTTTGATAAATACATTATATTTTCACAGCCTATCAAGTTCAGCATATCAGAGTCCTCTCAAATACGGTGAATTTGGCTGTCTGCAAGCATTTAACAGCGTCTCTGTTTGACAGCCTGAACTTTTGGAGTTTCATGGTTCTTCTAGCCCAGATTTGTTTGCTTGTTTATCATCATCTTGTTCCGCTCCACCAGCTAAATAAACAAAACCAGAAGGAAAAGAGAGATAAGTAATTTTTCTTTTTTTCATGGATCTAGTGAAGTTCTTGCACTTTTTTCTTTGCAAGAGAAGAAATAAGAGTTTAAGGGAAAGTGATGATTTTTGGTTACAAAAGTAGGAGTCCATTCCTCAGTTACCATGAATGATCTATGTGATCACAAGCCTGGTTTCTGCATGTTGGTATTCAGATTCAGCACTGATTCAGATGAAAGTACAAGCAAGCTCCTGGTCTTGCTTTGTTTTATTTATCTGGGAACAACAAAACTATTTGTGATGACAAGGTGCTAGCTCATACTTACAAGTTTATATAAAAGATGCACCTATTATGTGTAAAATTTCTAATACATTCTATGCAGGACTAACTAGATAACAAACTTTTTGGGAAAAATGGCACATTTACTTCCTAAAAATCTTTCCTAGTTATCTCTTCCACATATGCCTAACAGTGTTAGGCCAGTCGTCTTTCTCTGTTTTTTATTTGACTGTGCTGAAAAAAACCTGCTAAACTGTAAGAAGCAATTGTAGCATATATTTTCCAGGCATTTTTGGAAAAAAATAAAACAAACATAAATTAAAAAAACCACAAAAACTTCACAGCAGTAAACCAGGAAGTATTTTACTTGGATTTTCTCTCCTGACTTTCCATATTTTTTGCCATTTGTTGGGTATATGAAAGCATAATTTTTCTTAGAGTTTGATGTCTCCTTCAATTGCAAACTTACAACTTAACGAACTTTGCTGAATTCATCACTTCCAGATATATTTGAAATTAAGATGTCCACTTCAAAGGCTATATCAGCGACAAAAATTCTTCCCACACTGGGCTCCATGGACAAAGGTGAGATGGTAAAGATTCTGGAATAATATTATGGGCCCATGTTAAAGCAGAAGTGCCAGTTGTGAGCAGTAGTAAGTCATCAATAAGAGATGAAAAAGGTCCATTTTCTTATTTGACCCAAAAGGAAAGATAAATAAGTATTAAGGTATGGTTTAAACTGGGGGATTTAAGATTTTTTGTTTGTTGGGGTCTTTTCCTTGGTTAATTTTTTCAGATCTGCTACTTTTCAGGAAGTCCTCTGCTACAGCATTGAAAAGGAACCCTTCACAAGCATTTTTTTGAATTGTGCTGAAATGTAAATATTCTTTAATTTTTTTTTTATTTAGTTAAACAAGAAAAAAAAATACACAAAGAGAATCCTAAATTACAACATGTCTTTAGGCAAAGGAACAAAAGTACCAATTTCTAAAATAAGAAAAAAATAATATATAACCCAAACAACCCAGCTTTGGCATGGGAAACCAGAGGCTTTATTTTCACCCACAGTGATTTCTGGGAAAACATCTACGAAAATTAGAAGGAATTATCAGATTAATGTGAACTTGCATTGCTAGTAAGAGCACATTTCAGGCTCCAATAGCTCTCAGACTCTCTGGTAACAGCTCTTTGCCTTCTTCAAATCAAATATGTCAATTGAAGTATGCCATGGAGAAGTGGGCTCAGATGATCTCCACTGAAAATTCCAGTCTATCTTTTTTTGGTGCAAAAATCAGATAGTTAAACTAGAAAATATTTTCTAGTTTATGAATTTAATATGAATTAAACTCTGTTCCCTATTAACAGAAACAAGGTGAGGTAACTCCATTCCTCCTAATTCCAGAAGTAATTGCATAATATAGAGAAAAGAAATAACTTAAAGAACAAGTTTTCAATATGTAGTATTTGTTCTTACTTTGTCCAGAGGCAAAAGTAAAAAAGACAGAGTAAGAACACTTCTGCACTAACAGAAATGGTACATGAATGCTAAATCCCAATTGATGTATCATCAGTGTTTAAGAAACATCAGATGATCTTTGTTCCTATAAAGACCCTAGAACTAAGAGATCTCACAGTGTATCACATGTAACTATATCTATAATTAAAGATCTAGCTACTCTTTCCCATTTTCCATCTATACATGTCTGTTTTCCTTTAGGGGAATACTTAGAATATGGCTTTGTGTGAAAAAACAAAAATTATTTTTCACTTGCAATTATGTTCTGAAATGGAGATGTAAGCTTTCAATGATCCTTTCTTTAGCTAGCCACTGAGAAAGTGAAGTGATAAAATGTCATTTAACCAGTGCAAGGCCGCAAAATCTGCTTCCTGAAGCAGCAGGGAGCGGAGATAGAGAGCACAACAAGTATAGCCTTCTGCTTACTTTGGATGTCCCAAAATCTAAAAGCCAGTTTCACTGCTGCTGCTTCTGGGACAACAACTGTGGATGCCATGCACCAGCAGTCACTCCCACTCTTAGTCATTCTTTTTTTCTAGTAGTGCCTTTGTTTTCCCTATACCAAAAGCAGTTCCAACTTAACATCAACCCCTTTATTTGAAGTGGCTGAATTCAGTTGACTCTTGAGAGCTGAAAAACCTTGACCTTACCATGAATCTCAATCATCAAACACATTATATTCAAGTATTTAAATGTATCCGTTAATGGCAGTTTATCAATGTTACAAAATCAAAATACTTAATTTTATATGTTATTATTTGGATATTTTTCAAGGAAGTGAGGAAAATAATTCTTTATTAGTTTCACACTCTCAATTTTCTAGCAATCAGTATGTTTCCAGCAAAATGTTTTATTTATATTTTTAATTAAGTTACATTTTTGCAAAGGAAATGCTTGCTGTCAAAAAAATGTAACAGAATTCTAGTAATACACAAAGAAAAACTTTGGATTGAATAAGAAAAAAATAACAAAAACCAGCAAAGCCTGGCTTCCTGTATATGTAAAAACTGCAAGCTTCCAAGTGGAAGGTTTCTATTTTTTTATTATTTTTTCAAAGCAAGACTAATTTCTATCAGTGCTAATTATTGGCAGCTGTATCAATGTGGTTTCTGTACTGCATTCATTTTACGTATTTAGGAAAATGACAGCAATTCTTTCCATCCCAATTTTCTGTACCTTTATAGCATTAATGAGATCTCTGATAGATTCTATTGGAGAATGGATCTTCCTATGTGTTTCAAAAGAGAAAAGGGACCTGCTTTTAATTTTAAGTCACCTCTGACGCTTCTGGTAGCATGTACAGGAGGCAGAGGACTCCTGGATACATGTTGCATTAGCTGTGAGTGATTACAAGCACAACATAATGACAGTCATCCCAGCTCTCACTAGCTTTGTAGTAATGGTAACCTTACAATACTTTGTCCAAGGTGGACTTCCATAACCATATGGAAAATCTAGGGGTAATGGGATATGACAGCTGGGTGACTCCAAATGAGAAAAAATAAAGTTTTTTGCTAAGGAGAACTGAAGATTCAACACGCTAGTCACCAGTGAAGAAGGCTGAAGAAGTAAAGCATTGCCACCTGGGATCCATGTAGGTTTTGGCAGCTAGGACAACAACTAATTTCTTTGATTTCATCTTTGAAGATGTCTGTAGAGTTCTAGCACATTACTGAAGCAAGTGAGGGCTGTCAGGGGTTTCTGACAAAGCAGGGCTTCCAAAACTGCAGATCCCCATGCAGCAACACCCTTGCCACATGCCTAGAGCCACCTCTGCCAAACATCTGATAATCCAGCTTCAAACAAAGGGAATCAAGAAGGCAGAAACACACAGATTTATAACTATGGGCAGAAAGCAGATGCCAACAATCCAAGAATGACAATAATAAAACATCTGGAGCTCAGGCCTCAAGACAAACTGCGTAAAAGGAATGAAAGATAAAATAATCCCAACAACACAGTAAATCTATACTGGAAGGAAAAGATGCTAAAAGATACCAGAACTCTTATGGAGACAGAGTAGCAGAAACTATTGTGACATTGCCTCCTCTTGGTGTGGCATGCTGTTACTTATAAGGCATAGCCTGACTTTCTTGTGCGTATTCACTGCTGTTTACATGAGGGGAAAAATGAGATTTTTTTTGGTCTGCACACAGTGGTATTGCAAAGGGACTTCTGAGAAGATTTGTGTTACTTTAAACCCTGTAGACATTCTGAAACAAATAGATTATGATTAAGAGATCAGTTGCTTGCAGCAGTGACAGATGTTGTTGGGGTTTGACTTGGTAAAGTGTACTCTCTCTTCAAAGCAAAGATTCCATTAAAAAACACATCTAAGTGTATCTTCCCCTGAGGATTACAGTGCTAAGTAGGTTTTAAGCAGTACTTTTGCCTGTGTTTTTTCCCCCATATATCTGCCCCATAAATTATTTTTCCTTTTCATCAGATGAAAATGTTATGTTGACAAGGAAAACCATTTTTTAAAGGGAAAAATATCTTCTTTAAAATATCATTCCGTTTTTCTAGCTGTTTAGCAGTGGTAAGTCTACCATAAATCACACTAATAAAAAATAAGGCTTTCAAATAAGTTTTAAAAGAAATAATCATCTTCTTTTTTTGAAAATATGCTCCAAAAGCTAAAGGACTGGCAAAAGTAATTGCTAGTTTATACGGTTTGTGAGGACTAGTTCAAAGCCACAGAAATCAATGACAGCTTTTAGCAGGAGCTGTGTAAATTCTTTGCTATGTAATTCCGTATACTTCAGCCTTTTTTCTTTGTGTTGATGATTTCTACTTCTACCTCGTCTTTTATGTGTAACCCTGAGTTCCTACAACAGCATGTGTGGACTATGTGAAGACAAGAGGAAAAGAAAAACTAAAGGGAAAATTCAATGTGGAATTGAGTGAACTGATATTTTGTATTAAGGACACTATTAGGGAAAGACCTTAATATCTCTATTGTTTGTGTGTCGCAGAGAAGATATGCCTAAATTAAGGTTTGCCATGGGCACTGAGTATTTCTGGACTTGTTACCTAGCCAAACAAGTCTGTCATACAAAATGGTACAAATAACTCTTTCCAGCTATGTGCAAGAGACACATAATCTCCTTTAATAAAAACACAGAACTTAGTAGTGTAATCTTGTAGAGAGTTAAAAGTAATCTAATTAATGATGCTGGAAGAAACTAGGTCCTGATGTCCCTTAACTGTTCTTGTTTAATTAAAGTTTACTTTAAAACATTTCTCCTCTAGAAGTAGTAAAAACAGTTGGGGTTTTTTTAGGTTTTTATTTTAGTTGCTGCATAAATTTTGTGTTGTATCATCAGCAGCCAGCAGAAGAATAAATCAATTTGCAAATGCTTCTCCCACATACGCATTTACCTATTTGACATTGCCAGTGACCAGAGATAGCCAGAATCTAACATACAGAAATGATATGCAAGCATCCTACAGAGTGAAGTTGTACAGCAACTTTGTGATGAAAGCACTAATTCCAGATTTTGTTGCTCATTTGTTGTACAGGTGATTTTCACTGAACTACTTTTTCCTTACTGTCGTAATTGCCATAATCCTGTAATTATTTTTCATGCCCCAGCAAAGTGTAACAGGTCACTTTGCAAAGTTAGTAGCCCCTTTGAAAATATAAGGGAAAATGACATTTAAATGTGCCTTTTTAAAAAGAAAACAGATTGAAACACAATACCTTTAAAGGATCAAATATATTATGTGTGCTGTAGAGCAAATCAACAACATGAAGCTGCTAGAAAAATGCTGTGTTTATATCCCTTTAAAATTCAGCAAGATTATACTTTTGCTGTTCTTTCATCTCTGCTAATGAACTTAGATCAATGGAAAGGTTTTACAGAAATATCTTGTTTTGTAAAACTTCCTGAAATGTCCCAACATTTGTTTTATAATTGTATTTTTTCTGTAAAGGCTGGGATTTTCCAATTAAATGGATTTGTGTTACAAAGCAAACAAATTTGGGAGACACTACAGTTAATATTTTTAGCAGGTTTGGGAACTTCTTCCCTTTTTTTCTTGTGCAAAGTGTTAAGTCAATATTTAGGCATAAAGAAACTTATTGCCCTAATAAGTTTCTTGTATGGGAACTGCAGATCGTAAATAAAAAAAATGAAATGTTCCTTAGTACTTCAAAACTTAGAACCCATTTAATTCAATTATTTGTATGGATCAGTACTCACAGATAGATTTTATACTTTTGTAAGACTACTGTAAGTGACCAGACATGTCTCTCAGAAATGAGTGCTTGTCTTTTTCTTCGCTCTTGCTATTTTCAGTTCTATTTCTGAAAAGAAATGTAAAACAAATGGTTCTAAAAAGCCTAAGTCGTTAGTCTGACCTTCTAGTGTCCTATTCTGCCTACTGCAGTAGCCCAAAGGGACTGGCAGGATTAGTAATGTCTTTGATGTTTGTGAAGCAGCACAAACTTTTATGCCATTTTGAGCTATGAGATATCACCAAGGCAGGGAAAGCAGGAATTATTGGCATTACTCTGTACTGCTAGACCTGAAGACAATTTGTTAAGAACTGAAGTGTGTAAATCAAACATGGAGATTCAGACACAGATTGAAGAACTGAAGTTGAAAAATATTTTCATCTCATTGACATTTGGAATTACATCAGAATGAACGCAATGATAGAGTGATTCCTGATTTCTGCTATGAAAGTGTGAAGATAAACAGACCCTATCACTTCCGTGCTTATTCTTAACATGGGTAAGATATGAGGGGTTCAGTATTTTTTCAGATTTTTGCATAGCTGTCAGTGAAAATCCAGTTGGATAAGCTATTGTATGATCATCTTTCATCTTACTTTGTGACAACCAGTTAAGATAAACATAGCACTAGCCTTGCTCAGCATAGTATCTACTTTGGTCACTGTGATTATCAGAGAAGATGAAAGGCTTCAGAGGACTGAAATACTGGGAGAAAAAGAGGAATTTAAAGGAAAAAGGATACTAGTGATCCTGATTATGGAATAAGTTGCTTAATAATTTGTGTTTAAGTTTCATGGTTTTGTCCAGCCAGCAATGAAGCACCACGACAGTGTCTCGCTCAGTGACCCCCATCACCTCCAATCCTTGTTAAGATGGCAGAGGCCCCAGCGAAATGGCAGGAAAAAGATAAGCAAGGTTATTGTGGATTGAGACAAGGGCAGGGAGGGCTCACTGCCAATTATGGTTC
>WBNH01001870.1:1140-25498 GCA_013401255.1 Urocolius indicus | reverse complement strand
TCTTCCCCACAGTTACACCTTCTGTGAATATGGAATCCCTCAAACGGGACATGGCCTCTTCTGGCCTTAGTCACTGCCCCTGGCATGGGGTGTTTAGTGAAATGAGTCACTGCCCCTGATTTGGGGTCTTTAACTAAGTGCAAACTAATCACAGCTTCACCAGCCCTGTCCACAGGATGCAGCGGAGTATCTCCTCTTTGTTTCCTCCTCACTTCCTTCACTACCTTGGAGTCCACAAGGTTGCTTCTCTCACTCTTCCCACTCCTTGCATCACCACCAGCTAGAAAAGAAGAAGGGACATAAGAAAAAAAGGAACAGGAAAAACCCTCCTCTTCCAGGTTCTTCTCCTTAAAAAGTGATCATGGAGGCGTCTAATTGGCTCAGCCCCAAGAGTGGGTCTGACTCAGAGCTGAGGAGAGTTTCAAGCAACTTCTTACAGAAGCCATCTTTACAGCCCCTTCCCCAACATGACAGTAAGACACTGGAGTCTAAGTGAAAACTCAACTTTAAATGATATCTTAATTTTACCTTGCTTGTATTGAGGGGAAGGAGGAAAGGAGGATAAAACTGGACTGCATTGATGAAACATATTTATATCTCATTAGAATACCTTCTTTTGAGAATTAATTTCAGGAGCAATCCTAGATTTACTGTACTTCTGACTAGTATGACCTATACTTTATAGTTTTGGCAAGGTGCCAACAGGTCCAAATGTGTGTTTAAGTAGCATAAAAGTCATAAGATGATGTATAAATCAAATCTATTGTAGCCTTGCCTGATTGAAAGTGGTACAATTGCCCACCTTTATCTCCAAATAATCTGTGTTTCTGTTTTCCCACCCTCAAAAAAAAAAAAGTACAAAAACTTGTCATTTGATCTGCTTGAGAGAGTTCAGCACAGGGCCACAAAGGTGAAGGGAGTGGAGCATCTCCCTTATGATGAAAGGCTGAAGGAACTGTGGCACTTCAGCTTGAAGAAGAGGAGATTGAGTGGTAGCCTTAAAAATGCATAAAGGGTGGGTGTCAGGAGGATGGGGCCAGGCATTTCTCAGTGATGTCCAGTGATAGGACAAGGGACAATGGGTACAAGCTGGAACATAAGAGGTGCTAAAGAAATATAAGGAAGACCTTCTTCACTGTGAGGGTGACAGCACTGGAACAGGCTGCCCAGATGGGTTGTGGAGTCGACTCTCTGGAGACTTTCAAAACCCACCTGAACAAGCTCCTTTGTGACCTACTCTAGGTGGTCCTGCTCTGGCAGGGGGTTTAAACTAGATGATCTTTTGAAGCCCCTTCCAACCCTTAAGATTCTGTGATTCTGTGATCAGTAAACTCAACACTCAAAAGCAGGAGGATTTATAGTTATGAAACAGTTGCTATTATAAGAAAAGTCATATTGTAGACATAATAAACAAAGTTATTACTCACACTGTGTTCAAAGATATATGTATTTAAGTGAAACAACTTCCTACTCTGACTGTTGTTTTCTTCATTTTACTTTGGTTATCTTGAAGAAAAATATGTTTTACTACATAATGAAAACTGTTGTATGTATCTTTATCAATTGACAATACAGCTCATTGCTGATGCACTTAACATTGCTATTTCATGGAGTAATGCTGTATCCTTACATAATAAGAAAAAATATTGAGCACTATTCATACTAAAATTATGTCTGTATGACTGTATTTAAGACAGGTCAATACACGCCATTGATGTGACTCATTTTGTCTTTCTATTGCCTTCCTAGAAACAACTTCTGTTAAGTTCCTAGTTCATTAGACTTGTTGTTGAAAGATCAGAATAGACATGAGATTTGTGTTTATGATGATACATTATTTTGTGCAGACAGAAGGTGGTATGAGTTTGGTTCCAGATTTGGTTCCAGAAGGAGAGGTTATGTCACAAAGCCTCTGTTATGCCCTACTAAAGTGCTTTGCATAACCAAGAATATCTTGCAGAGAACTGGAATCAGCATGGACAACTCCAGAGATTTTTATAACAGAAAATGAGATCCTCTTCATGCAATATTCCTTTTATTTGGAATTATCTTCTACCGTGGATTTAATCTTCAAGCTTAGAATTCTTAAAATTCTTTCAAATTGTACGCTTATCTCTGTTTTGTTTAAATTGTCTATACATAATGAAAGTCAAGAGAAAGTAGAAATTCCAAGCAATGGGTGGTGAATGAGAAAATATACTACCACTGTATAAAAATGTACTTTACTAGCAGTCCAAAATTAGAAAGTGGTTCGTAGGGCACCTGTAATCCAATAAAGGTAAATAAAAGTGCCAAACAAATAAACACAGCTTGCAAATGAAGATTAGGAAATGGATAACAGCAACAATAGGGTTTTTTAATATAAAAGTTATGCAGCAACATTCAAATAAAACACTAGCAAATGCTTATTTAAAGGGCTGTTTACATTTAAGAAAAATTCTAGAGATCGGCCCTTAACAGTCAGACAAAAGAACATCATCAATTAAATTAATTTTTTTATAGAAAAGCAGGTATGAATTTGAAACAGCTCTTAAATGTTGAACTTTAAGTCTCATTATAGTGCTCTGATTTGGGCTCCCATGAAAAAGATTACATTTTCGCGATTTCAAAATAATAAACCCTTTTGTGGAATAGTTGTTCAAATTCTTCACATGCAAGCACAATAATTTTCTGTGAATATTCAGAACACTTGAAATAGCCTTTTTCAGTCTTCAGCATACAAAAGAACTTTTGCAAAAATGTATTCACAAAATGTAAGGAAAGCTTTGACTGTTGACTCATAACTATAATTACTAGTTTTGTTATTTAGCAAAAGAGACTGGTAGAGAACAAGTTATTTTATGGTTGAATATAAGCAGTGAAAGAGAATATACCAGAATGATTCCCAACATAGTATTAGGGAATAAAATCAGGCAGAAAATTGATAAAATTATAAAAAATAATGACTGAGGTTTGAATACAGACAGCAGGATAATGTAAATGTCTTAGAGATAATATTTTGACTGAGTGGTAAACAACTCCCTTAAGTTCCACTGTGCTCAGAAATACTCTTCATTTAGATATGAAATACCTCCTTTTGCATTTAAATATTAAGCAATTAAGTTTGCAGTGCAATTTAAAGGATTCAACAACCAGAACTGATCTTCCTGACATACAATGCGAGCTGTGTTCAGGGCCCTGACACACAATCATTTCAGAAAGAATGAATGCTATGGAAGCTTCTTGTGCTCTGAATTAATAGAGGGAGAAGTTGTAGTATCATAGAGTCGTAGAATGACAGGGGCTTAAAGGGACCCTCGGAGATCATCTAATCCAATGCACCTGCCAAAGGAGGTGAAACTAGTACCAATAACAAAGTCACACTCACATTGTCTAAGCGGCATCTATGTCTGTGTTATATAAATTGAGTTAGCTTAAACCAAATGTGAAACTGGATGATTTGTCTTGAAGTGGGTTAGAAAAGAGAAATGAAAGCAGCTTTTTGTATTGTTCCATCTGGAAGCACAAGGTATCTGCTACAATTACTATATATAGGTTCACTGGCCTCTGGCAAGAAAGGAATGAATTTCAGATCCAGAGGGTGACAAGATTTGTGTTAGTTTTCTTCTTTCCTGTCTTCTGTACGTCTGTATTCCAACCATTGGCAAAACCATAGTGAAAATGAACAAATCAAATGAGAATTAGGTACATGGCAATCTTACCTCTAAATAAGTGTCTGTCTCAGTTTTGTTTTACTAAGGCAGGACTAATTTTTCCTTTAGAAGAATTTTCATAGTGCTATTGCAGTATGAAAGAAAATACACAAAACTGAGATCAAAACGTATATGAATTAGGAAGATTAATTAAGTTTATCTTCTTCATGAAAGTTCAACATTAGAGACATTTTGAGGATTGTCTCTGTTGTCAGCCAGTGATAAGAAATCAGTGCTACAACATAAACGCACGGATCAGTAAAAAGTTTCCGTAGTTCTTCTTATGTTAAATCCCATACTATTTCTTGGGTTTCTCTGACTTTTTTGCTTGTCTAATGAACCTATGGTGGCAGAAAAGAATTTTCTGCCATGGGATCTTCTTCTGCTTCCGGCTATATCTCCATATTCACATATTGCTAATGATTTCTACCTGAATCTATTCCTATAGCATCCAAAATAGGTGACATATTATATGAACACAAGAGAAGGGCACTGTTTCCACCCCGACTATTTAAAAAGAAAAATAAGAATAATCAGATTATTTAAAATAAAATCTTCACTACATCATCAGCTCCAGGGAACAACCAACCAGTTTGGGTCATGTACAGAAATCTTAAAATGCATCCTTGGATATTTTGCTGGGCAATTTCCTCTTGTAATGTAGAAATGTTAATAAAGTTGATATTTGTTAAGTTATCAAAAGAAATTGAAAGGGTCTTTTAATTTTTTTTTCTTTTAAGCTGTTAAAATTGCTCTGTTTCTGGAGAGGAAATGTATGTTCCCTGTGGAAGTGAGGAATAGGTACTTAAGAAGAAAATACAATTCTTTTTATTAAAGACAAAAAATCATTCATGATCACTTGTAAAAGACATTATGAACCTCTGAATTCAGAGTAGACTCTTCATTATAATAGTCATAAAAACAAAACAAAAGAAAAACCAAACCCATGAGAATTTACTTTTTTTTTCTTCTTTTACCACGAGGTACTTGTTTTTCTCCTTGTTGTTTACAGACTCCATTTTTACACTGGTATTAATCTATTAAGTTCTCATACCAAGTACTTCAAGCCATTAATGTTAGAATTTACATTTACAATAAATTTTAAGGGAAATGCTTTTATCACCAAATTACAGGATAAACATAATTCCACTTTTGCTTATACATTCTCTTCCAAGTAATATTCCCCAAAATCTAATTCTTAATCTTTGTTTGAATAGTTTGCCTTTCTGAGGCTGTATTTGTATCTAGTAGCTTCATCAGCAACTGAAAAGCTGAACCAAATTGAAAACTGTATAAAATATTCTAATTTCTTAATTTCATTTTAACCACCTTTTAAAACTAATCAGCAGGTGCTTGAGATTTATAAAACCCAAACAACAAAACCCATATACATCTTATGTACAAGGTTGCGCAGTACAGACAAATCAGTAACTACTTGATATCACAGCATCACAGAAGCTTAAGGGTTGGAAGGGACCTCGAAAGGTGATCTAGTCCAGACCCCGCCAAAGCAGGACCACCTAGAGCAGGTCACACAGGAACTCATCCAAGTGGGTTTTGAATGTGTCCAGAGAAAGTGACTCAACAACCCATCTGGCCAGCCTATTCCAGTGCTCTGTCATCCTCATAGTGAAGAAATTCTTCCTTCTGTTTCATATGTTCCAAGCTTATAGCCATTGCCCTTTGTCCTATCATTGGACACCACTGAAAGGAGTCTGCCTCCATCCTCATGACTCTCTNTTTACTTTTTTTTTCTTCTTTTACCACGAGGTACTTGTTTTTCTCCTTGTTGTTTACAGACTCCATTTTTACACTGGTATTAATCTATTAAGTTCTCATACCAAGTACTTCAAGCCATTAATGTTAGAATTTACATTTACAATAAATTTTAAGGGAAATGCTTTTATCACCAAATTACAGGATAAACATAATTCCACTTTTGCTTATACATTCTCTTCCAAGTAATATTCCCCAAAATCTAATTCTTAATCTTTGTTTGAATAGTTTGCCTTTCTGAGGCTGTATTTGTATCTAGTAGCTTCATCAGCAACTGAAAAGCTGAACCAAATTGAAAACTGTATAAAATATTCTAATTTCTTAATTTCATTTTAACCACCTTTTAAAACTAATCAGCAGGTGCTTGAGATTTATAAAACCCAAACAACAAAACCCATATACATCTTATGTACAAGGTTGCGCAGTACAGACAAATCAGTAACTACTTGATATCACAGCATCACAGAAGCTTAAGGGTTGGAAGGGACCTCGAAAGGTGATCTAGTCCAGACCCCGCCAAAGCAGGACCACCTAGAGCAGGTCACACAGGAACTCATCCAAGTGGGTTTTGAATGTGTCCAGAGAAAGTGACTCAACAACCCATCTGGCCAGCCTATTCCAGTGCTCTGTCATCCTCATAGTGAAGAAATTCTTCCTTCTGTTTCATATGTTCCAAGCTTATAGCCATTGCCCTTTGTCCTATCATTGGACACCACTGAAAGGAGTCTGCCTCCATCCTCATGACTCTCTCTCTTTATGTATCTGTAAACATTAATGAGGTCATCCCTCAGTCTCTGCTTCTCCAGCTGAAGAGCCTCAGCTCCCTCAGTCTTTCATCATAAGAGAAGTGCTCCACTTCCTTCATCATTTTGGTGGCCCTGCGCTGGATTCTCACCAGTAGCTCCCTGTCATTCTTGAACTGAGGGGTCCAGAACTGGACACAATATTCCAGATGTAGTCTCACAAGGGCAGAGTATAGGGGGAGGAGAACATCACTTGACCTACTAACAACAGATAAATAGAGACATAAGGTGAAAGAAATGCTGCTTAATTTGCAAAATACACACACAAATTTATCTTTCTTTCTTTTTTTTTTTTTTTAATGAAGTACCGGGGATCTACATTTATCTTGCTTTCAGTATGCCTTTTAATCTGAATTCAGTTTCTTGGAAGTGATTGTTTGTCGTTTGTCTTTTGTCTTTGCATTTCAGGTCAGTAAATCAAATGGATGTGCAATTTGTTTGCTGTGGTTAACAAGCTGGGGTTATGGAAGGTAAGGAAGAGAAAAATGAAACCTATGGCATGCTATTTAAGTCATCCAAAGGCAGTGTCCTCCATCAAATTAGATCATGAGTACATATGGTCACTGTAATTCCATGCTGAATTTCTGTTGGATAGTAATGCAGTATTCAATTAATTACTTAAAGAAAATCCTGTGAGGTTGGAAACCACAGACTTCTCAAGGAAATCTTGATACCAGTCAGTAAGAGCAGTAGGGGATGAAATATACATATCACCTAACAACAAGAAGGACTAACCATGAAAGTTACATGGTTGTATACACTTATTTTACAGCACACTTTTCCCCTACTCCTTCAGAGTCAGTCCTCTTTTCTCTATGAAAGGCTCTCAATTACAAAATAACTAAAATCTGAGGTTAAATGTACTCTTGCCAGAAAAGGGCCTCTACTGCCTCAAAATTACAGCTCGCTTTCATGATGATAGTGCCTAAAGGTGGTCACTCTTCACTGGCTTTTCCTTCACATCCTTACCTTATGGTATTCCTCTTTCCTGCACACATCCTCTCTCTGTCCATGGGAACCTCCTCCTGAGATTTTCCTTTCAAGTCATTCATACTGCAACACAGCTGCCAGGCCAAAGCAAGCTAGAGAAGCAACACGTACAGACAGCTCTTAAAAGGCACATTTGTTTCTTCAGCCACTTTAATAAATAAGGTCAGACTCATTTGCAGCAACCTGAAAAACACCATAGAAAATTTGAGACCACAACAAAGGAAAATAATGTCAAGAAGATAAAGCATAGCAAATATACTGTTGCCTTAGTCTTGTTACAGAAAAGCTATCTTGGTCTCTAATTTGAATATTGTCCCTAAATTGAATCCCCATGGAAAAGATTTTATTGTTTATCTTTTGGTGGTTTTAGATTCAACTGAGCATCTAAGTTTGAAAAATATACTAGGGCTCATTTAATGTAACATTATTGTACTCGATTTGCATGGGATTGAGAAAATTTTCTTCACAATTAAGCAGCCTGTACAGAGCTGCACTTTAGACTAGTGATCAAAACATTGTTGATAACATATCTATATTTTATCATTGTTCAATATGTCCATGAGATATCAAGAAATCTAGGAAGGGATGAAACCTTGTGATGGAGGGGTGGCAATGATCAACTAAGACTGTTGCATGATCAAGAAAGCCAAGTAGGTAAAGCTTGACTTTCTGACACAGATGATAACTGTGATATAAATATGGAGAGACATAGCAGACTGTCCTTGTCTTTGATAAATCTCAGGAGGTTCTTCTCTGCCCAGCTCTCCAGCCAGACGAGATCCCGCTGAATGGCAGCACTACCTTCTAGGGAATCAGCCAGTCCTCCCAGTTTGGTGTCATAAGCAAATTTCTTAAGGGAACACTGTCCACTCATCCAGGTTGTTGATGAAGATGTTGAACAAGACTGGCCCCAGAACCCATCCCTGTGGAACTCCACTGGCCACAGGCCTCCAACTCGATTCTGTGCCAGTGATCACCACCCTCTGGGGTCTGTCATTCAGCCAGCTCTTGATCCATCTCATTATCCACTCAGCCAAGCCACACTGCTTGAACTTTCTGATAAGGATGTTAAGGGAGACACAGCCAAAAGCTTGCTGAAGTCCAGGTAGATGACATCTGCTTCTCAGTTATGCATTCACAGAAGGCTATCAGGATGGTCAAACAGGATCTCCTCTTGGTGAATTCATGTTAACTCCCCCTGATAACCATCTTTTCCTTCGTGTGTTTAGTGATGACCTTCAGGATGAGTTGTTCCATCGCCTTTCCAGGGATAGAGGAGGTGAGACTGACAAGCCTATAGTTTCCTCGGTCATCCTTCCTGTCCTTTTTGAAGACTGAAATGACAATGGCCTTTCTCCAGACCTCAGGATATCATATTGCTATGAACATGTCAAGGCAAATGCCACTTACTTACGACTAGATTGCTGGAAACATAACCTGTGACCCATACCACTGCTCTAAACACTATGCTGGGCCTCATGGCAACAAATCACTCCAGAGACAGTTGAATCAGACTACAGGACTCATAGACACCTGGGGCCATCACATCTCCTGTCATATACCAGCTTTTAATTGAACAGTTAAAAACTATACTTAGAGTGATGGGTACTATACTTAGAGTGATGGGTACTGGAACTTTCAAGCATTGGAATACAAATCCAGCAGAAGCCACTTGGCCAATTAACACTAGAGGATCTACTGATTTGTTGGTCTTGAACAAATAAAACCCTTATGTACTGTGGAAAGGCATAAAGTCTCTCCATCCTTGGGAAAAAGCAAACACATTCATGAGATCACTTTTGCTCAAGGACCTGGCTAAATTTGGTGTATAATGCAAAACAAGGGGGAAATCCAATGTGTACTTCAAGGAGATTTAACCTTGGGTGAAAGTAACCAGTTATCTGAATTTTATGTTGTCATTACTCTATGATGCCATAGTTCTATGTCCTGATCACCAAAAAAGGATTCACCCAAATCAATAGAGAATGGTTTCATTGCAAGGAATGTGGTAAAGGCAGCAATGACCCAACATGTCCAATAGAGCACACCATCACAGCACACCATGCTTCCTGAATGACTATCACAACAAATGGAACCAAACTCATGGACTAAATTAACTGAATGGACATTTTAATGGATATTTGACAGGCAATGGCCCACAGATGAAGGGAATTATATCCATTTATATGTTAAAGGGTGTGGAAGTGGTTGATAGTGACTGATGAAAACACATTGAACAATATAGTAACTGAGCAGGATATAAATGGTATGGAATAAGGCAGTGATTGTACTAGGATGAAGTTAGTTTTCTTCACAGCAGCCCATATGTTTTCCATCAATGAGACTTTTCATTTGTTCTTTTTTCCTGGAGCACAACAAAACCCTCAACTTTTTAGGTAAAGTAAAAGTTTTGGAAAAATAACCAGCTTGTTGTTAGACTTACAACAAAGTAGGCTCAAATCTTTGCCACAATACACATTGTTTTTTAGGACTGCGTTAATGTGTAGGGAATTAGAAGATGGTAATATTGATGGTGAACATGCTCATCTTTTTCTCATATGATACCTTTTATTTTACACACAGAAGTATATTTCAGATACAGCTTTTTAAAAGTACTTTAATTACCTTTTTTAATTAAAAAAGATAATGGTTGTGCACTAAGCCAAAAAATTTTATTTATGAAGGTTCATTTGAGAAGAAATTACTTAAAAGTAGGTTTCTATAATGAAACTCAAAATGACAATTTTTAAACAAAGAAATTATGAAAACCAAGTTATTGCCCTGTTCTGTAAAGAACAGTGCACACACATATGTATTCATATGTATGGATGAAATGAAGACTAAGAAGTTTCCAGGAAGATACTTTGGACTTGTAGTATGAGGGATCATATAAACAAACATTTTTAGATAACACAGGTAGGGACAAACTGGTTGGTGTAAGTAGGTTGGCTAAATTAAAGTCAATAAAGATCATGTGAGTAGCTGGCTCATGCTCTTTACCCTGAAGCTAATAGGTAGCACCTCTGCATTTAACAGACAGTGTTCAGGCTAATTGACAACTACTTTAATATATTATCTCCGTTTTTGGTATGTCACATAGCAACTGGATGAAATTTCACAGTTATTTCAAGTGCTGAAGTGTCTTTGTTTTTTTCTCTTCTTAAGATAAAATACCAAGATTTTGAGGAATGGCCTTTGTAGATGTTCTTTTGGGCTATGATAGCCCTTTCCAGAGCTGTAAAGTGGTTTAAAACCAACCAACCAAACAAACAAACAAACACAACAGGAAAAAAAAAACAAACCTAACTAAAACTATTTGTCTGCAAAATAGGAGCTGCTTATTCTTTTCTGAGAATCAGCAGTTCCCATTTGAATTCAGAGAAAACATAAGTGCATGCAAGAGCAAAGTTCTTTTCCTTCAGATCTGAAGCTGGAATACAATAGAACAAAGAGGTGATATCACAGAGCCACTTATATTGTTAGTTTTGTACATAATACATATAAATTTTATTTTTAAAGTGAAACGTGTGCAGAGGATATCTTTGAATATGCTAAATGTGAAAAACTTGGAAGGTGAAAATATTCAATTTTGTAAAGAAGATCCACAGTGTGATCTCACTGACATATTGCAGTTAGGATCTGATAATATTTGTGTCCTATTTTAAGACTATTACTAGTTTTACTACACAAAAAGCAAGGAGATTGAGTCTCTGAAAAGTGAGTAGTAATATAAGAGAGTCTTAGTAACAGTCCAGAAGCAGAGATCTGGAGACCTACAACGGTTGCATATACAGAGAATAAAGAATCTGAGTTATGTCACTTATCAGCTTTGGAAGGACCTTAATGGAAAATAAGACATTTGAGCAACTTAACAGCCAGAGACCTGACTGCAAATATTCGGAGATATGGAGGGTGGATCACTTCTACGTCTAGAATAGACATGACAGAAAAGAGAGAAATGTCATCTTGAAAACAACAGCATTTGAAATAATACCCACCAAAACTCAAGAATAATTTCATAAAACCAGAAGTTTTGTCAGGAAAAAATGAATGACAAATTGTGGTGGTTTAGTCAGTGTCCATCAAGTCATAAAATCACTCTCTCTCCTAAGCTGGACAGGAGAGAGAAATATAATGAGCAGTTTGTGAGTTGAGATAAGGACAGAGAGATCACTCAGAAATAAGCATCATGGGCAAAACAGACTTGGGAAGAAAAAGGTTTGATTTATTAAAGGAACAATAAGAACAGGGAGATGAGAAATAAAAACAAAGTTTAAAACTTCTGCCCCCACCCCTTCTTCTTCCCAGGAGTCCCTTTTTCCCATTTAAACATCAATATTTTAATTTTATTTCTGGCATTGCCTTAAAATCCAAACACATTTACTCACAGCATATGGAAGTTAGTGGCCTGGGAATAACACACACAAATTTTATTTTGACCAAGGAAATTCAGATATAAGATAGAATATACCAACATTAGAGTTACAAATCAGTTCTATGTGTGGGTTTTAATCAGATTTTTGGTCTTACTTTCTCATGGATTCATATGGTCAATGAGACTCTATAGCCTTTTGAAACTGAAAAATAAAAAGCTCTGATTAACTAGCTCTTCCAAAACCAGTACAAAATGGAGAATATGCTACAGACAGTCAAGACGGCATATCTCTGATTATTTAATTGTGATGAATAATGAAAAGGAGGCTGTTTGGGTTTTCTTTCTTTCTACCTTTAGCAGAATGTCTTTTTTATTTTTTTTTAACCTGAAAGCCTTTGAAAGAGCTTAAGCTTTAAATCATCATTTTTCTCTGATGAAAAGACTTTATGCCTTCCTCACTGACCTCTGTACTCACTATACAATACATTTATACTTGCTTAGGAGCTTTGATTCCAGTTGAACAAAGCAAAGGGGCATCTTACTCTTAATTGACTTAGGTGTGATATTTCCAGCCCATTCATCTAAAAAAGTGCAAAAAAAAAAGGCATTGTTTAGAATGAAAGATACATATTGTAACCTCTTACTTAAGCATGGCTCACTTATGTAGCTGTGTTCTCTTTGCTCTACTTTCAACTTTGCACATCTTTTCCATTTCACCTTTTCTTCTCCTCATTCTCCTTTTTTTTTGACAGTAACTTTTGTTATAATGGCATTTCTTCAATTTATATGTAATTTACTTTAATGCACTGAAAACATATACAGCAGAATTTTCCTGCAATACAATACAATATGGATTGCTCAAAAGAAGGCTGGTGTTAGAGGAGTAGGTATAAAACAAAAAAAAACATGTGGCAACAGAAGCTTTTTTCTTTCTGGTGTACATTTAAGGAATCATTATCAAAGTCACTGGAGCGATTTCACATTTATTCAGGTCTATGTGAGTACTGAATGTGCCAGTACTTTAATTTAATTAAGCTTTTGCATGTAAAACCAAAATGGACTACATTTCCTTCCTGTTGTATTTCAGTCTGCTCAATGACAATACACTGACAATAAATCTGGCACAGAGTGCATGGAATATGTAAGACTCTGACAAGAACCAGGCAAAATCAGACACTGCTTTATCAACCTTCTGTGAAATTGGAGCCTGGATTATCCTCACCCCATTCCCCCATCTCCCACCCACCCCCCCCCAAAAAAAGCAGGATCACAAAGATTTCATAATTCCTCTTGGTCTCATTCTTTACTTACTAACTACATTTACAGTGGTGTATCTCAAATGAAAACTACAGCGTTGTACTAATCCAATCTAGTAAGGAATTTGTGTCTGAGATTTTAACAGCAGGGAATTAGCTTCACAAGTCCATCCAGAGCTTTATATAAAACAATCGAAGTAATATTTTAAATCATCTCTTCTTTCAAAAAGAATAACTACAGGAACCTGCACTCAAATTTTGGGGAATAGTGTTCTCAAAAAAGGTTATTGGCTCATACTCTATTAAATTCTTTCTAATATCTATGTATTCAGAACAGATATTTTATGTGATGGAGTTCAGATTTTAAAGGTACAATTCTTCATTAGCTCATACTTAAAGTATTCAGGATACAAAAGTACAGAGAATTTCCAGATCTGGCTCTCACATGGGTAAAGCTAGCAGTAGAGCAGCTCTAGGGTACATTCTGACTCAACATTTCTTATTTTCCTTCCTTATTTTGGAGATCGTGGTACGACTTTCATCACTGTCTCACAACAGAGCACTGATTTTTCTACAATGTTTGTGCACCCCCTCACATTATTGACATCACAGTTCAAAAAATAATATTCAAGTGATCATCAAATATGTCACCATCATCTATCTGGAGCACTTATTTACCATGCCTACCAGGTTGGAATTTTTCAAGTTAGTCCTGAAAAAATAGATTTCCATAGTATAGAAAAATATTCAGCATTAAGATTGCATAGCTTAATCATATTCTGATGGTAAAAAATGCTTCCCAAACTTAGCAATATACTGTGAATTCAGGCTGACACAATGGTCTATTCAGGGAATGTATGGTCTTCATCACCTGAAGAATTTTAGAACATCCTCTAATTTACACCTTCTCTGAGTCAGACCCTTTTTTTTAATTCCATATGGTCACATGTATGATTAATTTTTAAACATCCATACTTACCACTGTTATATGAACCAAAGAAGGATACTGCAGGATAGTTTTAAGGTACTGTGGTGGTTTAGCCAGGTGTCTACCAAGTCATAAAATCACTCTGACTCCTAAACTGGACAGGAGAGAAGGAGAAATATAACAAGCAGTTTGTGAGTTTAGATAAGGACAGAGAGGTCACTCAGAAATCAGCATCACGGGCAAAACAGACTCAACTTAGGGAGAAAAAGGTTTGATTTATTAAAGGAACAATAAAAACAGGGAGATGAAAAATAAAAACAAACTTTAAAACTCCTCTCCCCACCCCTCCTTCTTCCCAGGAGTCCCTTTCCCCTCACAGCAGTGCAGGGGATGGGGGAGGAGAGATGGGGTTTGCGGTCAGTTCATTGCCTCCTCACACTTCCCACTGATACAGTGTGGGGTCAAACTCCATTAGAGACAGTCCCTCATGAACTGCTCTAGCATGGGGCCTCCCATGGGGGCAGCTCCTCACATCTTGCCCCAATGGGGGTCACCCACCGGGAGAACAGTCTTTCAAGTACTGACTGATCCAGCCGAAGTCCCTCACAGGATCGCAAGTCCTGACAGCAAATCTGCTCTGGTGTGTGCTCTTTTCGACCCACAGACCCCCAGGTCCTGCCAGGAACTTGCTCCAGAGTGGACTTCCCACAGAGTCACAGCCTCCTTCAGCCATCCACCAACACCGACATGGGGTTCTCCATGGACTGCGAGTGGATCTCTGCTTCCCAGTAGCCTCCATGGACTGCAGGGGCACAGCTGCCTCACCATGGTCCTCACCACAGGTGACAGGGGTGTCTTTCTTTCAGGGCCCAAGCACCCTCCTCCCCCTCCTTCCCCGCTGACCTTGGTGTCTGCCGAGATGTTTTCACATTCTCACTCCCTGTTGCTGTTGCAGTTTGGCAACTGCACAATAACCTCTTCCCTTTCTCAAACACATTATTCACAGAGGTGTTACCTCCATCACTAATTGGCCAGACTTTGGTCAGTGGTGAGTCCATCTTAGAATTGACTGGCAGTGGCCTTATCAGCTACAGAGAAAGCTTCTTGCAGCTCTTTGTTTAAAGAAGTCACCCTCATTACCAAAAATCCTGGCCCAAGCAAAACCACTACAGGTACAAAATCAGCTCTGGCACACACAGCATAATACAGCATTTGCAGGAATTTCCAATGGAGTTTCTGCTGCCAAATCATGAGCTTCAGACTGGATTCCTTTGCTTTCTAAATTCCCTCCAAGAGGGGTCTGGGTGCAGCTGGATCCAATCTTAGCCAGCTGTAAAGAAGAGTTCAGACTCTAGGTTCTTGCAGAAAATTAGTTTATTATATCTTGAGCTGGATCCTTTCTTAAGAGAGTGGTCCCAAATCAAGAAATCCTTGTGTTGTTATACCCTTAAAATCTGAGTTCCCCTCCTCTCTTGTGATGACTTAATCCAATCGCTATATTTGCCTCTGGGGTCTTCAGTTGGTTTCTATTCCTAACTGGGAAGTCAGTTTCTGTTGTTTGTTTCAATTTTTTTTTCTCTTGCAAATATAAAATATTCTTATCTGCACCTGGTTGTGTCCCATGTAGCCAGTGTTTTGTTAACTTCAGACTGGACTATGTCTGTCTGCCTTATTTAGCACCAGACAGTCCCCAGTGTTTTTCCGCCACAAAATTTGTGGCCTCAGGCTTCAACACTCATACAGTTTTCCAGCTTTAGCAAGTTTCAATTCATCCTGATTTTACACAATCAATTGTAATATTTTGCAATCAAGTTATTTTAATTTCTGTTAACCCTAGCCATCTCCTATTGATCTTTTTTTCCCATCTTGCTCTGCTGTGGCAGTGGGGGCTATTACTTTGATTATGTGATAGGTGATAGTTCTTCTGAAGGAGTAATAATCATACAATTTACTTCCTCTCTGTCTTGAGAAAAAAGGTGACTTCTACAGCTGTTTCAAAAAACACCTCTTGCAGGGACTTACGATTGCATGAGATGGGCAAAGATTGTTGATTAAGCTAATTTTGATTTTTAGTACCTTATTGTAGATTAGTGTTATGGTAGGTGATAAAAGGAACACCTTTATTTTAATTGAGTGAAAGAAGATAATGTCTGCAAGTGCCTTCACAAGAAAATGAAATTGTGTATATGTAGGACATTTTAAAAATCTCAGCCTATAGAAAAATACCACATAAATCCAGCAGAAGATGCTACCATTGAAGGTTATAGAATGGAATATTAATAAATCTATACTTTCTTCTGTCATGTTGAATTTTTAAATTATAGCTAACTGGTTTGGATTGAATAAAAAAGCTTAGGAGGGAGCAAAAATAATTTAAAGTAAAAAAAAATCTGTGGTTAAAACATTTCTGAAAATGCAAAGATGATGACTGGTAGGTATCTGCTGACTGAGTTACTGATGTTCTTTCCATAATCGTACCATTTTCTCCATTGAATTGATAATCCAGAATATTTTATTTTTAAATGGTTACCTAAAGTAGTAAAATTACAAGCCTAGAGGCTATTAGACAGCAAGGAGATATATTTCAATTCTAGGGTGGTACTTAAATAACCCACAAAGCAATGCTGAAATTCAGCAGCTACACAATATCAATTGTGCCTATTTAATACAAAATATTTAATGTAGTGTTAAGTATACAGTGCAGGACTTCATGCTTGCCTGGAAAAAAAAAACAATGCTGCCCAGTAACTATGTTGCATGCCTCAATTGCAAAATGCAGTACATTCTTCTGTGATGAGAAAGTGTTGGTGAAATCAAACAAAAGTGAAAATGAAAGATAATTTTCTTACAGTTCTCTGTTAGTTAAGAGCTTCTCAGCTTAAAATATCACCTTATATTTTAAATACTGATGGAAATGTATTATATTACCATTTGGAAGTAGGAAATCAGCATAACAGAAATTTTAAAATTATTTAGTCAACATGAATTCTGTTATTGTCTTTCACTGAGTGAAATTCAGGTTTTGTATATAAAACTCCATTAGCTTTCATAGTGAAATATGAAAAATGTTGCCATACAAATATAAGTGGGTTTTTTTTTTTGAGGTAGAACATGGTGAAGATTTAACTGTTGCTAGTAAAACTGCTTTAAAACACTATCCAAGATATAAGAGGAAAATATCATAAGCATAAACATTTCGCTTTTCACAAAATTTTTATTCAGAAACACAAAAAGAAAAAAGAAGCCCAAAATAAGAAAAAAAAAAAATGTTACATCTGCTCTATGATAAAATCTAAACTGTGGCTGAAGAGCATACAGAGATTTTCTTTAAAAAGTATAATCTATGCATAATCTATAGATTTCTACTTATATATTTGGTGTATTTCAAACAAAGAAGTCTTGCAAAGAAGATCCCTTAAAGGGACTATGTAAAACCAATACTGGAACATCCCTCACAAGATGTTCTTTAAAAAAATCATGTCACTGGCTAGATGGCTAATCATCTTTTTAACTAGAAAATACTTACAAAATAATCTTTCTCAATTTTGTAGTTCATAATAGCATATAGTGATAAATATTAAATATAAGAGATTGTGAACAATAAGTGACTATCATGCAGAACGCTCAATAAAGTGTCTGTAACATCTCATCTTCAATTCTGTATACTACTCTTACCAAATTACTATCTTTTAGCAATCCAGTAAGACAAGACATATTTCTCTGTAGTTACCTAGACCAATACTAAGTGCCATAAATGTTATATGAGTACTCATCAATGATTAAATGAACATCACAGTGTCTTGATATCCTTTTATATTAAGGCTGGAGTTCTAGATGATATTTCAATGATTTGTCTAGTTCCTAATGCAATTAGCAGAACTTAATCTGTGCTCATTAGTACTGTCTTTTAGGATGCTGAAAGTTTAGCAGAATATTATATTCTTTTGTAATTACATTAATTGAAGTTGTTGCATTTTAAGGGGAAAAAGATTCAGAAGTCTACCTTGCACTGGAATACCAACATGGGTTGCAAGTGAGAAATCACAAACCCTGCATATAGTGGCAGGGAGGAGAAACCAACGCAACCAATTCCCCAACAGTGTGGACAGATGGAGTTCAAGAGGCAAGCTCACACTGACTGCTTCTGTGTATCCAGAAGCGGACAGACAGGCAATGGTGCATTTAGATGGAGTGGAAAGCTTAGTTCAGGGTTGTAGATCTCACAGCTGTTGGAAAACTGCTGTGGCTTCATCACAGAATGACGATCTTGCCTGCAAAGTCTTCTGATGCTGTGAATGTCCTGGCAAGCCATGAGGCATTCCATTATACCCCATGTGGTGCTGTTTTCTATAGCTGATCTCTGTGTATCTTTCTCTTCTCCCATGTAAAAGCACACAAAAAATTCAGATGACATGCTGACTACTTTTCAGTCTTTTTATAAAAAAAGATGTGCTTTTAAAGCCTATTTTTTTTTCCCTTTTGCTGCTTCTTGGTTGGGACCATTCATTTATTATCCCATATGCATTTAGCATATCTTTTCTGTATTTTGCAACTTGGAACAAAATCTGGGGGAAAAAAAACAAAACAAAACCCCAAAAAAAACCCACGCCAACCAAATCTACCTATATTTCCAGTATCCCAGTACTGAAACAGGTTTATCCTATTTGGAATTTTTTTCCTTTATGACAGCAAGAAAAAATGTATTTCTTTTTGTATACAGCAACCTATAACCATTATTATTGTTGTTCTCTTACAAATTCTCTTTTTTTATAGTCATCTACCGTCACTTGTTATAAGCATTTTGAACAACTATATTGAATATTGAATAGTGGCAGCATCCTGTCAAATTGCTATAGTAATTGCTGAAAATAACCCGTCCACCAATGTGCACAAATAACCTCTGTTAAAGTATCTTTCTTTATCTTTTCCTATGTTCATTCCCCTGGGAATTCTTATGGCTATGGCTATCCCAAAGGCAAGAATCTGCTGCCTGTAGCATAGGTTGTTATTTTCTGCGCTGTTGTTGTTCTCACAAGAGACCAACTCACCAACGCTATGGTTTGTTAGTCTCTAGCTCTTCCAAACCACACTCAGACCAATACAAAACAGGCATTCCCTGCAAGCTCAGTTCAGCTTTTGAAGAGTAAACAAATATTTCATTAAAATGGCCTCACTAAAGACGGGAAGAGAGATCTGAACTGAGCTGTCACCTTGTATTAGTCACACCCATAAACTCTGCCGTGTTACAGCACTCACTTGCAGTATCCCAGAGAGCTTGGAAGAGGCAATTCTTCAGGTTTCTCTCTCTTTGTTTTGGAGTTTTGTCTGGGGGAAGTTTATTATCTTCCTTGTAATGTCCAGTATGTGTTTGCATCAGCACTGCCACACTTGCTCTATGTACATGTACCCAAATATTAGGCCTGTGCAAATAATTTTTTCTTGTTAGGAAAACCACTTTTTCAATATCAGCTCTTCTCCTTTCAGATCTGAGACACAGTATTTCTGATGTTGATGTTTTTTCGGTCTTTTGGATTCTTTTTTCCTTCAGTAGCAGTGACAGTTCTATCCTCACATTCACTCTGACAGTCTGACAACTGATATCACCATGCTACAGCTAGAAGTGGTTTATTACTTTTAGTAATTTTTTTTAATTCAGCCTCACAGTCCAAGGGGTTAACTCAAAATTATTTAACTCAAAATTAAGTTCTTGTAGTACTCTTTTTAATATAAGAAAAATGGGCAGGAAGAACATGGGGAGAGGCAGAAAAGCAGTGGTTGGAAAAGTATAAATCACATATGAGTTAAAAAAGTAGATGAAAAAGAATAGCAACAGACTTTGTAACGTATATACCGAGGTACAAATAAAACCTCTGGTTTTGAGATTTCAATGGTACACTGCTAAGATATTTTCCTTCAAAATATAGCTTTGAAAAAAGGAAATTTAAACCAAAGCCTAGATTAATAATTCTTGAAAGTTGTCCTTCCAACAAAAAAATCCAATAGAAATAGCTTTTTATTAAAGAAATATTACCTTGATTTCCATTACCCACTGTATAATTTTCCAAACAAATAAGGACGGGGAAAAAAAAAGCCATAAAAGTAAGAAAATATTAAATTGACTTTTCATGGCTTACTTCTAAGAATCCCTGTTAAAAAAAAGATGGTATAAACACGAAATTATGAGAGATGCCTACTGCACGCAAGTATTTCAAATTCAGATACAGTTCCTAACCCCTGTCAGATTAGGAATTTTCTTCTCTAACTTGGGCCATCAGAAAAGAAATTTTTCTTCCACACAAACCCCTGAGTCCAAAGCAAGGAAGTTCTTTGATGCTGCCTTTCGCTGCTCATGCTGAAATTAATTTATTCAAGGAAACCAAACACAGTGAACAAATGGGGTGGAAACAGTTAAACAGAATTAGAAAATATGTTCATGCCTACTGTTTACATAACTAGCGTTGGAGGACTTTTTATGCCTCTTCATCTACAAGGATTGTTTAGAACTAGTGAAGCTTTTATCTCACTACACCACAGACTACCATCTTTCTTTGATATTTTAAATGTTTCTCAGGACCATGGGACATCCAGTGCCTAGCCCACAAGGAGATAAAACGTTCTTCCCCTGCAGGGCTGGAGACTGCATTGCATCCACAGGGAAACCTTTCGTGTTTATGAAATTTTATTTTGTATTCACAATCATCTTGCTGAACAAAACTTAAACAGTCAACTAGTTGGGATATGCTGCTTCTCCTTGAAGCTGACATGATGACAAGAAACAACCTTGAATAATAATGGTTATAAGATAAAATTACTTTCATGTCTGTCCTCCGAGGATGCTAAAAAAAAGAAAACAGGTTTACCAAAATATACTACTTTTGATACTACATGATTTCCAGGTTAATATCTGCAGTGATTTTTTTCTGAATCAGAACAGAGTAAGTGGGGGCCATGTAATTGCATATGAATGACAGCATTTTGTGACACATGTAGTGCAGTCAGCATTATTAATGCTCTCTTCTTCACTACTTTGCTTACTTTCAGCCTTCAGTAAACCAGTAGCTGACTACGAAGAAATGAAGCTTTGGGATCTGACCTGTTTTTATGTGCAAATGGTGCTTGTAAAGTAGAGATTCATCATGAGCAACACTTTAATCTCCTGTTTCTGCTACCTTTGACTTTGTGTCCACGTGTTAGAAGATCGTTCATTTTTTAATGAACTATCATCTGAAAAGGTAAACTAATCAAATGTTTTCAATATAGTGTCATGTATTTCTGAAAGGAGCTGCAAACACAGGCTAAGCTGCAAAAGAGACAATCTTGGGCACAATATAAATTTTGAAAAGAGCTTAAAACCAGTTTTAAACATCTGCTGGTGACCCGATCTAGGTGAACCTGCTTCTGCAGGGAGGTTGAACTAGAAGATCTCTAAAGGTCCCTTTCAACCCCTACCATTCTCTGATTCTATGATTGTCAAGTAGCAATGATAATGTGACTAACCATGATGTGGCTGTATATCCCCATTTTGCTATACTGAACGAGAACTGTCAGAGGACTGAAATGCTTGAAGACCACTCATAGTTGCCTTCTTTACAGGTAAAATTTCAGTCTTTTACCTCTTTCCTTAAAAAGAGAATGGCCTGTTAATAATCAATAAATGCTTTAACATTACTCAAGGAGAAGAGAGAGATCACCTAAGAAATGAATGAATTGAGGAGGAGAAACCAGTACACAGCGTATTTGTCATCTGTGTATCATTGAATAAAGTCTATGAACTTTATCATTTAGATTCAGAGCCTGCAAGAAATCTGAAAAATCAGAATTCTGTCAAAATTGCATTTGGTCTGCACAGAAACACCATCAAGAAATCCAGATGCATAACCTAAAAAATATCCTGAATCATACAGTCTGCATAAAACAGAGATATCAGTGCCACTAATCTGGAACTGTACTACTGACATCCTGAAATCTATACATTGATGTATATCCTGTATCTTATACTAGATCTGAATAGTTCACTTTAAAGTTACGCCAAAACCATTGAATCCAAAGCAAGCAATCTTCAAGCTTTCCATGTGATACATTCACAAACAATTTAAAGACCACAGTCAACCCTTCTAAATGAGAAGATAAAGTCTAAGAGCCATATTGTGTCTCATAATAGAAACAGGTGTTTGTAAAGGGTCGAATTTGGGCTTGAGAATGTGATTTGTACCGTTTCCTTCTTTGGTTTTACAAAAGGCATGGCCAGTGCCTTCACGTAGTTTCAGTGTAACTGTGGTACATCTTAGAAAAGTAACTGTTGGATAAGTGTAAATCATCTCAGCTTAAATTACTTGATTTGCTACTATAACAAATAAGACACTTTAAAGACTGTGTTTCTCCACTGCACATGCTTGGAATTTAATTGCAAACATTTTAGAATAGTGGTCTTCTCAGCACTTAGCTGGCACTTGGAATGAGCATGTCTTCTCATCTACGATAAGTTTTAAATCTGTCACTATCACTCTGGCTTGACAGGTAGTACTCTGAAGTCATGATGAGTAAAGTTGATTGATGAATGAGCAAAGGAGAGAGCATGTGACCCAAACAAGGAACAGATTTACATGGCAAGTCTGTATCTTTTTTAAATATTGGGGGGGGGGGGGCAAAAAAAAAAAAAAAAGAAAAAAAAAGACTTTTTGAAACTCAATTAAGTTTTTGATGGAACTCACACTTTCTTACAAGCCAAATCAAGTCACCCCAGGAAACAAGTCCATAATACACAGCTCTTAGCTTCAGGTCTCACAGAAGTGCTAGCAACTTTTCATTTGTTATGCAAAATTAATGGCAAACAGTGACACCTTTCACAAAGAGAAAAGAACCTTCAGGCTTAGTAAAATTGTGTGCTCTATTATGCAATAGATGTTTTTGGAGGAGAAAAAGCAAAGCACTACTTAAAAAAAATGCCTTCTTTCATTTTACAAATGCCAAGCAGCTTTTTACCAAATTTTGAAAAATAATTTCTCTTCAGAGTTTTGCCCCTGAAAGTATATGCTTATAACAGATCTGTTAATTGAAGCATTATGAATACAACTCTCCAATGCCATATGTACACAATGTAATTACTGGAGCATTAACTTAGGTCCTCTATTAAAGGCTGTAGAGTAGTTTCAATGCTGGACTAATAACTCTGAAAAACCTACCATTTGGGCAAATATGTTTCATGCTGAGTCACAGGGTAAAGACCATAATCATTATTTTTTGAGTTGAAGCAGAGTCCCATTAGTTGCACTTGGATACTCTGAGTTTGAAAATGGCCTAAGGTATGAGGAATATCATAGAAAGAGAGCATTTCTGAGATTCATAATAATAGGAGTATAAGATGACCTAATTCCATGAGCTTTTCATCATTTAAGAAGACTAGATGGTATCAGAAGAATGATCACTTGAGACCATATCTAGCTCTTTTTGTTAGCCTCTGTTCATTACAGCTAAGGTACGTATGTTCCCATGACTGATACAAATTCAACTCCTGTTGTGTCTTAAGTAATAAAAATTTAAAAATAAATTTTTTTGCACCAATTAATTTTTTTCACTGACATTCATGAAAACTGGCAGGTGATCAGATGATCTTGGATGTACCACTCGTATCAGCATTGAGAAGTCCATAAACACTCCTGCACCACCTATAAGGAGGTAAGGTGCTTAATTCAAGCTTCTGATTTAGATTCCTAGACTATAAGCCTTATAATTATTATTATTATCCAGCTAGTTTTTAGAGGTTTCTAAGGTGTTTAAGAACATTCATATAATCCTATTCTCTTCTATTTTATTTCTTAAATTATTATTTTACATTTTGCTCACAAAATTGAAGCTAAAGGCTGTCTGCATTAGTGGAAATATTGAAATCAATGGTTTTCATTAACTCCTCAGTGTCAATTGATGCAGAAATACTTCCTTCAGTTGTTCTCTGTCTTTAGCATAGCTACCTCGTTCAGAGTGCTTCTCTCCAGAGACACATGCTGACAATCACACAGGGCAGTGTTGCTGCAGTGGGAGCATGGTGTTCTCAATTGTCATAGTTTGACATGACAGCCTTTTCTGGTAAGGGGAAAGGGACTGTAAAGATGTCTCCTGTAAGAAGTTGTTTGCAACTCCCCAGCGCTGAGCCAGACCCACTTCTGGGGCTGAGCCAATTAGACACCTCCACGCTCACTTTTTAACAAGAAGCCAGAAGAGGAGGTTTCTTCCTCCATCTTTTTCCTGCTTCTTCCTTCTTCTGTCCCTTCTTCTTCTTCTGGCTGGTGGTGGTGCAAGGAGTAGGAACAGTGAGAGAGACAACAATGCAGATTCCAAGGTCAGTGATGAAAGAGAGGAGGAAGTGTACCAGAGCAGAGACTCCCCTGCATTCTGTGGAGAGAACTGGTGAAGCTGAGATTTATTTTCACTTCTTTAAAGACTTTGCATCAGCGGTAAAGATTCATTTTGATAAAGCAGACTAGGGGCAGCAACTCATTTTGCTACAGCTGGCCCCAGACCAGGGGCAGTGATTCACTTCA
>WBNH01001869.1:39963-69077 GCA_013401255.1 Urocolius indicus | reverse complement strand
CGCCCCCCGCTCCCCGCGCCCGCCGCTTTGTGCCGCCGCTGCCGGGCACATGGCGCGGCCGGGCCTGGCTGCGGGCGGGGGATCGCAGCGGGGAGCGGGGAGCGGGGAGGTTTCCCGTGCCGCCCCCCCCCGCGCCGCCCTGTCCCGGCTCAGCCGCGGCCGTTCCGAGGACGTTGATGAATTCGCCGTCGGGTGTTTCTAAACGCTGTCTGGCGGCTCCTCGCGTGATCTGTGCCGACCCCCCGCCCGGGGCCAAACCGAATCGGGGGCGCGGGCGGTAGCCGTGGCGGTGGCCGGTCCCGCGTGGGGAGCGCTCCCGGAGCCACGCGGGACTCGCTGAGCACCCGCCCCCGTCCCCGTCCCGCTCCATCGCCCCGTTGCCCCGTTTGCAGTGACAGCGGGCGAAAGCCGCGTGTCGGTGCGGCTGCTGCGTGGCTGGGCTGACGCGGTGACTCGCGTGGCTTTATGTGAGGGTGAAGCTTTAATTTTTCTCTTAGTAGTGCGAGTTCTGAACCGAAACCCTGCGAGTTGTTCTCAAGCCCCTTTCGCTAGCAGGGTTAAAGCCTCGTTGCAGACGTTTCATGTAGTTGGCGTGGAAGCGTGACTCTGAAGGGTTTTTCTAAGTGCTCAGTTGGTGTCTACTGAAGTTTTTGCGACGTGCGTTTCTGTGACCATCAGTGCAACCTCCTTTCCTGGCCCTCCAGGGCTCCTCTGCCGTGGGATGGTTGCGCTGGGAGCTGGCGGTGCCGTGCTGAGCTCGTCTTCCCCGAACCGCTCTCATAAGGAAGCAGCAACGGGAGCTCCAGAGCCCGGGAGAGGGGTGTCCGCAGGGGACCGGGTCCCAGCGGCCGCGTGTGACGTGGAAATTGAAGCTGGTGTGAGGAGCAGGGCTGAAGGGGCTCTTGTCTCAGCCTTGGGGATGGGCTGAGTGCGAAGAAGTTACTTTCTTGTTGCTCTTTGAAAAGCACGAGTAAGTGTTCTTCCAGCCGCTTGATTCTGACCACCACAGGGAAACAATTAAATGCTTGTAAAACCTGTGCTGGCTTGAAAGTGCCAGATCAAGGCTCCCGGTTTCGGCTTCTCCCGAGCTATTGGTGTGGGTGAAAGCTGAGGGCTCGGACAGAAGGGCAGCCGCTGCAGACTGGCCTGTGCCAGGTGCTGCTCGGTGCTCCACGATGTGACTGTTCTGCGGTTAATGTGCTTTATAAAGTGCATTAATGCAAAACGCTGTGAGTGTTGTGGGGGTGTGGAGCGCTGAAAAATTCCCTGGTTCTGCAGAAGGGGGCTGTTGGGATCTTGCAAGCTTGGATGAGAGAACTGGGTGCATCAAGGAGTGAGATACGGGGTGTCTTTTTAAGCTGGTGGTGCAAGCCTGATGAGACAGGTCTTCTACTACCACACGGCATAGAACTCAGAATTGGGAGGAAGGGCAGTAAAAAAGCCCCCAGTGGCACTAGTAACACTGGAAGAAAAAAAGCTTCCCAGCATCAGAGCTGAGGTGGTGGCTGGAGGCTGGCCCTCGCCATGGCAGTGCCGTCAGAGGTGTTGGTGAGGTCCAGGTGGCACTCGGGACCTCAGTCTTGAGTCTGTGACCCAGCAGGCAACCAGCAGCTGGAGATGCTGCGTTTTGGTAGCGTAATCCCTTTATTCGTCTCATCAGGCAGAGAGAGCAGTAGGAATCCTTTGTGCATGGTGTGGTTTTTTTTCAGGGGTGCCTTGTGATTTCAATTAGCTGAATATAGACTTCCCCCCCCACTCCCCATTTTTCTGCTGGTGCACCCAAGTTCCCTTCTGTTTCCCCCTGGACATCAGAGGGTGCCTCTGCCAGCGCTGCCCCAACGCCTGAGCTGTGGACAGCTGCCAAAACAACTTCCCAAAAGTAACGAGTTCTCCAGGTTTTTTTTGTGACTACAGACCGGGAGGAGACAAGGAGCTCCAGTTATACCTCTGCTGAGGGGGAGAAAGAGCTTTTATGAGGCGCTGGGGAATCCTCCTCGGCTCCGTAAGCGCCATCCCCCAGGAGCTGGGCTGTCAGCTTTCCTCTTCATCCTCCTCCTGGCACACGTGTGCTGCACAAGCTCCTGGCTGAGCTGCCATGTTGGCTGCACGTTACCAGCATCTGCTCCTCCTTTCATTTCTATTAAGCAAAGTTTCCTTTGTTAAACCCAGCTTCAGAGTCTCTGGAACTGTGCCTTTAAAGAAATGAAGCCAGGCCCTGATCTGACTTTACTGCCTTTCTCCTTCCTAGTTGTTCCCCGTGTGACTTACAGTGGTGTTTCTGTTGGGCTCTTTTCAGAGCTGAACCCCCTCACGCTTCTCCCGTAGCTCAGAAGTGAAGCACAGCAGCCCCTCTGACACAGCCCACGTGGTCACAGCGCCTGTTGCCTGCTGGCATGGGGTTTGCCTGGGTGTACACCGGCAGGGTGCAGCAGGGGTGCCCACGGGAGAAGAGGACAGTGGGCCATGCTCTCTGCGGTACTGGCAGAAAGTGATCTCAGCCTGTAGTTTAACCCCACGTCTAAGGGAGCAGCAAGTTATCAGGCCACTGATTGAATGGGTTTTTGCTCCTTTTTTGTTTTCTACTGAGGTACACGTTGTCCTGCACAGCTTGTGTTGTCCCCTGTGAGATCTGTGGTGCTTTCACTGGATGTCAGCCTGAACACCCTCAGCATCACCTGAGGATGCTCAACTGAGCATTGGATCCTGGCTCTTGAGGTTTTGGGGAGGCTGTTAATGGACTCCCGGTGAAACTGAGGCAATGGGCTGTCATTGAAGCCTTAAACGGGCGTCTTTCAGGGTGAATAAATGATTAGGAAACAATTGCCACGTTGGTGCAGTTGTCTGTGAGTGTCCCTCTGATCTCTGTGCTTTGTGGGAATGAAGCAGCAGGGTGGGCGCAGTGAGGGGCTTTGCCAGGCTGGGAGCTGAGCGCTCGCATCTGGGTGCCTGCAGCACAGAGGCTTCTCCAGTTCCTCCTTGAGGCGAGGGGCTGCGTGCCCCTGTCCTGCTTTTGCTGAGGAGATCTCAGGAAGGTGCAGGTTCATTGGAGGCACAGGCCTACTTATGCAAACGACCCCCAACTGCATTGGCAAGGAAACAGTGTCAGCTGTCAGGGCAAAACACGCCCAGCGTGGGTAAGGGGTTCCTGGAAGCCATGGGATTTTTCCTGCTTGAGCTTCTCGCTGCCTCACTGTGCCGTTGTGGTCACGTTCTTCCTTGAAGAGCCAGGATGCTTCCATGCAAGAGCTGCCTCGCTTCACCTTTGTGTCTGAAGGAAGCAGAAACTTGCCCCTGCGTTTTCCAGCCTCCCTTCAGGTGCAGCTGAAGTTGACCAAACCCGTTCAGATGTGACAGGGTGAAGGAGACTTGTGGCTCTGCTGCGCTGTGCGCTTTGCTTCAGTGCTGCGTCCGCATGTTGGGGTTTCTCTGAGACACTGGTTCTTGGTTTCTCCTTTTCGTTCTCCCCAGGAGATAACGTTAAGGGAGAGCATGAGGCGGTGTGGTGGGGATAAACGTTCTTCTTCTGACTTTGTCCTGTCTTGTTCTGCCTGGGAAACAGGCGCGCGCTGCTTGGGGTGTGCTGGGTTTCACAGGGAGCTGTGAGGCAGAGCAAGCTGCGATGCTGAACTCTGCCTGTGACTCCTTATTCATCAAAGCTCTGCCCTCCTTAGGTTATGAACGTTCTTCTTTTCCCTGCCCTGTGTTGTGTTTGGGGATGGGGATGAATAGGGCTGTCAGGTTTGTGTGGCTGCTTGGGAGGGATGTGCTGTGTTAACGTGCAGCCCTTCGACCTTGCCAGAGCACCTGCTGCTCCTTACAAACCTCAGGGCTTTTTCACCTGGAAGTTTCTTGGCTGGTCTTTACCGTTTGAATCAAACATTGACTTGGGCAGCCTCAGCCAGCTTTGCAGACCTTTAGCTGTTTAGGAGGCCTGGCTTAAGAGCCTGGGGTCTGCAAGGTGCTGACGTGGGTGCCGTTCGCAGCCGGAGAAGGCCGGAGGAGAGCTGAAGGATGGGCAGCACCACTACGAGGGAGCCGTGGTGATCCTGGACGCCGGCGCGCAGTACGGGAAGGTCATCGACCGCCGCGTGCGGGAGCTCTTCGTCCAGTCCGAGATCTTCCCCCTGGAGACGCCAGCCTTTGCCATCCGAGAGCAAGGCTTTCGGTAGGTTGTCCTGTGCCCCTTCCCGTGTCGGCTGCAGGGGTGATGGCCTGGGATTTCCTCTGCAGCAGCTTTCCTGGTGCTGCTGCTGCTGCTGGCACCTTCAGCCTGGCCACAGAAACGCCCGAGTGGTGCTGGGGAAACTTGTGCAGCAGCATCAGTTTTGTACATTTGCTGCTTAGTGTCATTTTAATAATTTCCATTTGTAAGTATCCCCAAATGCTGGGGACTGGAAGGGCCCTGCAGAGCTCATCCAGCCCCAGCCCCTGCTACAGCAGGATCCCCTCACTCAGGGGGCACAGGAACGTGTCCAGGTGGGTTTAGGAGCCTCCACACCCTCCCTGGGCAGCCTGGGCCAGGGCTCCCTCACCTCAGCACCAAAGGAGTTTCTCCTCCTGTGCCAGGGGGACTTTTTGTATTCCAACTTGTGCCCATCACCCCTTGTCCTGGAACTGGCCACCACAGAAAGAAGTGTCACCCCCGATCCTCCTGACACCAACCAGTAGGTACTTGTAAGTGCTGATGAGGTCCCCCCTCAGCCTTCTCTTTGCTGGGCTGAACAGCCCCAGGGCTCACAAGGTTTAAGGGAAGAGGTTGCATTTTGAATACGTATCTGCAAAGATTTGGTTGATCTTGCTGTTTTACCTGTTACACTAGGGTAGCTGTTAATCACGGAAACAAGTCCTGTGAGTTTCCAAAAATCATTTTCTTAGTTTAATTCTGAGAGCTCAAGCAAACCAAAGCCTCAGAGAGCTTGGATGCAGAAGGTATTGTGGTGAATCGTGAGAGGCTGTTTCTGGGAAGCAGCTGAAGGGACCTGACTGAAACTACCACTCGTCTGCAGCAAGAAAAGGCTTCAGTTACTTAGTGCTTGGTGTGTTTCTTTTTCTTGTTTTATGAGGCTTCCCAGAGTGTGCCTCTCTTTTGTGTGGGGAAAATAAATACCCTGAAGTCTACACGTCACCAAAGACCTTACTTGTCAGTTTGGTGCAAATCCAGAAGTGTGGTGCCTATGGGGTTCTTGGTTTACCCTACAACAGATAGGACAGCACTTTGCTGCAGAGCTGCATTTCTCTAATCAATGATCATTAGTGAAGCAGTAAACAGTGTGTTTTAGTAAGCCAGATAGGAGCTTATTGATCTCCTCTGAAAACACAGAGAACAGGAGATTCTTTGGAATCTTCACACAACAACTGCCTGACAGATCCAGCAGAAGAGTTGCTCTTGCTGAAGTGTTCTGAAAAATACCCTCTGTTGTCAGGTCCTGCTTGTGGTTCTCCAACAATCAAGCCTTTAAAAGATGCCTGTGTCTAGTTACTGGTTTGAAGGGAATTCCTGCACCCTTCTGTGTGTGGGGTTTGAGGTGTGGGTCGTAGCAATGAGGATGCTTTGTCTCAGGTCTGCGCTGAGGCAGCTTTGGAGTGGGAAGAGCTTTTCTCCCTTTCTCTTCACAGTCTTCAGAGTTTCATGATTTAGACCTGTTGTTCCAAATAATGGCTCTCTGAAATGTGGCAAAACTTCTTCATTCAGAACATCATTTCTCAAGGCTGAGGTCGTGGCTTCAGGTTATCGGTCACCCAGACTGGGCAGTAAACTCCGTGTGCACAGTCTCAGTCAGTCATTTGCATCCAGGAAAGACCAACAAACACTGATGCCAGCCACTGGCTGCTGTAAAAGTGGGTTTGTGGCTTGACTGCCAGGTTTTACTGTGTAGCCCACACGTGGTGGCACTGGGCAGGTCTCTGCTGCAGCTCCTGCGTTCACTGGGCCTTGGTCTGTGCTGAGGTTCCAGCTGGGCAGCGAGACTGGACCTTGTGCTCAGCGGTTGTGTTTGAAAGCCAGCTGCTCGTTTTTCATGGCTTCGGAGTGATCTGGAGTGGTGAGTTTCATCCACACGTGACATAAAGGTTAGCAGTTTCCATGGGATGCTGGTGCTGGGCTGAGGGGATGCTGCAGTCAGGGTCTTCACTGGCGTTGGGCTGGATTCTGGTACTGCCTGAGCCCTCAGCCTGGGCCATCAATGCATGCCTTTTACTCTTGGCGTTTTAATGTGGTTCCTGATGTGCCTTTAATCCATTGCAAATAGGCTTTCCAGAGCCCTAGGCCAGGTTGGTGTGGAAGTGGTTTAAGGTACACCAGAAAAAGGTATACTCATGCCAACACCAGAAATCAAACCACAAGGTGTTGCAGTGAAGCTTTCAAAATCCCCATCCCCTGCTGCTGAAGTTACACCTATGTCAGCTGCATGCTTAGTCCAAAGCTGGCTTGTAGATCCTGACAGACAAAGAAATAAATGCCACCTCTTGCAACTTGCAAGCCACCACAGACTGTTCTTGAGGGCTGTCCCCATCCAACCCCCTCCTCATCCCCCGCGTTGCATCGAGGAGCCTGGGCTGGGGGGAGGTGGAGGTGGGCTGCAGGAGAGACTTGGCCATGTGGTGGTGGGAGCAGGTACCCTGTGCCTGCAGTTGGGAGGTGGCACTCAGTACGTGGCCCTGTTACTAGGTGGCTGTTTCTGCTGGTGGTGCAGGTGTAAGTGCCCATTGCTGCTGCTCAAAACCAGAAGGGTTCTGTTTTGCCCGTACTTGCATGCCAAACACTCTCAGTGGTGCCAGAGGAAAGCTTTGCTGGTTGTGTTCAGTCCTGCATGTGCCATTCCTCCTTGTCCCATTTCGCATCTCTTGCTCTGCACAACTAGTTTGATGTTCTCTGTGAAACAAACAGTACAGGAGTCCAAGGTCTGGAACCCCTGTGTTCCATCCTGAGCCCAGGCCAGGAAGCATTGGCCAACTCCCTGGTGCCTCAGCAGCTCACTGTGGTGCAAATGGGGGCAGTTTGCAAAAGCTCTCTCTTCCCCTTGGAAAAGGTTTTTGTTTCCTGTTATAGCACAAAGCCTTAACTTCAGGCCATACCTGCCTGCTTGGCTTGGGCTTTCAGTTCACAGCTAATGCCATCTCGTTTTGTCATCAGGGTGGATTAAGGGACCCTTTCTCAGCAGCTCTAGAGATTTGGGGGTCTGTGTTTGGTGAGTGCAGCTCCCCTGCAGATGGCACAGCCATAATCATGGATGCATCACATCTTAATGCTCATACTCTGCATCTGATGCTAGCCCCCTTCCTTGTCTTGCAGTTGATGCTTGGCTCTGCAGACTTTGAAATACAGTCACTTCTTAGGATGGTTTGTGTTTGATTGTGTTTGAACTGGTGAAATGCTTGTGGTAAGCTGCTGGATTGGACAGCTGTAGCAAAGGGAAGCTGTGTGTCAGGATATCCCTGTGAGACTGTGTCCTGGAATATGTAGAGTCCTAAGAATGTCATGAGACTGGCAGTACTCTAAGCAAGTAAAGAGGTTTTGAGGTAAACAATGCATCCGAGTTAATGTTTTCTTGCTCTTTTGCCTGCAGAGCTATCATTATATCTGGAGGACCAAACTCTGTGTACGCAGAAGATGCACCGTGGTTCGACCCAGCCATATTCACAATAGGAAAACCAGTCCTGGGCATCTGCTACGGCATGCAGGTGCTGTTGGGAGATACCTTTGTCTACAGCCATCTTCTAGGCCTCCTTTCTGACACTAACTGAAAACGAGCTGCTGAAGGGCCTGCTTTTCAAATACAAGCAGTGTGCCAGAGACATTTTTGACGTGCTAACTGGTAGTCAGAGCACTGTGTGTTTCTCTCTTGGCTCTGCCACATCAGTAGCAGCAGAAATGCTTTTTCTCTGCTTAACTGCTGTGGGTTGAGCTCAGTTTTGTCACAATAAATGTAACCTGGCAGCCATTGGTTCTATCTAGCTGGTTTTGGAAGATCTGCCTCTCATGTAAACAAGTGGAAGAGTTTTTCCCTGTGGTTTTCCAGCGTGGAATGTTTCTAGCATCGCTCTCGTGTGCTTGAATTCCCACACTCCCCCCTCCACTGCCGAGCTGAGAGAAGAAACAAGCTCCCAGGGAGACAGGAGAGGGGGAAGATGTGCGACTTCTGCTTGGTGTTTTCCAGGGTTAGCGATTTACTGGGCCTTCAGAGGTGCCGGGTGATGGCTGGAAAACCTCCTTTAGAAAGGCTGTTAATTAAAGCTGCAATGTTGGCTCTGCCTGTTGCAGAGGGAAATGTGTGTCACGTTAACTTGTGCCTCAAAATGCCAAGCAAATTGGAAAGCACGTTAGCTAGCCTCAAGCAGGGGAGTTCCTCGGGGCTGACACTGGGGAAATGAGTCCAGTGTGTGTATTAACACCCTGCTGCTCCCTTATGAGACAGAGAAATCAGGCAGGCGCGGTGAGTGCAGCGTCACACTGGTTCTGCAGGGAAGCCTTGAAGCTCTGAGTGCTGAAATGGTTGGGCAGTGAAACTCCAGAAGCATTGGTTAAGTTGCCAGTTATATTTACAAGGGAACAAATTCTTTGTTTAGTGACTTCTGAAATGTAACATGCAGGTATCCATCTCCTGACAGGGTGAGCTTCTAGACAGGAAAAAGAAAACCTAGTTGAGGGTCGCGCTACTCTGCCATGGGAAGGATTGTTAAGGGTCAGGAAAGTCACACCAAGGGAATAGACTGGAGCCTTTGACTGGTCCTCCGGAGCTGAGGAGCCACGTTTGAGAAGTTTCAGCCCATTGGAGGGAGGGCCCTTAACTAAGGAGTACATAAATTGGGTGTTTGTTCAGCAGCTTGTGGTACCTGGCCTCAGGAACTCGGCTGGTCTGCAGAGCAAACAGCTATGGAACCTGCATTACTTTGCAGATCACTAGCTCTCGTCTGCTGGGGTGGATTCCCACTGCCTGTCCCCAGCTGTGCTGCTGGGGTCTGCCAGGAGGGAACCAGCCCAGCACACAGCAATGGTTAATTCTTCTTCTGGAAAGAGAATTCTTCCCATTTTGGAAAACAATAAGTCAAGTGAGGAGAATCCCGAACAGTGGGGCTGTTACGTGTTGGAGGGCTAGAGCTGCTGTCAGTCATCGGCAGACAGAGGTATAAAGCGATGCTGGGTTGTGTTGGTGCTTTTTCACGTGGTGTTTGTGTTCTGACAGATGATGAATAAGGTGTTTGGAGGTACAGTGCACAAGAAGAGTGTGAGAGAAGACGGAGTGTTCAGCATTACTCTGGATAACACGTGTTCACTGTTCAGGTACATCAACAAGTTATCAAAACAGGATTAGAAGCACCAGCCTGGAAATGGCTGCCTGAAAGGAAGCAGATTTTAAACAGAGTAGTGAAGCTGCACCCGTGCTTATCTGGTGACTTCTAACAAAGCTTTTACAGCAGGATTCACGAGTAAGCAAGCTACTCATTTCAACAAATACCTGGGCATAACATCTCGTCTGACTCCAGAAATGCAAACGCATTTATAGCTCAGAATATTATGTAAACCCCTTACTTCCAAGTGGAACATCTTTACTGAGACACCATGCAGCGTGCCATGGCGTGAGAGTGTCTGTGGTCAGCTCTCCTTGTCTCTGCTGTTTTGACTGGTTCTTGAAAGATAATAGAAAATCTGAAGCTGTTCTCTTTCTGCTTTACTCCAAAATGGCTCATAAAAGCAGGATGAGATTTCTTGGTAGTTTGTCAGTCCAAGTATTCTAGTGGGTTTTACTCATACCTGGCCTTCCAGTTCTGTTAACTCTCCCCTGTAGGGCTCCTGCAGAGCTTTCTACCCTGCCTAAAGTGCCCAAATTGTCCTGAAAACACTTAGATTCAAGCCAGAACACTTCAGTTCATTGAGATAAAAAGCAGGACTTGGAGTGTGCTGTCTGACTCTGGATGGCTCTGAGTGTCAAAGAGGGGATGCCTCGGCATTGTTGTGCGTATTGAAAAACCACACAAGCCCTTCCAAATTGAGATGTGAGCTGCTGCATGAAGGGTGTAATTGCACAGGGACTTTGGCAGCTTCAACAGAGATGTGACTCTTTCTGGGAAGGAAATTCTGTCTGTATTTCGTGTGAGTCTGGTCAGTCAAAGATGTTCTTTTGTTTGTTTTGGACCCTAAGGACTTCCCTGGGACACACAAGTAGTCGGGTCGTGGTTACTTTTTAAAACTGATTCTGGGTTTTAATCTTTGTGTAGGGGCCTTCAGAAGGAAGAGCTTGTGCTCCTCACTCATGGAGACAGCGTGGATAAAGTAGCTGATGGATTCAAAGTGGTTGCACAGTCTGGGAACATTATAGCAGGTATGTGTTCTGTGCTGAGGTTGCCTTTTGGTAGTATTCATGAAAGGAAAGATATGGCAGGCAGTAGTTAGAACCAAATGGGAACAGATTGTTTCCATGGCTTAACTGCCAAATGAGAGAATGGTTTGTGACCATTTCTGTTTGCCTGCACACAGGGCTGTCCTGATAATAAAGCAAGAAGTAGACGTGACAGAGGTTGGTTTTAAAGTTGGTGACTTAAGGAAAACTGGACTCTGTTTTTACAGTTTATGTTGTTTTTCAAGTGTGCACACAGTGTTTCTCTTTGAAACAAGGTACGTGTGCCCTGAAGGCTGGGGAGAGGAAGAGATGTACTGAAGTGTGCAGTGTAAGCCCTGTTTGGCTTTTGCACTGCAACAGTACGAGTCAAACACTGTTTAATTATTAAAGCTTGATTAACTTGCTGTTGTATTTAATATCATTGTGTGAATGTTAACTGAGCAAAACCCATGCTGGTACAGAGAGCAGCGTTTCACACATTACACACAGGAAAACGTGGCATCTTACAACTTGGCTTTTGAAAGCCCCTCCAGGTACTAGATGCCAAACAGCTGCTTTGGGTCTCTTTCCTAGGAGGTGGGAGACTGGGAGAGCTCTGGAGTTTGAGCCACTTAGGAGGACACTTTGAGGTCTTACAGGCTTATTTTAAACCTTTCATTAATAAAAAACTTTGAGTTACTGCTCTGAAATCAATATCTCTGATGTCTGGAACCCTGCTTCATGGGAACATCAGAAATGGAGTCGGACCCTTTCTGTCCACAGTGCTTTCTTGTGCCATTTCCCACGGGCTCTTAACAAACCCCTGTGGTTCCTTGTGCCTAAGCAAGCAGAGAAATGTTGGTAAGGTGGTAGCCACGCTGCCAGCAGAGAAGGCAAATACAGTGACAGAACATCCCTGGGAGTCCAGCGTGGGTCAGGGGCTTTGGGCAGCTTCCATACTGTTGTTTTTTGAAATCCCAGCCTGATCACCACCTGCCTGGGACAAGGTGCAGTGTTGGGATCTGCTCCAAGTAACCCTGCAGAGGCTGCCAAAGAGAGTGGTGGTGCTTACCCCTGCCCAGGGTAGGGACAGCTGCCCTGCTCGACCAACACAGCCCAGCCCATGTGGATGCAGCTCTGTCGGTCTGCCTTGCTTGCAGGGTTGTGTGAGGCATCATGTGGTGAGGAAAAAACTGATTTCCTCTTTTCACAATGGTTTTCTTGGGCTGTCTGAGCATTTTCCTTGCTTTGGGAGGGAGTGTGTGTTCTGGGTACGTAACACCACCCTTGTTCCTAATCATAACCAGACCCTTTAGTGCTGGTTGGTGACTTGTGCCAAGTTGTGGCAGAACAGTTCACTCTCCCAAGTGTGTGTGCTTGACTGACTTTCTATGTGTCTTGCTGCTTCTTTTGTGTGTGGTTTTCTTTGTCACGCCTGTTGCACCAATGAAGGCATAGCAAATGAATCTAAAAAGCTGTATGGAGCACAGTTCCACCCTGAAGTCAGCCTCACAGTGAATGGGAAGATGATCCTGAAGAACTTTCTGTATGATATTGCTGGCTGCAGTGGCACCTTCACCGTGGAAAACAGAGAGCTCCAGTGCATTCAGGATATCAAAGAGAAAGTGGGCTCATCAAAAGTGCTGGTGAGTGGGTTGAACAGAAGCTGAAAGGTTCTTCGCACAAGCCTGAGGGGAACACTGTCACGGTTAGTTGGGTTAATTTGGACAGTGCAGAGCTGCCATGGCCAGGGTAATGGGTTAAACAGGTTTTAGAAGCTTTGCACAGTCGGGTCAGTGCCTTGTTTAACTCCTTGCCTGCTTCCAAATCACTGCCTGGGGTCAGCAGTGTGTTCTCACACTCACGGCTGTATCTCAGTGATTGGTAAGGCTTTGCCTGTAGACAGCTGACCAAATTTTGGTGGCTTTTTCCTCTGCTTTTTTTTTCCCCCCTCATCCTTAGGTTTTGCTCAGTGGTGGTGTGGACTCCACAGTGTGCACCGCGCTCCTGAACCGAGCTCTGAACCGGGACCAGGTGATAGCCGTGCACATAGACAATGGCTTTATGCGCAAGAGGGAGAGTCAGTCTGTGGAGGAGGCACTCAAGAAGCTTGGCATCCAAGTGAAAGGTACTGCACTCGTGTTACACGTGCCTCACACCACTGGGGACGTGGCCGCTCTCCTGAAACGTGCACTGAGCGTCGGTTTGAGTTGACCTTTGCCGTTCTCAGGCTGCACCTACCGAAGCGTTGGGGGCTGATTCAGAGCCACTCAGGCCTGTTCACAGAATTCCAGACCTCAGACATCAAGCCTCACTTACTTGGTTGGAGTGTACAATGACCTGACCCATCCCCTTAGCTCCTGACTTCCCCTATCTGCTGTTGAGGCACAGAAAGCAGCGGCTCTGTGCCTTGGAGTCATCAGCCCTCTGCTGGGGCTTGATTTCAGCTCTGAGCTCCTTGGGGTGAATGAATGCTATTGAAGCCAAAATCGCTGTTTAAAGGTTTTTCCTCTCCTGGCTTCTGAATAGGTGCATTGTAGTTGGGTTTGGAGTAGCTTGTTGGGAAGCAGGATGTCACGAGCGAGCGGAGGGTGCCTTGCCGTGGCTGATGAGAAGGTTGGAGTGTTTTGGTTCCTGACACAGGAGGAGGTCAGGGAAGACAAATGATGGATGTTTGAGTTGTGCAAACAGTGAGAGCTGGTTTATATTGCCTCTCTGGTTTCTTTCATGAGTAATAAGCTGCCTGTTCCTGGGGCTGTGCCCAAACACTGTTGTCAAGCGATTGTGCTGTGTTTTGGTCAGGAAGCATGGCACTAGGTGAGCAATGCTTTCCATCAGCCTGGCGGCCTGAGACAGTGCAGGCAGCTTGCACAACAGCATCCTGCAGGTCAGACTGCAAAGCCCTGATGCAGCAAAGTCTTAAGCTCTGTTCTACATACAGCTCTTTTTGTTAGTTTTACTTTTAGTGGCAAATGTATGTCTTGCCCTTGCACTCTGCAGACCAATAAAGCCAAGCTCTGGCAGGCTGCCAGAGCGACACATTGAGGGAATCCCTTTGCTGCAAATGCTCCTTCTGTAGGTCACTGAATTCAACGCTCATAAAAGATGCCAAAGAGCTCCCTAACTGATCTCTGCAGTGAGAGCCTCTCTAAATTAAGAGGCATAATGTACCACGAGCAAATAGTGCATCATTTCATTTTGGTTGCAGAAGGGCCTTGGGGAAATTCCATCCTGTAAACTATTGAAATAGAGCAAGTAAATTGTAATGTAGGAGGAGAAGCAAGAACTGGGCTTCACACAGGTGCCTAGCCTCATGATGTGACACAGATTGCCCTCATTAGGTTAAGAAGAGCAGTAAAATGCCTTTGTTACAGTTAATTCTCAAGGTGTTGAACAGGCCCTGTTGCACACAGTCAAGAGTCAAAGAACTGGAGTGATTATTTTGTGAAGCAATAGGGGGAAACTTCTTCATGCAGTGTTGCAGGGAACAAAGTCTTAAGTGCCTTTGCCAAACCCCTCCTGTGATTCCCTGTAGTGGTGAATGCAGCTCATTCGTTCTACAACGGTACCACCACCCTGCCCATCTCTGACGAGGACAGAACTCCCCGGAAGAGAATCAGCAAGACCTTGAACATGACCACAAGCCCTGAGGAGAAGAGGAAGATCATCGGTGACACCTTTGTGAAGGTGAGGCTGGTCCCTGTGTGTTCCTGGGCTGCTGGGCTTTGGGGTGTTTTGAAGTGACTTGGTCTGTAGATACACCCACCTCAGGCTGTGGTGGATGCAGTGGCATCAGTGTGCTGGTTTTTCACCTAGCTGATGGACAGTGTGAACTGGGGCCTGTTTCTGTTGCTCTGCTGAAGAGGAGCCGTTTTGCATCTCTCAGCTGCTGGTGGTGGTGATGCAGGGAGAATGCAGCGTTTAACAGGCAGTGGCATTCCTGTAGCCTGAAGGTGTTGTTTTCCTTTGCTGCCCCACAAAAGATGGGGCTGTTTCAGCAGTGGGTTAGTGTCACAGTAAGTCTTGCTTGTTTGTGCCTTTGCAGCTCTGTAGCATCTGCTGGGCAATCCGTTATCTTCCTTCAGACCTTTGACAACCAAAAAGTAGTTTAGAACCCTTTTTTTCTTCTCTCCTCCTCACAGATTGCCAATGAAGTTATTGGAGAGATGAACCTGAAGCCTGAAGAGGTTTTTCTTGCTCAGGGTACCCTCAGACCCGATCTCATCGAAAGCGCTTCCCTCGTTGCGAGTGGCAAAGCTGAAGTCATCAAAACTCATCACAATGACACGGAGCTCATTCGGAAATTAAGGGAAGAGGTAAATGGAAATGAGGATCCTGGTGTGTCCTTCTGGCTCTCAGGAGTGTGGGGCTGAGCATTGAATAACAACTGCTGTTTTGCTGGTATAGCTGTCCCGTGTTTATGAGGCCCTGTTCTGATGAGGCCTCTGTGGTCATATGTTGCAACTGATTCCACTGCTTTCTAGTTGCTGCATTCCCAAAGCAGTCAAAGCTGTTTGAGTGTTTGAGGTTGCTGAGGGAGGTGTCGACAGGCTGAACGTGGATTCATGCAGTGAGAGCCACGGTGTTCTCCACTGCAAGCTCAAAGCTGTTTACTACTTTTTAACCCTGAAGACCAACCTGTGTCCTAGTAAGGAAGCAGAGCAACACCAAATGCCTTTAGCAGGAGAGTAGTTCAAGACTTGTCAGACGGCTCTATTCTGGTTCAGATGGAGCTCACAATGTAAGAGTTCACCTGTTCCTTCTGTAGTGGTTGGTTCCAAGCCATGGTCAGTGTGCAGCCTTTAGGCATCGAGAGTCCAGATCTGGCACCTCAGGGATTTGGGTCAGACCAGTCAGTGACAGGGCTTTAGTGAAAGGATAATCAGCTCTTGTTGAGAGAGAGGGCCAAAACCCCAAAGTTCTCCTTCTCTTGAGCCTCTAGTTACATTCAGCACCACAGGTATAGTGTTGTCTCTTGAGTGAGAATGATACGTTTAAATGGGTTGAAGTGTGGGAATCGTCCCTTCAGGTACCTCCAGGGACAAGTTCTTTCTGTTCTAATGCAGCTTCTGCCAGCAGTTTGCTGGGGGCACACATGAGCTGTCTGCCAGCAGTTTGCTGGGGGCACACATGAGCTGTCTGCCAGCAGTTTGCTGGGGGCACACAGGCTGTTTACCAACTGGCAATTTAACAACTCGCTAAGAAGTGACTGACCCACACTTCTAATACCCCACAAAGTACTTTTCAGGCTTCTAGATGGGTTTCAGCATCTAGTGAAGAGAAAAACAGGCTGAATTTCTGAAGGCAGAGCAGGCTTCACCCACAGCTGGGTCTACACTGAGCCATTGATACTTCTGGCATGACCTTGTGACAGCTTCCTTGTCTTAGCCTCTGTCCTGCAGCTGTTTTTACAAGGCCCACATTCACATGTACTTTCCAGTGTTTATGCAAGTGTTGGCAGCCTGTGCCTTGAGCAGCAGGCCAGTTTCACTGCCATAACCTAAACATTTGAGGCTTTTTGTTTGAATATGTCAGCTGGAGTGTAAATTGCTGCTTTTGTTTTTAAGGGTAAAGTAATAGAACCGCTGAAAGACTTCCACAAAGATGAAGTGCGAGTGCTCGGCAGAGAGCTTGGTCTTCCTGAAGAGCTGGTTTCAAGGCATCCCTTCCCAGGTAGGAGAGCTGGTCTGTGCTACGTGGGCAAGGGCTGTGGGTCATGTTGACATTGTTTAGGATAGAGTCATAGACTGGTGGGGGCTGGAAGGGCCCTGCAGAGCTCAACCAGTCCCAGCCCCTGCTACAGTAGGTTCCCCTGGCTCAGGGGGCACAGGAACGTGTCCAGGTGGGGTTGGAAACCTCCTGAGAAGGAGCTTCCATGCACTCCCTGGGCAGCCTGGGCCAGCGCTCCCTCATCTCAGCACCAAAGGACTTGCTCCTCTTGTGCCAGTGGAACTGTTTGTGTTCTAGCTTGTGCCCATCACCCCTTGTCCTGTCACTGGACACTGCAGAAAAGCGTCACTGCATCCTCCTGACACCCACCTTTAGGTACTTCTAAGTGTTGATGAAGCCCACCCACAGCTTTCTCTTCCCCAGGCTGAACAGCCCCAGATCCTGCAGCCTTTTTCCTCATAAGGAAGATGTTCCAGTCCCTTGAACTTGTAGAATAAATTTATGTTGGAGCATAGAAACTTGCCTCTAAAGAGGAAGAAATGATGGATTTATTAGTTTTGCTTAAGCAGAATGGGGTTTTTTTTCAGGAAAAAGAACCTCTGAGGGCAACTTGATTACGTACAGTGATTAAAGGAAGATGTGTAACCCAGTTTGCTGTTGGCTGTGTTTGTTTCTTCTTAGCCAGAACTAGCAGTGAAGCGCGACTGAATGCTGCCTGTCAAATATGTCTTACCCCAAACAATGGCCAGTGTCTGCCTGCCTTTGGAAAGGGCATTTGCTGCTTGGAAAGTGATTGCTTGGAAAATAACGACAGTAGATAACACAGCAAGGCCCAGATGCTTTGCACGGGGTTGTGCTTCTGTGTCCGTGTGTGTCAGAGGTGTCCTGCAGGGTGCAGCAGTCGCTGGCACCAGCGCCACGGGCAGGGCGAGAAGCTGCCCTCAGACACTCCCTGCAAACTCCATCTGCTTTTGTATGAGGTAGCTAAAAGGCCAAATAGCTGTTGGGCATCTTTAAAACCGGCAGAGACATTGTAAACAACCCCTTCATCCCAGTTGCTTCACCAAGGGGAAGGAGAGGGGTTCCACTTGCTCTGGCTTTCCGTCCACCAGGCTTCATCACCTCTCACGGCTGCTTTGCACAGCCAGCCAGTTTAGGATGTATGTAAATAGTGCCTAAGTGTACCTAAGTGCTTGTGGATTTTTTGCCTTGTAGGGTGTTAAGGCCAGTTGAAGTCCAGGTACAGCAGCAAAGCCATACTCAATAACTGACTTGCTCTTCCAGGTGCTGCCACACTTTTAGATGAAAGTCAGCTTTCCTGTTACCTCCTGTAATGTTTTCTCAACTGTGCGTTGCAGGTCCTGGTCTGGCCATCAGGGTGATATGTGCTGAGGAGCCTTATGTGTGCAAAGACTTCCCAGAAACAAACAACATCTTGAAAATCGTCGCAGACTTTTCTGCGAGCGTCAAGAAGGTAAAAACCTGCTGGGCTCTGGTCTCTGTAAGAAGCAGTGGGAGCCTGCTGGGGGGCTTGCAGTCAGGTTTAAGCTGCTAACAGGTGAAAAGCTACTTGTCTGTGCTGTTGAAGGAGCAGTGCATTCCACTACAGCTCCCTTGAAGCCACACAGTACAGCACAGTGGCCGGTGCAAGTGTTCAACAGTTTCTGGGAGGTGGAAGCTTTATGTACCTTTCAGACAGGACACTTGTTTTAGTTAAACTTTGTGCAGATGAGAGTGTCTGGAGACTTTTCCCTCCCTCTCTGCAATGATTGTAACTTTCTAGATTTGCATGCCCTAATGATCACTGAATGTCTCCATGAAAGTGCAGGAGCAAGGAGCTGCAGGAGCAAGAAGCTGGTGCTTGCCAGATGCCCCAGACAGAGCACCGAGCTTTTCCTTGATAACGTTTTCATTTTCAATCTCTAACTGTTACAGTCTCCATGATTGCTGTAAGCTCACTTGAACTGAAGTGGACGGGGCTAGAAAGTCATTAGCAGAGGCCTGCTCGAAGTTCTGGGTTCAAAATCACTTCCAAAAGCTGAGGGGATGGTTTCCTTGGAGACTTGTTGAGCTGTAGTGTAGCATCGTGGGGTGCTGCTTTGTTCTGTATCTGAAAGAAGCAACAAAAATGTGAAGCAGAAGTTAGTGAGGGAGTGAGCACAGGAAAAGAGCTTCACCTGTGGGCTTGGAGAGCTCAGCTGAAACTGCATGCAGTCCAGGCAAATAAAACTACTTTTGCAAAGACTCAGATGTTGAATGAAAGGTGGTTTTGAAGTAGTTCCAAGAGGGGAAGGCAAGTGTGGACTAAATGTAAGCAAGCACCTGCTTCCATCAGGATTTTGTTTGTGTTGTTTCAGTTCTGTTGGAATGCTTGGAGGCTTCATTTAATTACAGTTGCTTTCTCTGCATCCTTGCACAGCCACATACTTTGCTGCAGAGGGTCAAAGCGTGTACAACTGAAGAAGACCAGGAGAAGCTGATGCAGATTACCAGCCTACATTCACTGAATGCCTTCTTGTTACCCATCAAAACTGTGGGAGTGCAGGTAAATGGGTTCATCCTGGGGCTGTTCTGAAACCTGCTTCCTAGCAGCCTGGCAGGCAACGGAGACTCTGTGGGATACAAGAACACATGAACCCACAGTGCCACGGTGTTTCCTCTCACTCTTGCTAATGCCCTGCTTGGTGTGGGCTGTCTGTTGGTGACAGCAGTACACACCAAACACAAATGCTGAGCTGGGATTCTCATGGAGTTGTGTGCAGTGACCTGAAAGATTTCCTCACTGAGCAGTTGTAGATGTAAAGTACCTCTCCTTGCACTGCCAGTATTGCATGACACCTCTGAATCGATCATCAGCTGCTTCGTCTTGTGCATTGCCTCTGCAGCTCTTTGCACTCGGCTTCTGTTGCTGTTGTGAGCAGCAGCAGCAGGTTTCTGTGCTTTGTCACAGCTGGTGTCTTGAGAATACCACTGCACAGCTAAATCCCTGTTCCCTGGTCACCTTGTATGAACGTTTCCCTTCTGAGTCTTTCCTTCTGCACACCCTTGTTAGCTCACGAGGGGTCTGCTGTCTCACTCTGTGTTTCCTGACTGATTTCACCTTAGTGTGTGCTAAATGTTGGCACAAAATGTGGTCCCGTAACCTCCGAGATGAGAGGGGAGTGCTGTGAGTTGATTTTTTGGCAGCAAACCCTGACACTCAGTTGTGACTTGCTTTACATTTGTAGGGTGACTGTCGTTCATATAGCTACGTTTGTGGCATCTCCAGCAAGGATGCCCCGCACTGGGAGTCTCTGATGTTTCTTGCCAGGCTCATACCACGCATGTGCCACAACATCAACAGGTAAAGACTTGGAATTTACTTCTACTCATCTACTTAATCCATGGAAGTTTAGCCTGCACAAACACTCCCCTGTGTGTGGGAGGATTGGTGTTTGTGTGGACAGGTGTGTCGTACAGAGGTTACTAATGCACAGCAAATCAGAACGTGTTTGTTTCTGGAGTTGCTGCCTTGGAAAAGAAAAGGAGATCCCATCTCCTCATTTACTGTGAGCACTTGCTTACACGATAACCAGTGTAACTTTTATGCAGGATCTCTTGTGAAAGGTTCCAGGCTTGCTGAGGGGCTGTGGTGTCGTGCAGTGGGTTTCTTGCTTTGTGTCATAAAGGAGATTTACTTGGCACTGTCACTTCTGGTGGCACACAGGAGAGCTCCAAAGCTGGGCAGTGCAACCTGAATGGAGCTCTCCTGTGAACGTGCATTTTTCTAGCTACTCACTCCCATAGTTTTTTGTAGCAGCTGAAGTTGCTTAGATATGAAATCAGATCTGCAGAGTGCATATCCTCCTTGGCTGCAGGCTTCCCGGCAGAGCTGCTTATAATTGCCTGCAGCAGAGGTTAATTTTATCCCATCAGTGACACCTACAGAAAGGGCTGTTGTTCTCAAAGGCGAGATCTGGAGTTGCAAGAGACTTCTTTAAACTAAACACAGAGGGAACAAAAGAAGGCACAGAGTCAGGATTGCATGTGCAGCTTCACAGCATGTGCTGGATTTTACAGCATTGCTGTCTCCTTTAAGCTCTTTTGGATTTAATCCTACCCTCCTGAACGTGCCACCTCTCCGGAGTCCTGCTCTGCCTGGGTGTGTTTTCATTGCTGTTTCTGGGGACACTGAACCTGGCAGCTCAAGGAGTGGACTGACATAGTTGTTCTGCTGCCCAGCTCTGCTTGCACACTTTGTATTACAGATGACACAAGCTTTACATCCTGTGTTGCTATTCTTCTGCTTTGGGTTTTACACGAGTGTTCTTGGTTTGTGTCTGCAAACTCCAATAACTGGTGTGACTGCGTCGTACTAAACCCTTGTATGAGCCCAGTCAGACAACACTCTACTTGGCTTTTTGTTCTGCAACATGCAGAGCACAGGGAGTGACAGCAAAAAGACAAAGCTGAGATGACAGGTTTGAATTCAGAGGAGATGTTATTACAGATGTTGTTACCTAGGCTGGTGAATGGCAGCGTTAGTGCCTTGTGCTGAGCACACAAGACTACTTCATGGTGGTTTTTAGTGGTTTCCTATCAGGAGAGAAGATGGGAAGTGTAAGCACTTATTTCATATGAGCTTTCTAAGAGTGATCTGGACTTTTACTGACTCTGATGCCAGGGGTCATACTTTTCTTTTTAAAACGTTTTTCAAAGGATGATTCTCTTGCATAACTAACACTGGGGCTCTTGCCAGCCCCTAGCAGAGCAAGAGGAATGAATACATCTGCCTGCCAGAGCTAGCACACATGTCATGTGTATAGAACATGTGCATGAGGTGGCATTAAGCTCTAGTTAGTAGCCGAGGAGCAAAATCAAATGTTATGCTATTTTTCCTCTCTACTTTGCCTTCCTCCCTGCCATAGTAAAGGTGCAGTCTTTAGGCAGCCTGATTTCTCCCATACACACCACAAGTGGGTTTCCTCCCGTCCTGTTTGTTTTCCAGAGTTGTCTATGTCTTTGGCCCCCCAGTCAAAGAACCTCCCACGGATGTTACCCCCACTTTCCTGACCACGGGAGTCCTCAGCACCTTACGTCAAGCTGACTTTGAGGCTCACAACATTCTCAGGGAATCTGGTAGGTACTTTGCCTTATCCCCATCTTTCTGGGGATGCAGCAGTTCTGAGCCTCAGTGTCTCTTTTTCTCTTCCCTTCATTACATCTGAAGATGTGAGATGTGTGGGGAGCAGTTCATCAGACTCGCCTGTGTTTTGTTTACGTCAGGCTACAAAAGGTCTCTCTCTCAAAGCACCTCCTCTGTTTGCAAGGCTGCCTTGCCATAATTTGTCCAAAAGCAGCCTGGAGATGCTGAGGATAACACTGTCAGTGGTGTCTGCAAAGCTGTAGATGTGTCCTGCTGACTCTTGGTCACGCTTGGCTTTGTGTGAACGAGTTGCTCCCAAAAATAGGAGTTTGAGTTATCATTTAGTGGAAAAGACTCCTTGTAGCAGCAACTGCAGCCTGTGCAGGCAGAGGAGAGGATGAGAGCCTGCATGGCTGTGGGACGGGCTCTGCGGACTGCCCTGAGCACCAAAGCTGGGCAGCATGGAAGCAGGGGAGTCAGTGGGTCTGTGTGATGGCTTTCAGAAGGAGATAGCTTCAAAATAAGACTAAAAGTGAGAGATGGTTATCTGTAGTTACCTTCCCACCACCAGCAACAGGGACACTTCAGAGTTTTGTCTTAAACAGGCCATAGTCAGAGGAACACTTCTGGGTGGCTCTTTGTTGGGCTTGGTATGAGGATAGATAAAACCTTGTGGCTGTGCTGTGTGGGAAGGAAAGGAGACCTTAAACTGCATTCCCAGGGAAGTGCAGGGATGGGGGAGGTGAGGGGGTTTTGTTCTGCACACCTGTAAGCTCTGAAGAGCCCTTCAGGTGGCAATTGGAGTCTGCTTCAGTGCCTGCATCCACGGCGTGGGATCTGCTGGAGGGTGGCAGCAGTAGTGAAGAAATCCCACAAGGCATAAATGTATCTCCTGGGTCATAGACTGGGGGGAGACTGTGTGGAGCTGCTGCCACGTTTGTGTCTTTACACCAAGTGAGTGTCCTTTGCACTGCTGCTTCCTGAAGGTTATGCTGGGAAAATCAGCCAGATGCCAATCATCCTGACGCCGCTGCATTTTGACCGGGACCCGCTGCAGAAGCAACCTTCCTGTCAGAGATCCGTGGTCATCCGCACCTTCATCACCAGTGACTTTATGACTGGCATAGCAGCAACCCCTGGGAACGAGGTTCCAGAGGAGGTAATGCCACATTTCATGCTTCTTTTTGACACAAATCCTGCACAACTAGTACTGGAGAGGCCTCGTTTTGCCTCGATTCCCTCTCTCTTCTTTGCTTCCCTTGACTTTGATTTTTGCTGCAGGTTTCTGTGTCTCTCCTAGTATTTATTAGAAGAATGTGGTGGTGTTTGAGGGGGGAAAAAAAGCTGTAGCAAAAGAGAAGCTGGCAGCCACCGTGAATTAAATGAGTGCCCCAGCCATTCCTGAGACTTTCTTTTGCATCAGGGACTGGGAACATCCTGCCTTACAGAATTGCCTTTCATTTACACTTCTGATTTTACTGGAACCTCCAGTTTAACATCTGTCTGTGCCCTTTTCTATTTAGGTCACTAAAAGGATTTAGGAGTCAAGGTCAGGCATGCTTTGCTGGGAAACATCCATATCCCATCCAAAGCACTTTGTCTCCCTGGCAGTGCAGGGGAGGGCAAGAGCAGAGTTGACTTTCTTCTGTTTTTAAACACACTCTAAAAGCATATTACAGGCCTTGCTTAGTCATCCTATGCAAGTGGAGCCTTCTGCTTTAGGGCAGCCTCTCCATTTGAAAAGGAAATGATTCAAAGCTAAGTTACCATGTAGACTATTCCATTACATAAAAGGAGGATTCATTTAAAGCTTGAATTTAAAGCAAAAACCAAACAGACCCACAAAAAAACCCAACCAAGCCCCACAAGCAGCTGAAAACTCCCACCTTCTTCAATGCGTAAATGGTCCCCTTAAGGGAGGGTAGGTGGTGATGGGGGGACACAGTAGCAGGGGCTGTGGAAAATGCCTCTATTTCTGGGGGAAATAATTGTATTTGATGAGCACTTTGGTGTTTTTCCATGGAGAGCAGTGCATTGTTTAACGTGTGCTTGCACTGCAGAGCAGCAGGTCACCTGAGGGGCTTTGTGGTGAGTGAGTGGTGAGGGTTGTAAGGAAGCTGAACTTCTAGGGATCAGCAAATTCTCATCTAGAACACTTGTGAGTCGATAGGCAGCTCTGGAGAGGAACTCTGGATGGAAACTCCTTTCTCTGGGCAGCTCTGCTCTGCTTTGGTTCTTTGCTCTTGGAGCCCCCTGTGGGGTCTTTTTGAGAGAGGCTGTTGCTTTGTGGTTCAGCTGGAGATGGTGGCCTGAGAAGGGCCAGAAAATGATGGAGAGTGACACAGAACAGTGCATGTTCCTGCTGAACTTTCACCAAGCAGCTTTGGAGCTGAAGAGCCGCTCCCTTGAGGGCAGCATCTCCCGGTCAACGTCCCGGTGCCAAGTGTAACTGCAGGTCTTGTGAAGCCAGGGGGTTGCTTCAGGTGATTTTTCTCTCTTAGCTGGTGGTAACATGGCAATAGCTGCAGGCTTTCTCTCTCTTGTGTGTCACAGAATCGGTGTGAACAAAGCGTTCCTGTTTTAAGCCTTCTCTCGGGTAGTTTTCCTCAGGCCTGTTTCTTCTGACACTGTTTTTCCCCTCTGCCGTAGGTTGTGTTAAAAATGGTGTCAGAGATTAAGAAGATTCCTGGCATCTCCCGGGTGATGTATGACTTGACATCAAAGCCCCCAGGAACCACGGAGTGGGAGTAATTAACTTTTTCTTTTTTTTTTTACTATTAAAGTACTGTGTGCAGTCAAAATCATATCAGAAACCATTCCCAGTGTTGACATGCAGTACTGTGAAAGAGTGACTGGAGCTGCTACATCGCATCGGATTCCTCTCCTGGAGCATACACCTGCAGTTCAGATCCGTGCTGGAGCTGATGAGGAAGTGGGGCTGAGGATTTGTGTGGGTACCTGCCCACGGCAGCGGCGCCGCTGCGCACACAGGTCCCCTCTTGCTTTCGCCTTTGTCTTACCCACCCTGCCTATCGTTGTGTTTCGCTGTTATAACTGTCACTTGAGCGTCTCTGGTTTTGTACACTGTGTGAAAAGAGACAGTTTATTTGCTGCTTCCGAGAGCATTCGTTGCAACCTTGGAGGTGTGACACCAGTTCTTTGTGACCGGCTGCTTTGGGACGGGTTTATCGTTAATAAACACTTTGCCAAACGGAGCGGTGGGTACTGCCGAGTTGTGGAATCTCTGTGTACCTGCTGCTGAGCCTGTTCTGTGGCGTTGGACCTGTGAGCCCGCAGCAGTAACGCTGAGCTCCAGCACAGCAATGCTAAGATGTGATGCAATGACCTCCGTGTGTGTGTCTTGTCTGCCCGCACTCGCTGCCTCTTGCATCGCTCGGTCGTTGGTGATGGCCGTGGATCCGCCAGCTGAGCTTCCTGCACGTGTGCATAGGGCTGACTGCAGGCAGGGCAGTGCCTGTGTGTGCTGCTGGGGATGCTGACAGGAGTGGGAGGAAGGGGTGTGTGGTTTGGAGAGCCACTCTGCACCAGCGCTGCCGGACCTGCGGGTGCCTTGCCTGTCCCCCAGCGCCTGCGCCGCAGCCCCTCTGCTTTCCTGGCCCTTGACAGCAGTTTCCTTTCGACGCATTTGCTTTCACGGGAGTTTTATTTTTCGTATGTACTGTACTTAGCTTGATCTGTGAGGTCACTGTAGTCGTTAGTGTGGAGTCCTGGTGCCGGAGGTGGCTTACCCAGGCCGTACAGACCCCTCTGTCCGTCGTGGCTGCCGTTGGTGTAGTTCAGTAAGCAATAATTGGGAGATGATTCCTTTGGACACTTGTGCTTTTCTGATGTGTTGAGGCAAAGCTGCTGCCATCCACTGGAGAGGTTTGAGCACGTCCTGTGATCGCAGCAGCTCAGTTCTGACCTGAGCATCCTGAAACCGTAAGCAGCGTGTCCAGGCTCATCCCTCTTTCCCTTGTCGTTCAAGCAGCTGCGGCTCATTCGGCTGCCGGAGCACCACAGTGTTATGCAGTAAAATACTTGCTTTCAGCTGTTGAATAACATGGAGTATTTCATGGCTGGGGCCGTGTATGTTTCTCCTGGCGTAGCCCCATGAACTGGAACAGTGGCTGGGAGTGTTTGTTCCCTCGCTTGCACACATTCTCCTGTTCTTACACTTGCTGCCTACACGTTATGGAAATTCAGTCTAATTTCTGCTAACAGGAAAAGGCCAACGTGCAGGTTCCTCCTTTTGCCTGTGTCAGACTGGTGGGTTTTCAGTTGGGAGGAGATGGTGTGGCCCAGCTCTCTGCTCTGCAGCCCCTGGGGACCTGACCCGGGCACGTGGGAGGGCAGCAAGTGGCTGGTGGAATCCGGAGTCAGGAGCAGTGCCTGCCCCTCGCAGCCCGGCTTGCAGCAGGCTTTGTGTGATGAACAGAATGGTGTTTTCTCACTGGACTGTGATCTGTAGGAGCTGTTGGTCAGAACCGTTGTGAACTGGTGCTTGCTGTGTCAGAACCTGTTCCAGCATGGATTCTGGGGAAAAGAAATCCTTGTTCTAGCATCTCTTCACAGAAGGCTCCCTGACGAAAGCACGGCCTCGCTGGGCGTTTTGCCTTCTGGTCAGAAGCAGCTGAGGGTGGTTGTTTTCATTGCTGTCTGGGATATAAAGGCTGCAGTGACGACAATCTTTTCGGTGTGATGCAGAAATCCCTTCAGCCTTTGAATGCTGCAGCACTTGTGGCTGTTTCTGTGTAGGTTTGCTCTCGCTGCTGCCGCTGCCAGCTTGTGTTGCCTTGACAGCAAGAGAGAAGGAACTACTAAAAAGTAACGCGGAGAATACAGAGCACCTCTTAAACCCAGAGCTGTCTCAGTGCTGAGACTGAGGTGGTCTCTGCAGAGTGCAGCCCTGCAGCTCGGGTGGGACTCGCAGAGCAGCGGTGTGGTGATGCCGATGCCCGTTGGGCTGGGGGTTGCAGTGCCTGTGGTGCCCCTGCACCATGAGTCGGTGACTCGCTGCACGCTTGGGAGCCCACCCTGGAGCTGCCTCTCCAGTGCAGGCGTGCTCTATACCTGCACACCATACGTGTGCTGACCTTTGCCATGTGCTTTCTCCATCCTTCCATCACTTGGGTTGCTTTTGTGTCTGTGGACTTGGCAGAACCCCTGGGCTCTGCAGGATCACACTTTGCTTTGGGACGAGTTGGGGTTGGGGTCTTTTTGTTTTGTTTTAAGCCAGAAAGTTGAACATTGCAAATGTTGAGGCATAAAGCTGTTGCACTATAATCAAAACGTCCGACTGGAATGGGATCGGTGACCTGCCGCTCTCTTTGCCGCTGTCGGACGCCTGCGCCGTGCGTCGGAGGCGCGGTGGGTTGTTGTGAGGAAGGTGGTTGGTGGTGTCATCCCAGCAGCTCTTGAGCCTTGTTATGGAACCCGTGTGTGTGTGTGGGGCAGCCAGCAGTGGAGAGAAACGTAATGCTCTGTTCACACTTCTTAAAGAAACAAACATATTTAGCCCCTAGTTTACAAAGCGATAACTGTAGCTGCCCTGTACCATGTTCACCTGGAGTCTTCAGTAACACATGTCAGCAGTTTTAGAGGGATTTGTATCGGGGGCATTCCCCGGCATTCTCGATTTTTAACATTTTTCTGCTTGTGAGATGATAAAGTACTGTGAGCCTTAATTTTTATCCACAAATAAAAAGATTATGTTTGACCAGCGGTGTGCATTGCTTTTCATCCAGAAGGATGTTACACAGCGGGTGACTCGAGTCCCGAGGGTCACCCTGAGGGGTGTCCCGCTCAAGGGAGGAATTCCCTGCTCTCCTCCAAGGAAGAGAGTGTGGGAATCCTCAGCCCTCAGCCACGGGCCTGGGCTTCTGTGGGACGAAGCGATTGTCAGTCATCTGTTGCTGAATTTACATCTCAGCAGCGACAGCTGGTTTCCAGCACCAGTGTCATCTCAGAGGTGTCTGTTTCACAGCCCACTAGCTCAGGAATCTTCTCCCTGGTTGTTCTTGGGGAGGCAGCAGAGTCAGGCTGGTCTGTGATGGGCCTTTCCCCTAAAGACACTGGGGCTTCCTTCAGCTTGTTCCTTTTCATTAGGCAGGGCCCCTGCTGCAGGCAGCCACGCAGTCAGGCCTGGTGGGAGCCTGGTGTTGAGGGGAGCAGGGATGCTCCAGGTCTGCCCTCCCCGTTCCCAGCAGTGCCACGTCCACGCAGGGAGCTCAGAGGGTGCCAGGGTGTGTGTTAGGGGAGCAGCCCTGGCAGCGTGAGAGCGGTTGCAGAAGTGAAGCCAGAATGCTCTTCACAAAACTTGGTTTTCTTAAAAAGCCTTTTCAGAAACTTCACCAAATGAAAGGCAATGTGGACTGCGGGCTGGGGGGGTTGCTGTGGCTTTGGAAGAAGCTGGTTTCCCTCTTCAGCACAGGCTGTTCTGGCTCTGGTGTGCCGCAGCAGGGCCCCCTCTCAGCACGGCGTTGTGTGGAGACGCCTTTTGCTTGGTGACAGGGGCACGGGGCTGCAGTGCTGGTCCCAGCAGCCAGTTCTGGAAGCGTCCCCCAGCTCTGAGGGGGGCTCTGCCTCCAGCCTGACCAGGACAAGCTGCTGCCCCTGCCAGCGCTGTTGCAGAAGCAGAATCAGCCCCTGAGGAGGAAGCAGAAGAGGGTGGCACAGGATGGAGGCGACCGTGCAGTCTCCACAGCAGCAAAGGAGCGAGGATGGAGGAGTGCCGGACCAGAGACCCTCCTCAGCAGCTGTGGCCCTGCACCCACAGAGGGCTGAGTGTCACCCACAGCTCTGGGGGCTGAGGGGGTGATTGTGTCCAGAGGGTGCGAGGAGGCAGCCATGGCACAGACCCACACTGGAGCGCCCGTGGGCTGCGGACACCCCTGCGAGCTGCAGCTTGGGGATGAACGGCCATCAGAGCCCCTGTGTGAGGCTGCCTGGTGTGAGGAGCCCTGGAGCAGGGCAATGGCCAGCAGCCTGCCTGAGGGCAGCAGGTAAGCACAGCAGGCTGGGGGCTGGAGCGAGTGCAGGGGGAGGAGGTGGTCTGAAAGGGCCGGTCGTGCTCGGCATCGTCGTGCCACTCTCTGGTGGTTTGTGGTTGTTGTGCTTTTGGTTGTTGGTGGGTTCAATTAGTTCTTGGTTTTCTTCCCCAGGCTGAGTAGTCTCATGTGTTTTACCTGGGACTGGAAGTGGTGGCTAAGCCCTCCCAGGGGTTTTCCACAGGCCCCCAGTTGCGTTTCTCTTCCCTGTCCTGTTGGAAGGGGGAAGAGTGAGTGATCATGGTCCTTTGTTCCTGGGGGAGCCTAAACTACAGCCCCTCTGTGTCACGCTGGAGCATCCCCTGGTTTCATGGCTTTGGTTAAATCCTGTTTGGGGTTTTTGTGGGTTTGTTTTGAGGAATGTTCTGGGGTGTCACCATCCTGGACATCCCATTTGGATGGTGTGTTAATGAAGAGAAACGTTAATCAAAGCTAAACAGCTGATGCTCCTCACAGTGCTCAGCAGCGGGTGACAAAGCTGAGGGGCTGTGGCAGGGGTGGGCTTTGGGGACTGTCCCCAGTCTGCTTGTCCCACAGCAGAAAAGGCTGTTTGCCAATCTACCTGTGTGCACCCTTCCCTGAACGAGGAAGTGATAATGCAAAGCAGCCGTGAGTAACTGAGTTGTGCTGTGCCGTGGGCTGCCAGGGACTGTGGGCTGCCAGGGGCCGTCACGTGGCCACGGACATGCCCAGGGGAGGTGGGACAAGTCACCTGTAATTGCCCAGCTTGTCTCTTCTTGTCCGATCTGCCTGGAGCTTGCCTGGCCACCCGGGTTCTTTGGTGTGGAGGTGGGATGCTGCTCAGGGTATGGGGAATGCAGTGAGAATTGGGGGAGTTTTAGAGGAAAAAGCAAAGAGGTTTCCTTGATGACTGCAGCCCCGTGAGGGCTCTGGAGAGGTGTCTACCCGGAGCTCCAGGCAGGCTCAAGGCTGAAGCCAGTGCTGTGCCTGAGG
>WBNH01001869.1:10819-39777 GCA_013401255.1 Urocolius indicus | reverse complement strand
TTGGGGACTGTCCCCAGTCTACTTGTCCCACAGCAGAAAAGGCTGTTTGCCAATCTACCTGTGTGCACCCTTCCCTGAACGAGGAAGAGATGATCCAAAGCAGCCGTGAGTAACTGAGTTGTGCTGTGCCGTGGGCTGCCAGGGACTGTGGGCTGCCAGGGGCCGTCACGTGGCCACGGACATGCCCAGGATTGATGTCCTCGGGCAGCGTTTCCCCTTTGGCACAGCTTTAGGGTGATTCAGTGCTGCTGTTCCACTTTGCTCCGTGGGTGAACGTTCTCGTTGTTTGGGCAAGGGGAGGTGGGACAAGTCACCTGTAATTGCCCAGCTTGTCTCTTCTTGTCCGATCTGCCTGGAGCTTGCCTGGCCACCCGGGTTCTTTGGTGTGGAGGTGGGATGCTGCTCAGGGTATGGGGAATGCAGTGAGAATTGGGGGAGTTTTAGAGGAAAAAGCAAAGAGGTTTCCTTGATGACTGCAGCCCCGTGAGGGCTCTGGAGAGGTGTCTACCCGGAGCTCCAGGCAGGCTCAAGGCTGAAGCCAGTGCTGTGCCTGAGGAATGGGGAGCTCGCTGCTCTGTGCTGAGCTTTGCAGGGCACTGGAGGCTGCACACCACCAGGTTTGAAGGTGGCTGAGTCAGGGTTTGGATTCAGGACGATCCTTTGTGCCTTGTGGCCCAGTGTTGAGGCACTTCTGATTGCCATGGTAACACAGCAGCATCAGGGGCTCTCCGGTGGAGGTGGCCGCTCAGTGTCCCACATCCAGTCCATCTCACTGACTCTGCTCACAGTCAGAGCTGGGGCTCTCCATCACCCCTGGAAACCAAACACCGCCCTTAACACACAGACCTGTCCAAGAGGGATGTTAAATGCATCCTTGGAGCCTTAAAGCTGCTCAGCAGGGGATCAGCTGCTCAAAACCTTTGTGGACTCAAGCGGATCAGCCTTTTTGTCTGAAATGTACACAGAAAAGTAAAGATGAATGTGGGTGGTTCTGCACCTTCCTGTGCTGTCTGAAAGCACGTGCAGAACAACGGGGCATTGGCAGGCTGCAAAGGCTGGGGCACGTGTGGAGGACAGAGCCAGCCATCCCCTCCCTTCCCTGGGCAGCCACTGGCTTCCAAAAGGTCTGAGCATCTACATTCCCCTTACCTTGGAAAATCTGCCCCTTCCTAGTCATGGGTTGCTCAGTTGCAAACCCAGAAAAGCCACTGTCTTGCTCAAGTCTCAGCAAAGAGAGAAAAAAACCCCTGTGAATTAACATACCCTGGCAGCTTTCTTTTTGCTTGGGTGTCATAGGACTGGTATTTGGCTCCAAGATGATGGCTCCCAATTACTGGAGAAGATAAAAGGCTGCAGAAATCCTGCCTCCACTTCAGTTTAATTTCAGCAGGTTGACTCACTGAACATGAACTCACTGAACGTGATCCTGTGATTCTGAGCTGCCCAGCTCCCTTCGGCCCGTCACGGAGGCAGCTGGGAGCTTTCCAAGGAGCTGACTCTGGGAACCCACGGGCAGCCAGTGCCCAGCAGCCACCTCTGCCGACTGACACACAGCACGGTGTCTCTGCCGACTGACAGCACGGTGTCTGCCTGCTGGAAGGGGCTGGGAAAGTGTTTGTTACATAAATTCAACCCCTTACAATAACATTTACCTGGGCTTGGAAAGGCATCCTGTGGGAAGTTTGTCCTTTGGGCAGGTGCCACAGAGACTGAGTACTTGTGAAAGCACTTTGAGGAGCTGGGAGCTCCCCAGAAGCCCGTGTCTGCTGCCCTTTGCCCCAGCTCAGGAGGCCCCACGGCCAGAGCATCTCTCAGCTCTTTGCTAGTGGCTTTGAGGAGCTGGGCTGTGCCTCCAGCCACATCCAAACCCTGCTTTCAGGGCAGTACCAAAGCCTGGAAGTGAGCTGGTTTCAACTGCAATCCATCGAAGTTCACGGCTGGTTCTCCTTCAGACCTGGAGCATCCAGGTACATCTAACTCTGGGTCCCCCATGAATGCCCGAGATGCAGCCCTTTCCCCTCCTTCCCCCTCAGATGCCCCTCTCTCTGTGGAGGCTGTGTCTGGGCAGCGTGGTGCCCATCCAGCGCTCCTCGTGGGTGAGGGGCTGTGGGGGAGGCAACTCTGTCAGTGCATTTCACCCTCTGGTTGGCTGCTCCCCAGCAGCCCTGAGCGCCCTGGTCTCCCTCTGCTGCTTATTTAGGGTTTTAGGAGCATAACCTCAATGATTATTGTGGCTGGGGAGCCAGAGCACCAAGGCATGGTTTCAAAACCCAGGTGAAAGCTGATGCAGACACATCATGGTTTTTAAACACCACTTTGAAGCTGTTCTTTGTTTCCCAGGTTGTGCCTGGCATGTGTGGAGGAATGAGCAGAGGGAAGGCTGCTCCTCCATCCCAGGAGGGCTGACAGGACGCCAGATCCTTTTCCAACTTATTCCAAGGAGATGCCAACAGCAGGGAATGCCTGACTTGCCACGCTGGGCTCTCAGGAGAGCTTGCCTTTACCTGGAAGCACACTGGAATGGCTGATTTGGGATCCTTCCCATCACGTTCAGGAACGGGAGCACAGAGCATCACACGGGGATGGCTGCGGTTGCACTGCCAGAAGTGAAGGTAATGTGAAGGTGGATCAGGAAGGGAACTGGTGAGCACCCCCTCAGGGAAGCATGTTGCTGAGGACACTGCTGGGCATCCCTCGGGCTGCCTCAGGGAAGCACATGCTGAGGATGACCCTGGATTCCAGCCCTGCCCGGCCAAGGAGCAGCGTGGGAGGCAGTCAAGGCTGTGCCTGGTTGTGTGCTCTTGGTAAGTCACGTTTAAATGCTGCCAGAGCAGGGTGAACCACTTAAAACCAATTAGGTACCTTAATGAATCTTTCCCTGATGGGGTTTCAATTAGGGTAAGCAGAAGCCAGCGTGGCACAGGCTGCTGTTAGCCTGAAGGCTATCAGTCGGGCTCTTGCTAATTGGATGGTGCATTTGAAAATGACTGTGCTCCTATGGGATGAAATCTATACGGTTACTGAGATATCACTTGCAGATATTTTCCAGCTCGCTCTGGGCCTGAGGAAAGGCTGGTGCTTATTCTGCTTAAAAAGCCCTAAATAGGACCATCCAGGTTGTTAACTGCTGCTAATTTGTCCTGCTTGAGATGGGCTGTGTCTGTCTATGCAAACAGATTGGGGGTGACTATACACGTGCTGGGAGCATTTATACACACATGCTGGGAGCGTTTAGGGAGCGTTTATGAAGAGGCTGCTGGGATATCTGCAGAGCTAGGGTGAGGTTTCGGGTTGTTGGGGAAGTGGATGGACGTTAAATGAGCTTTAGTAGAACTGTTGGGTCAGAGTCGGTTCCCTTTCGTTTGGAACGACACGGAGGGAAATGTGTGGTGAAGGTGATGAGGGCAGACTGTGGTTGCATAATGGTGTGAGGCACTTGTTGGCCAGCACACGGATTTAGGAGGAACAGCAGCTCTTTGTTGGCCAGCACCCAGGGTTAACTGAGACAGCGCATCCTGAGAGAAAACTGCCTCAGGGATTTTTAGACAAACCCCTTAAAACCCGCACACTAATTAGGTGGGAACCTAATGCTCTAATGCTCTCCAGAGCACAAAGCAGCTACTGCAGGCTTTTAGATGCTTCTTTTATTTGCATATAAACAAGAGGTTTGACTAAACAGGTGCCTGAGCCAGAGGAAAACATCCCAATGCCTGTGCTCTGATGCCAGAGGCAGCCAGGACGGGTGTTAAGGGAACGTTTTGCTGTAAAACTGGTGACACCCAAAGGTGCTGTTTGGGGTTTTTAAGGGCTGTTCTGTCCGTCTGCGCCACCTCTCTTTGCTGTAACCTCCCTTGGTTGCAGACAGCTCGGGATTGTGCATTTAATACAGATAAGTGAGGGGAATTAGGCTGGGCAGCAGAGGGGATTAACCCACCGGCAGGCTGGGGGCTTCTGCGGGGAGCAGCACGGGGAGGCTTTGTGTGTCCTGTGTCTGGCTCTAGGGACAACAGCTGGACCAGAAATCGAATGTTATCAAGTGATTTCAGAAGAGCAATAGGCATTTCCAAAGCCTGAAGTAAGAGTATTAATAAGTTGTAACAAGCTGCAAGTCCAGAGCTCCTAAACACGTTTCTTCACAGTTATACAGCGTATAAATAAGTTAGCGACACACGATTCAATCACAACTGCTTCTGACTTCTCCCCTTGGCTGCCTAGAAAAGCAAATACCGAAGGCAGGAGGTGCCCTCCCTCCCAGCCCCAGGCAGGGATCAGTTTGAAGGTTCACTCACTGCAGCACTGTACCCCCCAGGTCCTGCACCTTGTGGTGTGGGGTGAGGCATCCCCCCGGTGCTGCCTTCTCCCCTCTTACCCTCGTGGAGAAGTGGTTAGTGCTTCAGCAGCAGCCCTGCTCCGGGAAATGCTGTAAGGGCCGAGGAGCCTCAGCCTGGCACGTGGGTCTGTTGGTCCCTGAGTGGGAGAGGGTTTGAGGCACGTGGGGCTCTGGGTGAGCTGCTGGGGAAGAGGCTGGTGTTGCAGTAACAGCCGCAGAGACGGGGTATCAATATTTCAAGGCATGTGTCTCACTTTGCTTTCAGGGAAACAATCTGTCTGCATTTTTAATGTGGTGAGCCAGGGTCTCCTTACCTGCCAGAATATATAATCATCCCCCAGACAATATCCGATGGCGTTACCTGCCTGAAGAGACACGGGAACACGGCCCCTCACAATAGCCTGTTGAGCCACCAACAATGCTCCTTTCAGACAGGAACAAATCGGCAGCAGCTGCTTTAATTTAGTTTACTTTAAAGGTGACTGATACCTTTCGAGGTCTTTGGGAACAATGGGGATGATTCTGTAGTTAAGGAAATGATAACTTGGTTTTGCTTCTGTTAGCCAAGCTTCCAAGGGAAAGGGCTCCAAGGGTCTTACAAGGCTTGAGAGGACACCCCTGTAAAACAGCTTCTCCTTCAGCTGCTCAGGGTTGATTTAAAGGCTTCTGGAGTTGCTGGAAACCTTTTTCCTTTTTGGGAGGTGCTAGAAAACTTAAGGACAAACGCAGTGATGGTTTAGAGCAGGCTCAGAGCCAGGGGTTGTTACCAGCTCCCATTGTGAGTGTTTTGAACCAGTTTCCCGAGGACGTTTCAGTGGGGTCTGTGCTCAGTGGGCTGGATAACGTCCATTTCTGTGGCAGGTAAATCTTACAGCGCTTCTTCAGAAAGGGAATGGAACTGCTTTCTGAAAAAGCACCTCAAAAAGGGCTTTTTTCTTCCTGCAGGCACGTGCTGCAGCACGGTGGGTGAGCTGCAGAGTGCTGCTGTGAGCAGGGCCGTCCCCAAGCCGAGCTCCCTGGGGACGACGGCCAGCAGAGCTGCCAGGACCTTGCCTAGCTCAGGAGGCCTGGGGCTGCCCAAGGCTCAGGGGCACCTGGCAGAGGCTGCCTGGGGTGGCCAGAGGGACCCAGGTCCAGGAAGGGTGGTGAGAGCCAAGGCTGGTCCCAGCTGGCAGAAGGGGCAGCCAGCAGCAGCCTGGGAATGGCCAGAGTGGGGAAGGTGATGGATGTGAACGCTCCTGGGCAGTGGCAGGCAGTAAGGAGGGACACGGGCTGCAGCTTGGGAGCCTTGGGGAGGGCTTCTTCAGCAGAGGGTGATGTGACTGGGAAGAGGCTGCCTGCAGTGTCAGGGAGTCTCCAGCCTTGGGGTCTGCAAGGCTTGGGTGGGAAAACCCCTCTAGAGCAGGTGACAGGCGTGCTGTGGGTGGGAGAGCTGGTGACACACGTGCTGAGGGTGGGAGAGGGGGCCAGACCTGCAGAGCTCTCTGTTCCCTGGTGCTGTGGAGCTCTTTGTGCAGACCCCATCCCTGTGCAGCTGCCACGCGGGCAGGGCACGCGGGTGATTACTCCTCTGTTTGATGCAAAGGGCTTTAAAACCCTGCTTGTCTTTAGAGGGCTTTTCTCCTCGTTGCCTGCCTCTCTCTCCAAACAAGGCCATGTTTGTGCTCCTAAAGTGGCTGCTGTGATTAGTGCTATAATCTCCGTATCAGCTCGTATGTTTCAAAGCAGAGAGGGGCATTCATCCCATCCTGGTGTCTGCTCCCCTCGCGCCTTGTCTCAAAACACCGTTTGCTCACGGGCAGGTGAACCAGGGAAAGGCAAAACGTTGTTCTGGTCTCGAGGGGGATCGAATCCCTGTATTGCTACAGATCCTGGGAGAGCCGTGGAGCTGGAGCCCTGCCCGTGGGAGGAGGAGGAGGGCTGGAGTGCCTGGCTGAGCTGCGGCGTGGCGGGGGCCGGTGGAGGCACCCGCGCTGCCATCTGCCCCGGTGAGCGCACGCGGCTGCGGGTTCGCCCTCCAGGTGAGACCCTGAGGCTGGAGCCCCTCCAGCCTTTCCAGCTTCAGTGAGCTGCTCCCCACCTGAACGCCTCGTTGTGCTGGCCACGGCTCGGGTTTGGGTGTGCTGCCCGGCACGTGGCTCCGCGCCGTGCCCTCCTTCGCGAGCGAAGCCACGGGCAAGCGGGAGCCGCCACGGATGTTTCGGTCAGAGGGCTGCAGCTCCTCTTTCTGGTTGAGCTCCGCAGACACGTATCTCGTTACAGCTCCACGGCTGCCGTGAGCTTCCAGGGGTAGGCAGCCTCGATGATTTGAGGGCAGGAGCTCCGTGCGGGAGGTGCTGCCCTCACACCCAGGCGGGACGCGAAGATGCTGGCGGCACGCACGGGCACCGTGGGGAACAAGAACCCCGAGGAGACGCTGAAGCTGAGGAAGCAGTCGGTGCTTTCCCTGGGCAGCAGGGAGAGAGCCCTGAAGAGCTCCTCGGAAGCGGGCAAAGAGGCTCGGAGCCGGGCTGGGCCCCCGCAGCAGCGTGCCCGGCGCCTGGCCCTGCTGCGGGAGCTGGAGATGAACTGGTACCTGCGCGTCTGCGAGCTGTCCCACGAGTACACCATCGCCTACACCACCGGCATGCCGCACAGGTACGCACCCCCGCCGCCGCGGCAGCGACCACGCAAAGCCTTCTGGCTTTAACTGCTCTGCCTTTTGTGGTGATTTGGGCTTTTATTTTCCCCTTGCCCTGTGGTGGATGCACGTGACACACCTGAAAACTTTGCAGACCCGTCGCTCCGCTCGCGCAGCTTCTTCGGCACAAGCTGCCTGTGGGTTTTCTGCCTTTGTTTCTCCTGAGCTGTTTTGTGCAAGTGGCTGTAACCCCCTTCCCCCTGGCCTTGAATTTAGTGGGAAGGTGGCTGCTGTTGTGCAGGGACTGGCTGCGTGGGTGATGGGGAAAAGGGCAGGAAAGCCTTTGCTGGGTGCCGTCTGCCCCTGCCCTCCCCAGCCAACAAGTCATTCGGGAGGGAAACCTGCAGCTGCCGGATTTGTAATTCCATTGATCTGAAATGTCACAGGATGTGACCTGACTCCTGTAAAAGCATATGAGGGGATCTCGGTGTCGGAGGAAAGGAGCTGTGAGACTCTCATCTCCTGCACCACGTAAGACCCTTTAGTGAAACAGGAACTTAATTACGAGTCGCCTGATGGTGTTGACTCAGTCCTGCCGACCCCAAGCAGCAGAGTGATGGGGTCAGGGTGGCCGTGCTCACTCAGGGCGCTTTGGGGGACTGGCAGAGGGAGGGCATGGGTTTCCTGAGCCTGGAGGGACAGGGCTGCTGTTCAGTGTTCTGCCCAACAACACAGAAAGGCGTCAGCAGCAGTGGGGGTTGCAGCTGAGAGGTCGGTTGGCATCTTCCCCAGTCTTGCACAGAAGGGGAATGCCCGAGGTTCCCGGCACAATCCCAGACCCTGCAGAGTGCTCAGGTCAGGGATTAACAACAATATCGTTAGAATGACAGTTAGAAGTAGGATAACCAAAAGGAAAACAAGGTAAAACTAAGAGGTGGAGCAAGTAGTGAACAAGTGCAGAAGTGTCCAGGGCAGGGAACACAAGTGAGTCTGTGGATAGCCTGAGCAGTTTGTCAGGCACCGTGCTCATGGGGCACCCCAGCCTGGGTCAGGGCCCTACTGCCTTCATCAGAGCTGTAAAACAAAGCGCTGGGGGCTCACTTTTGGAAGAAATAAGTTTTTGATAATACTGATCCAGACAAATCCCTAAAACTCCAAACTCTTACGTCTAAAACATTCAGCAGAGCTTGTGGAAATACTCCTTTGCCATGGGTTCACCTCACATCAGAGATGAGAGAGCTGGATCTGACACGGGGGAAAGCGAAAGGCAGCGGCAGCAGAGATCACAGCCACAGGCTTTGGTGTTGCACTGCTGGGAGGAAAACACAGGCTTCCAGGCACGAGCCACAGCTCCCCTGCACTGGCTGTACTTGTGCTGCCAAGAGCACAGCTCGAAAGCAGCTCCTGCCCTCCCATCATTAATGGGGGTTAGTGACTGGACTCACTCTTCAAGGTCTTTTCCAACTGAGACACTCCTGTGAGTGACGGTTGGCTGGGTTGGCACCGTAAGAACAGGATTCCCCCTCCTTGGGTATGGTGGGGCTGGGGGCAGGCAGGGCCCTCCCACCAGCCCAGCCTGGGATGAGGGGGTCACTGGGCTCCTTTAGGGCCCTGCCACTGCTGTTGCAGAGACAGCATAACCAAAGGTCCGTGCCCAGCTCCCCTCTGTGACATTGAATTCTAATCTCTTAAAATATGTTCTGGGTTTGGAAGCAGTCTTTGTTTATCTGCTTTGGAAGGTTTAAGGATTAGTTGAGTTTGTGATACATCCATCAGTTGATTATTTAACTTCTTTCCCCGCTGTGTTTGGGATTGGGATGACACTCAGGAAACGGACTGAGCTTTTAAAACTAAAAGGTCTCAGAAACCTGCCTCTGAGACGCATCACACAGTGCTGTGGTTTGTCTGTGGCAGGCTGCTGTTGCTCAGAAAAGGCCACTGTGGTCCTCCTGGACGGTCTTGACTGGAGGGTGCTGGAAGCCTCGTGCACTGGCTTCGGTGATGCAGCAAAACCTGTGCTGTTGCTCCCACCATCCCTCGGTGACGGGCAGCCTGAAAACTTCTGGTTTGCTATTTTAGCTTTGGTGAAGTAACTGTTTGTGGTTTGGTACATGAGCTTTTAGGTGCGTGCCCGTGTCCTCACCTGCTGCTCCATGCCCAGGCAGTCGCCTCTGTGGAGCGGGAGCTTCTGGGATGGTTCTGGTGGCATCTCAGGGGCTTTGCCAGTTCCTTTCCCACAGCCCCTCCCCATCCATGCACAGGCTCTCGCAGGGGCAGGCAGTCCCCTGGAGCGGCTGCTTGTTCCCTGCCCCGGCTCCCATGAGCTACAGCTCATTCCTTCTCCAAGCATCTCCCTTGTCCGTTTGCTTGTAGATTGGGTTTTTTTCCCCCTTTCCTGGCATTTGGCTGCTCTGTAGCCTTTGTTTTCTAATTACTTGTCGCAGCCCCAGGAGGCTGCAGATCCTGGGGAAGTTTTACAGAGCACGGAACCTGAGCTGTGAGAGTTCACTATGAGACAATAAAATGCTTTAATGACTTGCATCAGAGATGCCCAAAACATTCATCTGCCCAGGCCAAGGCCTGAAATCAACCCTGTGAGAATATTTCTTTTACATGTATTAGCCTGGGATGGAATCCCAAACAAATATTGCTCATTATCTAAATATAAGACCCGGGGAACAGGGTCAGTGCTCTATTCCCACTGGCAGCCCTTATCCCTCGGAGCACTTGACCATTATAGGTTTCAGCAGATGAACAAGATTGCTGATGTTGGCCAGAATCCATCCCGGGCACCAATTAAAACGAGCTGATTGCAATAATATAAAGGATGGCTGGGGTAAAAATACATCTCCATAGCCTGTGCTCTCCTTGTGCAGCACGGCCCAGCTCAGGCTGGCTGGGACTGGCAGCACTGGGCTGGCACCGGGCTCTGCTCTCCACAGGCTGAAGCGCGGGAGCCCCTGAGCCCCCCGGCAGCACCATGCACCTGTACAAGCCGTCCTGCGCCGACATCCCCCCGCCCAAGCCCAGCCTGCAGAAGCCCAGCGAAGCGCTCCTGAGGGGTAAAAAGCAAAGCGTGGCTCCCCGAGTCCGTTGCCCCCTGGGCTGGGCGGCCGGGCCGGGTCGGGACACGCAGCTCAAGCAGTTGGAGAGGTTCCTGCACCTGCACGGGCTGTCGCTGCACGACACCGTCCCAGCACAGACGGGGATGACCTACAGGTACCTCTGCACGGCCGCTGCTGGGCCACTCACCGCCTGCCCCTGGGCTGCCAAACGCCGGGCAAAGCCTGGCTGAGCAGCCTGCGCATCCCTCCGGGCAGGCTGACCCTATCTGAGGGCACCGTCCCGTTCATGGCTGTTCCTCGCCGAGGCTCCCGAGCTCTGGGAGGGTGAGCGTGGCTTTGGGCAGCGCTGCCTGCAAGTGACCTGGGGTCTTCATGTCCGTGCTGTGATTTTTCTAACGTTAGATGGCATGAGTTGGGATTTGGGGTGGAAGTGTTTGGTTTCTCCGATGTTTTGTTGAAAGCTCACGTATTTAGTGCACTACAAAGGATAATGGCTGCATGGCAAACAGGAGCACAGAGGTGTTCTGACCACGGTGAGTGCTCTCTGCTCTGCCAGAAAACTGGATTAAATGGACTGAAAGCCTGAGAACCAGAGCCTGGCTGGCTTCAGCCTGTGAAATACGTGGCTCGTGTGTTAGAGCATCCAAGGGAGAGGGCCTCGTCCATGCCAGGAGCTGGGGGACGATGGAGGAAGAGGCCATGGATGTACATAGTCTATCAGGTTTGTCTTTAAAGAGATTCACGTGCAAAGGATGACATCCTGTGAGGAAAGGAGAACGTTGGACTAGATGATCTTGAGAGGTCCCTTCCAGCCTCTACTATTGCAAGAGAAGAAAAATTTGCTTTGAGCCTGGAACCTTTGGAGCAAGCTGGGGTTGTGCAGCCTTTGAAGGCCAATGTAGAGAACTGAGCCCATGGCACTGGAGTGATGGGAAGGGAAAATGCCCAGAGGCAGTGGCAGGGCATCCCAGGGGTGGCATGCTCTGAGCAGAGCTATGATAGAAGTGCTCCCCGTGTCAGTGTGGGTGAGCAGCAGCGATGCTGTCCCCGAGAGAGATGCTCTGATTAACTGGGTTTGTTTTGGATCTATAAGCCTGCCTCCCTTCTAACGAGGGGTTCCTTTGCTCTCCTTCTGATGAGCCTAATCCCACGTGGCAGCTGTGTTTGAAACACTTGCTGTTAGTACACACAGGAACATTCCCATTTGCCTCGTTTCTCAGCTGATTCTGCCCTTCCCATGGCGCTGCTCTGCTCCAGGTGTGGTTTCACACTTGCTGTGCCCCCCGTGAGATGCAGAAGTAGTGCCAGAGCCACAGTGTTCCTGTAAAGCAGTTATGATCTGCCCACACTATTGCAGATAGAGCCAGGACTCTCCTGCAAACCATCCTGGTGTACAGACACCTCCCTGGTACCTGAAACCTGGCCGCTGCTGAGTGTGTTGGTCAAAACTCAACAGCAACGCTCATCATTCCTTGCTGCTGCACAGAAAACGTGCCCAGGCTGGAGGAGAAAACCCATGAAGAGCCTGGGGAGAAAGTGTCTGTAGGGATCAGACGTCATTAGTAAGATATTCTGGGACTGGCTTGTGCTCCGGGGGTAGCTGTGGTTGGCCGTGGGGTTGTAACCAAGGCCAAGGGCTGTGGCTGCACGCTCACCCCGGCTCTGTGCAAATTGCTTCGTGCCCCTCTGGTTCTCGGCTTGCAGGATGGAGTGCTCTTTGTTCACCAGAGCCTTCAGTCGTGGTAAAATGAAGCACACGTGTCATTGCTGCTGAAGCTGATGGATTCAAGCACATGCTTCATTGCAAGTAGGTGCGTTCCTCATAGTCGACAGGAACAGCCATAACATTGTGTTTCGCGTGTGCCATGTCCAGGAGGAAGATGAAGTGTGTAGGAGAGGGGCTGTGAGAGGGCTCTGCTGCAGGGATTTTCCAGCACTCCTCACTTGCTGCTTTCTGCAAGGGTTTATTTTTCGGCAGTACAGAGGTTCTTGTAGCCTCCCCGTGAGCCTGAGCGTGTCCTTTCCCAGCGTGGCTCGTTTTGCCTTTCAGACCTTTCCTCTGGTATCCATTGGTCTAGTCTAAAGACAGCCCAATACAACACTCCTCTTTTTATCAAGAGCCATTTAATTATGTGTGGAGAGTAATGAATTGTTAACAAGACACAGTGACTAAACACACATAAGCTGGTTTATTTATAGGATGATTAGTTCTTTTCCTTTCATTGCTTTAGCAAATACAGCTTAGTTCAGGCTGTTAGTGAATAACTGCAGGTGCAGCAGGGCACGAGCTTGGTTCGTTTGTGATGACAGCAGTGTTTCTCTCGGTTGAAACGCCACTTGCAAAGCCAATTTGGAGCCACCTTATCCAAGGGGCTGTTGGTTGCATGGCTTCCTTCCATGCACACTTTGCTGGCCTTGGAGCTCTTAAAGGCCCAGTGACGTGGGCTGGGTCTGTCCTTGGGGCTGGAAGGAATGTAACGTGCATGACAGTAAAAAGCCTGTTGTTAAAGTAAGTTTCTGGGAGCTGACATTTGGAATCCTGCTGTCAGCACTGGGCACCCCTTTTCAAATGGGTACAGAAAGCAGAGGGCTCTGATGGATGGGGTTGTCTCTGTGCTGGGTGCTTAAACAGGCTTTTAGCTTAGGAGCGAGGTGATTGGCAGGGATTACAGCAGATGTGTTTAAAATCAGGAACAGCCTGAAGTAAGTAACTCACTGTGTGCCATAACACGAGAAGCAGGGGCTGTGCAAACCAGACCACGGGTTAAACCCCAGCAAACGCTTTCCCTGTGTCTTGTAAGGAAATGGGGGACCTCCCTGTGGTGGCATGTTTTGGGTTCTAAACGTATGAGCGTGTTCAGAACGTCATCAAGTGTCAGGCAAGGCCATCAAGGGCTGTTAAATACCAAGAGGTGGATTTAACCTCCAGCACAGCAGAAAGCCAGAGGTGCTGTCCCAGGCAAGGAATTACTGTGCTGCTGTTTGCTCCCTTCATAATCTCTCCTCAGCACCTGCTGCTGGGCTGTGAGGCCAGGCCACGGGGATGCTCTGCTGTGCTCACACTGTGTGATAAGAGAGGGGTTGATGCGCTGAGGTGAGCGGGCAGCTCATGCTCTCAGCTTTTATCCCATCTCCTGGGCTTGTGTTGTAGCAGCAGGGCTCCTACAGGGAGGGAATGAGGGAATGAGCACTTTGCCTGCTCCTCCAGGCTCCTTCGGTCAGGCCCGTTTCATGTGTCGAAGCTTTAAAATATCTAGTCTTTAGGTGGCAAAATACATGAGAGCGCTCGACGTGGCCCTATAATCCTGCACTGTAATCCCATCCTAATCTGCTCAGCTCAGAGCACAGTTGCATTATATTTATTGGGATGTAGCTCACAGCCTGACTGTTTTCCCTCTTTCCCGCGTGGACTGGGCTGCAGAGCCGTGGCCAGCTCTGTCCTTCCTTTAACAGCCTGTTCAAACCAACAGCCTGCAGTGCAGTGCAATGCCGATGGCAGAATTCCCATGTCTATCCTTTTCCCAAGTGATTTCACAGCTTCCACTTGCTCTTTGTTTTTCGTTGTATGTTTGTAGGGCTCTTGCCCACACCATGCAGGAGGGTGGGAGGACGGGCTGGGAACGGGGGCTGTGGGATGGGTAAGGATGTGTGCAGCGTACCCAGTGTGTGTACAGTGTCTGTAGTGTGGTGTTTCCCTCTCTAAGGAAGAAACCCCCTCTCTTTTTTTACCTCTTGGGAGGAATGGTTGGTGCACTGTGTGCACTGAGCCCCATCTCCACGGCTGGCTTTCAGCAGGAGGAGCTCTTTAGCTGCTGGTATGATCCTGACTCCCCCACGCTGCTGCTGCTGCTGCATTCTAGCTGCCACATGCACGTGTGCAAGGCAGCTCACGCGCGGAGCACACACGTGTGCACACCTTTCCCGGTGCAGAGCCCTCAGCACCGGTGACAAAGCCCTGTAAGAGCTCGGATGCACCCGCCAGTGCTCGCAGGGTCACTCACACCTTTGAGCAGGAAGCTCCCCGTGCCATAGGTGGAAGACAAAGCAGGTTTTCATCATCCTCCTCCGTGCAGGGCAGTGCACCAGCCCTGCAGTGAGCCTGCAGTGAGCCCTGGCTGCGTGCAGGGCACTGCACCAGCCCTGCAGTGAGCCTCAGCTGGGCCCTGGCTGCGTGCAGGGCAGCAGCTCTTGCGGTGCCCAGCAGGATTTTGCAGTCTCGCTGCTGCTTCTCACGCACCTTCTGCTCCTGTCAAGCTGCAGTTGGGATGCTTGTGCTGCCAGATGCCAGATGAAGCCCAGCTCCAAGGGCAGGGTGCTGCCTGCTGCACCCTCTCCCCACTCCCTGCTGTGGCATCAGTGCTGCAGTCTGTCCCCAGCAGTGCCCCGGGGGGCTGACTGCAAAGGTTGGCATATTGGTGGGTGTATTTATATCCAGGTTGTGTGTCCTGGGATGGAACTCAGTCCTTGTGGCTGGGTTAAAACAGGTTTTATCTGGGAGTCTTTGGGCTGACTTTGGGATCTGCTGAGACCGGGACCTTGCCGTATATGTCACCCTGACAAGCTGGTGCATGGAGGGGGGTGACTTTGGGCAAATCCCAGCTAAAGCCCCCTCTAGCAGTTGTCAGGGTTGTTCTGGGTGTGCTGGTACAAGTAGGAATGGGTCAGGCCTGCTCTAGGGGCAGCCCCGTGTGCTCAGGGAGCGATGGAGCTCAGCAGGGTGACTCTTTGCACTGCTCTGTCAATCAGAAATTGCTCTTTTTTTTTTTCCACAGTTAAAAGAAAAAAAAGTCAACCAACATGTATTTTTAAATTATTCTGTGTTTTTCCCCATAGTGATGTGACTGCTTTTCTATTTCTGCATCTTCCCACTTGAGCAGAGGCCCCCAGCAGCTGCGCTCCCCAGCTCTGCTCCGCGCTGCTGCCTGGGGAGCCTGAGTGCAAAGGCAGCTCTGCCGTGGCTGAGCTGCAGACCTGCTGCTGCCTGATAAGCTCTTCTTTTGCTTGTTTCCAGTGTGCACTTCCCACAAGTTGCTTTCTTCATCCTTGTGCCAAAAAAATATCCCCAGGAGATGGAACAGCATTCATGTAATTGCTGTAGCAGGGTTGCTGTTCTTTCCTGGGGTGTTTGTGAAGCACCCCAGAGTCCTCAGCATCCCCAAACACAGGGGGAGGCGGCTGAGGGAGCTGCTTATCCCGCCTGTCCAGCCTCAGGCTGGGTGAGCAACTCCCCCTGACAGCTCTTGGTTGCCCACTCCAGCTGGGGTGATGAAACACACATCTCCACTGCAGAAGAAGGCACCCTGCAGATTGCAAGAGCAATGGGTTGTTTTTTTTTCCCCTGAGGACCTAATGAGCAGTTATGCATTTGGCAGTAAGTGAGGATGCTCTTGCAAATGCTTTTGTTAATGAAACGGGCGCCGTTCCAGCGTGGAAGCGGCTGGTTGGTACCTCTGGGGATGCGCTGGGAGATGAGGGGCTGTCTGCCTGGCTAGCACAGGCCCTGGGGAGTACAGCAGATCCTTGGCTTGGAAGTGCTTGGCAGTGCTTGGAGATCACCTGGAGACTTGTCAGCGCCTTGTATTTAATTTTCTAAAGTGACATTGCGCTGCTCTGAGGCACACTGTGCTCCTGCCTCCTGTGCACAAGAGAGAAATACTAGTAAAGAGTCTTTGTGCCTCTGGAAGGGAAAAGAGCAACGTTCATCCCCTTAGTCCCAAGGGAGTGGAGAGAAAGTGAGAGAGCTGAAGAGTTCCTGCAGTCACAAAGCGGTCCCAACGCTCTCAGCACTCCTGCGGGCAGGAGTCACCCTGGGCAGGCAGAAAGCAGATGCCAGAAGTCCTGAAGTGCTGTTTGATTTCAGCAGGACGTGGGCTGTAAGTGAGCTGCAGAGCAAGTGCTGAGGCAGCGGTTTCCCAGCAGCGTGAGGAGGCTCTGATAACACTCACTGGGCTGAAGATCATTGCTTAGGAATCTGCTGCATTCCAGCAAACAGCATTGTTGTGGGCCATGCAATGAATTCTCCTCAGTGGTTAATCCCAGCAGATGCTTCTCATTACTTTGGGAGTGCTGGTCAGGCTGCAGGGTTTTCTCTGGGCTGCAGGGAGGGAGGGTTTGTGTCTGCCCGGCTGGATGGAGCTGATGGGATTCACTCTGCTAACTAGAATTGTCACTGCAGCCGAAAGGCACAATCTCAGGAGAAGGATCAAAACTCTTTGTAAAGAAGTCCTACTTGGGAAGGTGATTTTGGAACAGTGCTTGTTACTCATAGACTCTTTTCAGCTGGCAGAGACCTTCAGGCTCACGGAGCGCAGCCTTTGTCCCAGCCCTGTCAACCATCAGCCCATTGCCCTCAGTGCAACACCCACCCGGTGACTCCAGCAGCTCCCTGGGCAGCCCCTTCCAATGCCTCACAGCCCTGGCAGCAAAGAAATCCCTTCTCACATCCAGCCTGAACCTCCCCTGCTGACACTTGAGGCCTTTCCTCTTGTTCTGTTGCTTCTTACCAGGGAGAACAGATCAACCCCCACCTGGCTACAGCTTCCTTTCAGGTAGTTGTAGAGAGAAGGTCTCCCCTGAGCCTTCTTTTCTCCAGGCTGATCAGCCCCAGATCCCTCAGCCCTTCTTCATCTGGGACATGCTCCAAATCCTTTCCTAGCTTGGTAGCCCACCCTCTGGATTCTCCCCAGCACCTCCATCTCCTTCTTGTATTGGTGTGTATAAGACAGCCAGTGATGGAGACACTCAGCTTGCACTTAATTTGGTGAGAAGGGTGCAGGTGCCTGCAGGAGCCAGTGAAGGATGAAGCTCGAGTGCCAGCAGAGGGTCCCTGGGCGAGAGGGACATTTGCTGAAGGGTACCTATTGGAGGGAAGTTTTGCCAACCAGACACGCTGCTGGGGCTCCTCTTTCTTCTGGCCCTCTGCCAGCTCATCTCAAGGAATCAGAAGTTTTATTGCACGATAATTAGTCATCCATCTGCTGTAGCACGTCCCAGAAAAGGGCAGGAGGGAGCTGTGCCTCGTTCAGCATCCGCCACCAAGACCTTCGCAACGTGTTTCTCCGGAGCAGTTAATTCGGAGTTCAAAGCTGTTACAAGCGGTGCTTGGGTGACATGTGACGTGTGTGGATAGCAGAGTAATACACAGCACTGCCTCCAATCTACTCCTCAACAGGCACAGGCAGGCTGGCAGCACATAGCTTGGGCTGAGCTTTATTTGGAAGACATTTAACAGTCAGGTTCGACAGCATGAGGGTGACAAAAGGGAACAGCACTTGTTTGGCAGGAGCTGCCAGCCTCACTGCATTTGTCTCATCCTTCACTTTATTTTGTATTTCATTTATTGTATATTTTAATGGCACAAAACCTGAGGATATTGCCAGGCTCGCCAGGCCCTGGCTGCTGCTGGGGATGCTCCTCTCCTCCGAGCCTGGGATGAATTGCTCAGGGATGCCAGTGTCAGGGGCTCCAGCCTCACCTGGCTGGGACAGAACCAAGAAAACCTTTTGTTCTGTGCAGTGGAGCTTCTTGCATCTCTGTTTTAATCACGTCTGACCCTGTTCAGTGTATCACAATACACTAAAAAGAGAGGTTGTTTCTGGAGCCCATCTTGAGAGCCGCTGGCTCTCACTCATCTGAGAAATGGAACAGAGAACAAGGGAAAATGAGATTCCCCACTCTGATGTGGGGGAAGGTACAGTGAGCAGGGCAATGGGCAACGTGCTGGTGGGTGTTTGCCAGCTGCAGAGATCACTGACTAATGGAATTGGGCTCCTGGAAGGTTACAGCCCCGTTGTAAGACACAAAAAGCTCTGAGTCTCGGCTTCATTATTGATTCTTTCCCATTATGTTAAGCAACAATTCATTTAGTGCTGCGTAGAGCTGGCTAAGTGTTGCCAAGCTCTTTGGTAGCCAGGGGCTGACTGCCTCACGTGCAGGGCTGTGTGCCTCGGACTCCCAGGAGCAACTGAGGATTAGAGGGGTGTTCTTCATGGGTTCCTCATGGGCAGATCTCTATGTGATGGATGGATGGCAAACGTGAGGTGTGTGGGAAGGGAGGATGCTCTGAAACCAGCTGCGTTTAAGAAGATGTTTGGCAAAGGCAATTCTTCTCCTTTGGTGCTGTTTGTTTGTTTGAACCAACGTTGCTGCTGTGGCTGTGGCTGAGGGTCTGTGCTCTGGGTGCTCAGCTCCCGCTGGGGCAGAGCAGAAGCCCTTGGCAGCGCTGCCCACGGGGGAACTGGCTCACCCATTCATCACCCTGCTGGCGTCTGCCTCGGCTCTAATTAGAATTAAGCAAAGCTACTGTATTTTTCATGCCAGTTTGGATTTGGTTATTGTTTCATCACGTCCTGAAGGATGTGTAACGCCAGCGTTGAGGACTGTCCCTGTGCAAGGGCAGGGCAGCGCTTCCCCACAGCCTGGCCTCAGCCCAACAGCAGGCATCAGCAGGGCCAGGGGCTCCATGTGTCCCTCCTGGGAGGATGGAGCTGCGAGGCAGCCCGGGCTGGGTGCTGCCGCCGGGCTGGCTGGAAACCTGCCCAACAGACGGGGGTTTTAGCTAAAAAAAGATGTAATGGGGATTGTGATCTGTCTTCCTCAAGTGCAATTAGAAATGCAAATGAAGGTTTTGATGTGAAAGCGGTGACAATCCATGACTGGTGGCTAGATGAGCACGGTGCTTTTGTTCTGCGGCTCATCTCCTCGCCAGGCTGCCAGGGCTGAAAGAAACGTTCCCCTTGGGTTTGGATACACCCAAAAGAGCCACAAATAGCTGTGGGGTTGGTCGGTGGCTGCAGCTCACACAGGAGCATCCTGCGAGCATCACGCTGCAGCCAAACGAAGCCCATGGGAGTCCTTGTGGGAGCTGTTCCCTGAGGCCAAACGAAGCCCATGGGAGTCCTTCTGGGAGCTGCTCCCTGAGGCCAAACGAAGCCCATGAGAGTCCTTCTGGGAGCTGCTCCCTGAGGCCAAATGAAGCCCATGAGAGTCCTTCTGGGAGCTGTTCCCTGAGGCCAACTNCATCACGCTGCAGCCAAACGAAGCCCATGGGAGTCCTTGTGGGAGCTGTTCCCTGAGGCCAAACGAAGCCCATGGGAGTCCTTCTGGGAGCTGCTCCCTGAGGCCAAACGAAGCCCATGAGAGTCCTTCTGGGAGCTGCTCCCTGAGGCCAAATGAAGCCCATGGGAGTCCTTCTGGGAGCTGCTCCCTGAGGCCAGCTCCCTCCAGGGCTGCTCTCCCAGGTGGCACAGCTCCTTATCAGCCCAGTCTACAGAGATGTAAGGGAACTGCTGCAATCGTAAGTAATCAGCCCAGTGGGAAACCTGTTCTCAAACAGCCCTGGAGAGGGAGTGAAACGGCCAAGGGATGTGCAGAGGCTGTGTTTATAATCACAGCTTTTTATGACCCAATGAAACTTTCATTGGGAGGTAATGCAGAAGTTCCCCGGGTGCATCCTGCTGTGCTGCACAAGAGTCATCATGTGGAAGTCTGGAAATCAGGGGGTTTGTGACAGTATGGTAAGGTAATTCTCACAGAGGCCAGTCTTGGAGACTGCTGCCTAGAGCCTCTGCGCTGGGTTTTGGGAAGGCAGCTGCAGGCAGACTGCGGGGGCTGTGGCAAGGTCTGGTCTGTTCCACGAAACAAAGAAAAGCAATTTTTGAGTGGGAAAGCTCCAGGGGCAGAACTCTGCATTGCCCAGGCCATGCTCCTGCAGCGGGATCCTGCTGTCCTGGTGCTGCTGGCTGCCATGCAGCTGCCTGAAGTGTGGCTGATGCAATGACATCACATGCAAAATCCCCCTGAGCACCTGTCAAAACGTCCAGTGGGGTTTGAACTCTCCTGTCAATGCTGACATGCTGGTGGTGTGTGCCTCTAGCCTGGAAGTGGGGACGACTTCTGTTCCTTGCCTCTCACCAGTGCCCAGTGCTGCTCTGCATGAGTACAGAGGGCAGGTCCCTTCCCTGCAGGGAGCTGAGGGAAAGCTGCTGGTGTAGAGGCACCTGCAGTGCAACACAAGGCTGCTGAGGATGGGTTGTGCTGCATTTTCCACCCCAGAGCCAGGTTGGGTGCTGGTTTTGCTGCCTTGCAAGGTGCTGGTGGGGTCTCCTCCACAGGTGCCCAGAGCAGCTCCCATAAGAAGGCTGTTGTCAGCCCAGCCTGGGTGGCCACTGGCAGGAAGGGGCTGTTTCTCCACATTGTTTTATCTGGGCCTCTCAGTTGCAGAAGGACAGGGAGCTGCTGGAGAGAGTTCAGCACAGGGACACAACAATGATTCAGGGAGTGGAGCATCTCCTTTGTGATGAGAGGCTGAGGGAGCTGGGGCTCTGCAGCTTGGAGGAGACTGAGGGGTGACCCCATTAATGTTTACAAGTGTGTCTGGAGACATCCCAACCCAGCTGAACAGTTCCTGTGTGCCCTGCTCTAGGTGCTGCTGCTCTGGCAGGGGGGGGTTGCCCTGGATGAGCTTTCCAGGTCCCTTCCAGCCCTTGAGATTCTGTGGTTTGTTTTATCAGCACTCCAGTTGTTTTGGTGAAAGCTTTGTCAGGAGTTAAGGTTGAGTTGGAGAAACACTGGGATTGTTTATGGGAAGGATGGAAGTTTGTAAAGGAAACCTCCAGTTCAATTTTTTAGGCAGGAACAGAAACTTTGCAGCTGGTGGTGGGGAAAAAAAAAAGTGTTTTCTGATGTAAAAAAGCACTGAAAGGTTCTCCTTGGTGAAGCACGAGCAGCACAGGGATGGAGGCCGTGTGCTCTGCCTTTGCCTCGTGCTTACCAGCTGATGCAGCCGCGTGTCCTGTGCAGTGCATATTGTTTAGTTAACGGAGGGCGGGGGGATATCACAAGCCCAGGCTGCTGCTGAGGTCTGAGCACGAGGAAGGCAGGAAAACCAGCCCTGCCATCTTAAAACACCGACAGAGCCTGAGAGAATTTGTGTGCAGCATATTGGTATTATCAAAAACACGGGTTTAGCTGGCAATCAGCTTAAACGTAATGAAATTAAAAAGATGCTAATTGGTGTTTGCCCAGTGGAAGGCTCTGCTTTGGTAGAGTGGCATGGCAAGGAGTGGAAACAGCATCTGCCTGCAGCAAAGAAGCTGAAGCCTCAAGCCAGACTTGGCGTAACGTCTCAAAGTCGCTTCACTTTAAGGATGCCTAGAGCACCCTGCTCTTCTGAGTTTGGCTCTTGGCTTTATTTTGAACCCCAGGGTGGATGTGACAGCTCCTGGGATGGGGGCTGACGGAGATCACAGAAGGGTGAAGACAGAAGGGTGAAACCAGATTTACTTGAGGAGACACTTGAGTGGGTTGTTTAATGAGTGACTGTCACTTTCCTCAGGCCTTGGCAAGCAATTGGTGGCACTGAGAGGCACAGGGAGCCTGGCCAGAGGCTGGTGCCTGAGCCTGGGCTGCCCCGGCACCGCAGCACCAGCCCTCCCTGGGCCCATCACGTGTGCCTCGTTCCAGCAGCTCAGCATTGTCATGACACAAAATGAGGTTATTCGGAGGGTTTGGTCTGGAAGTGATTATCTTGTTCAGGGAAATGAAATAAATCCCATCTTTAAATACATATCTCTTGGGCAGAGACTGTAAGCCCTCTGAAGCTAAGCGGCTTGAGTTAAGGTGCTCTGTGGGATCTGCCAGGGTGGAACACCACCGTCCCTTTCTGTCCCCTCCCTGGCCCTCCCCTGGCACCTGACGGGCACAACTGGTGACCAGCACCTGGGTGACTGTGACCTGGGCACGTCCCCAGGACCGAGTCCCAGCACGCCAGCTGCTGGCTGCAAAAGCAACTCTCCAGAAGCACAGAGCCAGAGGTAAAAACGCATCTTGAAATACCCCCAGCGAGGCCGAGGCTGTGTGTCCATCAGGGAGAGGAGTAACCCCAGCTTTGTCACTTTTGCTTTGGGCTCTGGAATGCAAAGCCAGGCTCCAAAAGCTGTGTGGGTGCTCATCCAGCGTGGGGCTGCCCGTGCTGCCAGGCACAGCCCCGGTGACCAGCACCATCCAGCAGCACCCCTCCAGGCCCATGGGGACAGGGTGTCCCAGGAGAGACACGTTGCTGTGAGCCACCCCAGAGCTCGTGCCCACAGTGACATGCTCTTTTCTGGGTGTTAAACAGCGTCTGTGATCTGTCATGCTCGCTGATGACGTGTCAGGAAGCTCTCTCAAAGCTAAACCTGTGTCTGAGGCAGAGCCTGGAAGGGGTTAATTCAGGGAGTTACTGCTGAGCTTTCTGACTTCCACCCCACAGATCCACTCTCCCTCCTTCCCTCCAAACCCAAGGGGTCTGTCTGCCCCAAACCTGCACCCCGGGGTGAGCCCAAGGGGAGTCTGTGGGTCTGCTGTGTGAGTGACTGTTAATCATCTTCTCAAAATCATCCCTAAGTAACTTCCTTGCCTCTGAGACAATGCTTTCCACCCTCAAGGAAATGTGCTGAGTAAGCGTTAATGAGCCAGGAGGTAAAGGAGCTGCAAAGAGCTTGTCAGAAGCTGTTCCTCCTGTCACCCAGAGGGGTGGGTGGGCTTGGGCTGGCTGCCAGCTGCCCACCCAGCCCCTCTCCATCCCCCTCCTCTGCAGCATGGGGAGGGAGGAGGAACCAGAGCGTGCCCCCCCGCCACAGGGGAGGAGACCCAAGGTTTGTCACACTGAGTTTAAAACCGGCCATCGTTGTCACCCCAGTGCCTCCAGCTCCTCTTGCCACTGCTCCCGAGCAGGAGAGGCTGGGGGGTCCTGGGAAAGCCTGGGGGGGTCACAGGAGAGGCTGGAGGGTCTCCAGCCCACACCCCAACTCACACCCCAAGCGAACAGGGTCCTGGGCAGCCTGGGGGAGGGGATCTCCGGGGGTTCCCCCACCCTCACCCCAGCCCTCCTGGGAGTCTCAGGGCAGATTTTGGAGAGGGGAACGCGCAGGGACCGTTTCCCACCGGCTTGTGCAAAGCTGGGGAAGGGACGTTGAGTCACCACGTCCCCAGCCATCACCCACCTGCCCCCTCTGCCCCACCACCCACTGTCTCCCCGTGGGCTGCAGCCGGGACATGCCAAACCTCTGCTCACCGCCCCACACCCCCTGCCCTCCCCTGGGGCTGCCCTGCTGGGTGGCAGCGATGGGCTGAGGTGCCGGGGGAGGGGGGGGGAATGACTCCAAGCCACCCCCATCCCCGAGGGTCCCGGGGCTGCCCCTGCCCTGCGTGGGGGTTGGGGGGGGGGGGTGGGCTCAGGGCTGTGGCAGCGGCTCAGCGCAGTGCTCCCTGTTCCCACTGCAGCAAAGAGCCGGGGGCTGCTCCAAACACTCTGCGATGCTGAGGGGAGAGGGGTTGAACCCCGGCGGTGCTGCTCGGGGTGTCACCAGCACGGCAGGAACGTGCTGAACGCGATCCCACCGCCACGCTGTAGCACAGCGGCATTTCTTCACCCCCCCCCCCCCTTCCCTCCCCATCATTAGCCCGTTGCGTTCGCCGCAATAATTGGTCGTTTCGCTGGCTGAGCGATGCCGGCGGCTCTATTGTAACGGGAAGCGTCATCCCGGAGCTGTCACTCAAGAGGTCGGTCCCGTACGGGGCATCCCGGAGCCACCGCAGAGCCCCCGCGGTCATGGGCGGGCGGTGAAGGCTGTGCCGGGCAGCCCCTGATCGCGGGCGAGCCTCGGGGCCGGCTGGAGAGGGGATAAATGCTGCCTCGGCATCGGTCAGCGCTCCGAGCAGCGATTTGGAGCGAAGCCCTGCAGCGAGGCAGAGAAGGCGGCGGCTGGATGCGGGGAGAGCGCCTGACTGCATGGATGCTTTTTGTCTAAGCAGCGGCGGCGAACGTTGCGACGGGAGATCGGAGGGAGAGAGCTGAGACCTGCGCTTGCCATCGCTTTGTCAAGTTCGGGGCTTCTCTAGTCCTGGCAGCTGTCCTTGGAGACCCTTCTCCATCCCGGAGACCCTCTCCATCCCGGTGTGAGGTGAAGGGGAGCAGCACCCAGCAGCAGCCCAGCTCTCTCGGCGACCCTCTGCATCCAGATGCAAGGTGAAGGTGGGCAGCTCCCAGCAGCAGCCCCGGTGTGCCGGGCAGCCCGTGCCCTGGCCGGTGGCTGACGGCGCTCCGCGGGCGCGATGCAAGTGTCCATCGCCTGCACGGAACACAACTTGAAGAGTCGAAATGGTGACGACAGACTCATCAGCAAGCAGAACACCACTACTCCGAACGTAGTGAATGCAGCCCGGGCAAAATTTCGGACAGTGGCTATTATCGCTCGCAGTTTGGGGACATTTACCCCTCAGCACCACATTTCACTAAAAGAATCCACGGCAAAGCAAACGGGCATGAAATATAGGTATGGTCACCCTATTGCTCTTTGTCTCGTTGCAGCGTGATAGCTCTTTACTTTGCCTCTAAAGAATTGCCTGCCTGGGTGCAGCCGTTTTTTGCAGAGGAGCTCTCTGCTGAGGTTATTAATAGATGTTGAAAGTTGTGCATAGCTGAGCAGCATTCGGGTGTGGAGGCTCTTGCAGACCCGTGTCTTTGTGGGTTTTGCACGCCAAACGTTTGCCCGGGTAGAGGAGACACAGCGCTGTGAATTTATGTGGGTTAAGATGGTTCCTGTGAAGCCCTCGGTATAACTTGTGTTGGTACTAATGAGCAGAAAAATCAGCTGGTGAAGCGTGTTGGAGGCTGGATGGGAAAAGTTCCTTTGCAGTGTGTGGCGTGGAGCGGAGGGAAGCGTCCGCCTCGGGTGCCGTCTCCTCACGGTGATGGCTTACTGACTTTTCACCTGCCTCACTTAGTGAAGATGAGATCAAAGGCAGCTGTAGGTGAAATGCAGGGAAATGAAATGCAGTGTTCTTATAAAATATCTCATGCATCTGACAGAGCTGTGTCCCTCCTGACCCGGGCAGCAGAGACAACGCATGGCTGCGACTTCGGTCTGAAGGGCTCGGTGTGGGCAGCTCATGAGCTTCTCTGTCGTGCCTTTAGCTGAAAAGGAGAGGCATTTGTATGACTTTGAAAGTTGGCTTTCGCCTGTTCAGCCGCTCATGGGTGATGACATTGGGACTGGGCAGGGGGAACGGCCTGGGATGCTCTGCACTCCTTGCCGACGGCAAAGGGGCTGCCCCCACGAGCAGCCCGGTGCTGGCAGCTGGCAGGAAGGGTAGGGCAGGCCAAGGGAGGGCTGTGAGGGGCACAGGGCTCCAGACAACTTCAGCTGTAGCTGCTGGCAGCCCGTGGAATGCTGGCTGAGGCTCCCACGCAGCAGCCGCCCGCGCTCCGGGGCAGTGGCTCGGGGTGAGGGGGCAGCTTTGTGGTTAAGCTCATTGTCTGCTCCGTGGGACTGCTGCAAAGCCAAGCTGGCTTGAGCCACCGTGACACGGCATCCAAGTGTGCGTGCAGCTCACCCAGGGCTGGGCTTGGGCAGTCCCTGAGTTCTGAAGATGTCACAGTTAACTCTCCAGGAGCCGCATGGCTGGGGCAGGTGGGAGGTGGATGAATAGGACACTCAGATGTAACGTGGTGTGAGTTGCCTGGACATTTGCTAAGTCACAGGGAGGCTTTGCTCGAGCAGAAGCCCGGCCTTTCCAACCCCTGCTTCGTGTCCTTCAGTGTGACCAACTTTCAGCAGGAGCATTGCACACTCCCGCCGCTTGCTCCCGCCACCACTCAGGCTGTGCTCCCACAGTGAGCCTGCAGCAGGAGCAGAATGCTGGTTGTTATCTCCCAGAGCCCAGTCCTGGCCCAGCAGGGTGCTGGGGGCAGTGTTTGGGGGCTGCAGGCTGAGCAGTATCAGGGGATGGCAGCGGGTCCTACCCAAAGAGAGGCAACTCTCAATAATCAGTGTAACGTGTCCTTTAACCAGACACCCACCGGCCATCGGTGGAGTAGGGGCTGGTGGAGTGGTGCCAGCCAGGAGCTCCTGTCCAAGGACCTCTCTGCCTCAGTTTCCCCCATAAGCACGTCTGTGGGAGACGTGTCTCTGATCACATCACTCAGAGACATGAGCTGTTAGCCGGTGCTGGCTTCTGCTCCTTATTCTTACGGACAGCACACACTGATTGCCGGCGGTTAGAAACCTCTGCTGATGCCCCACCAGCTCCTGGCGCTGCCGGTGTGCTGACACGCCAGGGAATTGCCATTCTTTGCTGCCCACACGACACAAACTCTCCTGCAGCCTCCAAAGCTAGGCCTTTGTGAATCCTTTCTAGATGAGGTTTCAATAGGGAGGGTGGAATTCTCTTGCTGGCGCTCGGCACAGCCCTGACGGCTCCGGCTGCCCGACACCTGGGGAACTGCATCAGGAATAGCAGCTCCTTGGTGACAAGGCTGATGTTTTATCTTTATGACTAATCCCTGTTTCTGCTCCCAAAGCTCTCCGTATCTAGAGCTGACTTCTCCCCCCAGAGAAGCGGCGAAGGGGGATTTGGAGGAAGAGCTGACTAAAGCCCCAGGCTCAGCTGCGATGCTGCTGAATCGAGATCACCTTCAGTTAGGGAAGATGCCTCCCAGCGGCACCGGAGCTGCTGTTTCGTGTTCATCTCTGGGGCTGGTCCCTCGCTCTGAGGGAAACCCAGCTCCTGGAGAAGCCAAAGGCTTTTCCCAATGGCTGTCACAGCAATCCTGTAAAGTCCTCAGCTCCCTTACATTTGAAGCCAAAGTCCTTCCCAGTTCATTTTCTGCTCGAGCGACGTCCCTGATGCTCAGCGTGTGCTGTGCTGCTTAAAGTGACGTGCCAGCTGAGCTGCTCCTTGGTGGAGGCTTAAAAATAGGGGGACCCACTCCCCTCTGTGAGCCCGAGTGCCTCCCTGCTCGCCGCCTCCCCCGCTGCCCAGCCCTCCCCGTGCCACTGACGTTATGTAAAAGGGAGAGACGGTGACTGTGACAGGGGAGGGGGCGGGAAGGGAGCCAGCTCGGGGGGCTTTTCATCCACAGACATGTTTCTGGACCCGTTCCAGCTCAGAGGCTGAATCAGAGCAGGAAAGACAAAGTTTATGGGAGTAAATGTGCTGATCGGGGAACATCTGCAAACACGAGGCCTCAGGTGCGCTCCTGCCTGAGTGACTCCCTGCTTTGTGTTTGCTTAAAGGGCATTTTGCATCCTCCCCTTGGACTGTGGCTCACACATCACCCCGTAGCCATTGTTCCCACATCCATTGCTCTCACAGCCGTCACCCCATAGCCATCACCCCTGCAGTCATCACCCCATAGCCATCACCCACAGCCATCACCCCACAGCCTTCATCCCATAGCTATCACCCCACAGCCATGCTCCCACAGCCATCACCCCATAGCCATCACCCACGGCCATCATCCCACAGCCATTGCTCCCACAGCCATCTCCCCCTCAGCCATGGCCCTGCTGCCAGCACTGTGCAGAGGGCAGACAGGGAGAGAGGCTCTTCCCTGGTGCCCGTTGGCCTGCTGCCGCTGGGACCCGTGGCTAAGCCTGCTCAGAGGCTCAGGGGGGCATCTGGGATCATTTCCAGCCTTTACTTGCCCAGGATGCATTTGCAGTGCTTGGTGTGGAGAATGGCGATGTGCTGCACCGCTGCTGGAAACAAAGGATGCGTTCTTGCATCCCTCTGGTGTGCAGCATGCCAGGAGGGCTGGCAGCATGGTAGACTGGGGCTTTGCTTGCTTTGGACCATCAGAAGGTCACAGCCTGGGTTCTTCTCCCTCCTAAAGAATGATCAGCCCAATTCAAGCTGCCGCTGAGGTGGATCCAGCCCTGGCCCTGCTGTGGGGAGCTATTTGGAGTGTGCCACGGCTACCAGAGAGAACTTGTCAAACCAAGGCTTGTACCAACCTCCTCTGCTGTCCCTGGCAGCATCCCTCCAGAGCATCCCAGCTCCCTGTGAGCCCAGGCCGTGTGTGGGACGTGGCAGAGAGCTCGGCCGGGCAGGACTCGGGGCTCAGCTCCGGCTCCAGCCTCTGCGCTGCCAATTCAGCAGTTCAAAAATAGCCCTTGATGAGAGCTGTGCCCGCGCATGGGCACCAGGGCCCCAGCTCAGGGGCTCAACTATCTATTTGTGCTCACAAATAATTGGTGGTGGCAGCTTTGGCCATTAACTCCAGCACGAGCCTAAACAAAAACCCTGTGTCCTGCAGAGGCAAGCTGCTGGAGATAACGGTCTGTGCTCCTCAGCCTGTGACCAGCACAGAGCCTGGGGCATGATGTGAGAGGCCAGCACGAAACACATCGCTCCCACCTGAGGCAAGACACCCCAGCCCCTCTCACAAGCTCCTCAAGGCCACCATGCAACACTGGCACTGCTGCCTGTGCCCCTGCAACCCCGGCACTGCTGTCTGTGCTGCAGAGGTCTCTGAGGTCAGGGGTTGGTGTTGGCTGTGGGAGCTGGAACAGCCTGTTTGGGGAGAGCAGCCTGGGAACCTCACCCCTGCTGGGCCAGGCCCGTGAGCTGCTGGAGGGGCAAAGTGCTTCTTGCAGTCCCTGGGCACTGGGTGTGCAAGGATTGCGTGCTGCATTCGCAGGCTTTGGATCAGCTTTGGCAGCCAAAGCCTTCTCCTGGGCTCTCCATGGCACTGCAGTGCTCAGCACCAGCTGCTGCTGCCCAGGGCAATGTGTTGCATGACCAAATGCCACAGGGGGTCTCGGGCAGACCCATGGAGCTGCTGCCTGTCCGCTCCCGTCTCCCAGCCCAACGGGTTCACCTCAGGGACGTGGGTGTTGGTGCTCACAGCGAGCCTGATGCAGGGTGGCCTGGTCAACCCTGCACTTGGGATGTTTTGTGGCTGGCTGCCTGGGTGCTGCTGCTTGCCAGGCTGCAGGCTGTGGGACCTTCCAGCCCTGGCCATGTTCCAGCCGAGGTCATTACATCCTGCCAGCTCAAGAATTCATCAGCACTTGGAAGGCATTATTCGTCCCTGCATGCCTGAAATTGTGGGTTGTCGTCGAAGTGCATTAATGAAGAGCTGCTAATGCATGGCGTGGCGGCGGGGGGGGGGGGGGGG
>WBNH01001869.1:0-10789 GCA_013401255.1 Urocolius indicus | reverse complement strand
TCCAGTGGGATGCCTCTCTCCCCTCTCCTGGAAAGGCAGCCACGGTGTGACTTAGTCAAGGTCAGAGCTGAGCTCTTTTGGCTCTGCACATCAATTGCAGACATTAAAAGGCACAATACATACACTACAGCACAAGGAATTCCTCATCCCACTTCTTCTGCCTGGCAAACATAATTAACAAGTACAGAAGTCTCCATCCTGTGGCTAACTCAAACCTTCCTGGTGCTGGGGGCTGGCAGGTCCCAGCCTGGAGGGGAGCGATGCTGTTGAGCACCGGGCCAGGGGGAGCAGAGCAAACCTGCTCCTGGGAGTCACCCACAGCCATTCCCCCTCCCTGGAGAGGTGCTGGCACAGCTGCTGACTGCCTGCAGAGCACAGAGCCCTGCAAAGAGCCAGAGCTGCGTCTGAGGCGTGCCATTAGCATCAGGAAAACGACTTTCGCCTCCTTGCACTCCTTTGAGCACACCCCGGGTGACCCGTGGGCTAGAAGCAAAAGCTGCAGTGCTTTTATTAGAGTGCAGATTTCTTCTGTGGTATTAATAACAGTAGAACTGCATTGTGGAGCTGACTTTGTGTGCAGATCCCACGCTCTACGGGGGGCTCACGGGAAGCAGAGCGTTGTTCTGGTGGGAGAAGACCCTTAAGCTCAAGTCCAGCCTCTCACCTCAGTCTGTGGGGAGATGCATGGGTCAGTTTGGGAGCAGAACATGAAGCTGCTCTGCATTTCAAGGGGTGCAGGGGAAAGCAGATATTTCTCTGCAGCATCTCACTAGTGTCTTCTTCCTCCCAGCGTCATCATACCGCGAGCATGAACCCTAATAACTGCCTGGTGTATTTAGGGATCCGTGGTTCGTTTAAGCCTTGCTTGCAATTACAAGTAGTTTTAAGCACTCCCATGCAAATGGCACAATTATTTTGATGTAGAATTACAGATGATTTCAGCAGCTCCCCACATCAGGTTGGTTTTTCTGGCTCATCACCCCATCGGCATTTTATTGCTGTCAATTAAGAACAATCCAGTGAGCAGAACAGACTGATGCTGAGTTCACAGTGGTTGCTTTCCCCAGGACTGGGGCTCGTAGTGACTACAAAGGAGGGAGGAATAACTCAAAGACAGAGGGGTGGGGGGGGAAAAAAGGAACCAGTTGAGTAAACAAAATCTGTGCTGATTTGTGCTGCTCTCCCATCCCTAATGGCTCCCCAGGAGGCTGTTGGGGGGGGGGGGGGAGGCCCTGGGGGCTGCACTTTTCTCATTACATTGATGCAAAAGCCACTTTTAACACTGAGATGCTAAAACCTGTGTAGACAAAGCGTGCTTGGGGTGTGAGTACACCCAGTGTGCTTGGGGTGTGAATACACTGTGTAAAAGCTCTACAATGATGGCACTGCATGGAGTTTCTCACAGGTGTACTCACTCCCTGGCTTTTGTGTCTTCAGTCACTGAAGACTTTGCAGGTGTGTGAGTGGAGTGGAAGCACTGGAGAAGTTATTCCCTCTCCCAGGCTTCAGATAAAGCAAAGTTACCTTTTAGTTTGTAAAGCAGGGGAGGGGTGCTCCCTGCCCCACTCCCTGCTCCCCCGCATGCAGCAAAGGGATTTCTTCTGCTCAGGGTTTCTCCTTCTCCCCCTCTACCTGGCAGACCCGGCCAGCCCAGGTTGTACCTCCTACAGCAACGTTACTTAATTGACAAATGGCTTTTTGTTGTTATCTCTTGAGTGTTCTAATATTTCTAATCTCATCTATTAGAGGCTTTGGAAGAGTCTGTCCAGCAGCTCAGTTGTGCTCCTTCCCGTGAGGTCCAGCTCAGGGGGGAACACGCGGTCGGTCAGCGCAGAGGGGGCTGTTGTCCAGAGGAGCAGCTCAGCATCCCCTCTGCCCAGATGCACTGGGACAGTCCCCTCGTCCCTGGCAGCTGTGGTGTTCAAGCTGCTGCTCTTCCCCAGCGCAGTGTTGGAGGTGCTGGGTTGCCTGTCCTGCTGTCTGAGTCGCCGTGCTGGGGGCACTGGAGGGGACACAGCAACAAGCCAGGGCTTGATGTGCCACCAATTCTCACCCCCTGAGAGAGAGCAGTGTGCTAAGGAGGCCAAGATTGCATTCAAGGACAAGTGGTGTTGTAAAGAACACGCTTTTCCTGTCGCTTTAGCTCAGCAGAAGCAAACTGATGGTGTCTGAAGGAAGCTGTTGAGGGACGCAGCCGTACCGTGGTGATGAGCCCTGGGCAGTGGTGTGAGGGCCCTGCACCCAGAGCCTGCTGTCCCGGGGCAGAGGTGGCTGGTGCCATCCCCTGGCACAGGGGCAGCACAGGGCAACTCCTTCCTGAGAGGCATTTTCCCTTTAAAGCCTGCAAGGCATCGTTAACCTAAGGCTGAAGTGAATGGGATCGGGGCTGTAATGCAGAGAGGCTGCTGGCTGAATTGCTTGTGAAGTTTAAGGTGTTTCGGGTGTATTGTTTTAGCCTGGCTGCTTTGGCAAAATCCAGTTGGAGTTTTGAGCACTCTTGTTTTTATTTTCAGACTAAGGTTACAAACCACCATCTGGGGAATGGTGTTGTTAGGGAGTTAAACCTCAGTAAGGAAAAAGCCGTGACTCGGTGTTAGCCAGGGGCTTAAGCCTGTGTTAAGGTGACATTTTTCCCTGCCACAGGTCAGTGGGCATCTCCCCCTGAGCATTGCCGTGGGACAGGGGTGGCTCCAGGAGCTGCTTCCACAGCTCCTGCTCCAGCAAAACTTCCACATGGCTCAGTATGTGGAAAATATCCAACAAACCCCCGTCTGGTGGGGAGTGGTGGTGGGGACCGACCCGATGTGCTCAGCATGGATCTTGCCCGTGTGCAGGGACAGGCCGCGTGTGCCAGGCCCTGGCGCTTGGCTGTGGCACATCGCCTGTGCCATAGCGACGTCTCTGTGTGCCATCCACAGCTGTGCTGAGGATGCAGCCAAGAAACACACCCAGCCCCCCAAATTGAAGGGGGTCCAAGCTGAAGAGAGGCACCCCCGCAGCCAGAGGCCCCACAGGCACAGGAGAGGAGCTGGGAAGCATGAAGGGAGCTGAGGAACGGGGGCTAGATGCTGTTTAGGCAGCCCCTTATCCCCCTCACACTGCCCATGCTTGGGTGCTGCCCCTCCTGCTGCCCAGCATCCACCTCCTGCCTTTCAGCTGATGGATTCTGCCTTGTTTTGCCTCTGCAGCTATTCTTCTCCTGGCAGGGGTTTTCCTCCTATTTTCTCTCCTTGAGCTAATGCTGAACGTCACTGCTGGGGACAGCCACCGACCTCCCACCCCCGTCTCAACTGCAGCAGAGACTACAGGGCAGGGCAGCCCTTCAGCTGGCCAGATTTTGTGGTCAGGAATCACCATTCTCCCATTGCAAGGACCAAGGGTTTAAGCCCCATCGTGCCAGAAGCCGTTTCCTAGGCAGAGTGTGGTGCTGGCGTGAGGTGGGTGAAGGCATCGGCGGGAGGCAGCGCCTGTGGCTGGAGCAGAGCTGCTCCTTTCATTTCTGTGGCATTACCCACACGTGGAGGAGAAGTTGCACGTGCCCAGGCACCAGAGCTTGCCCAGCCTGTGCAGGTGTGCCAGCAGCACACGGACCTCCTGCGCTCTGTCAGCTCTGCACGAGTAAAGGGGTGTCAAATGCACAAGGCAGTGGGAAGCGGTGGCCTTGCACCACTGCAGTGACTGCTAGCACAGGTGGCAGCTCAGGGGACGCTGCTGGGCGGCTTGTCAAGTGTTTTGTTCACAGAATGAGAGGCAGAAAGCATTGTTTTTTCTCTCTTCTCACCCGCAGCACATAGAGACGAGCTCCTGCCGTTGGAGCTGGCTAGAGGGGCAGCTGCTGATTGTCTGTAAACCCGCAGGTCCCGTCGAGCTGACGAAGCAGAAGGAAATCCAGCTTCAAACGCAGGAGAGCAGCCCGGTTCATGAAAGCAGAGAGTTAACACTTCCATCTTGCCTCACCCTCGGCTCACGGCAAGACTGAGCCGTGCTGGGGGCTGCTGCAGCCCAAGGGACCGTGACAAATAGCACTGAGGTGCCTCTGAGGTGTCGGGAGGAGCGGAATGTCTTCTCCTTGGAAGAGGCAGGGAGGTCCTGAGCTGGATGCTGCCAGGTCACCCTTGGAAGCTTGTGAGGAGCTGTAGAGGTGGTGTGTTTTCCCAGAGCACTTGGAGTGTCTTTGCACTGTACCCCTGCTGCTCTCTCTCCAAGGCCATGGCCATGCCTCTGTGTTTGTGCCTTGGGGGAGGTTCAGAGGAGCGAAAGCCCTGCAGATGCAATGGGTGCAGGAGGGGTGGGTCTCTCCCATGTCACAGCTCCAGGGCTGCTTGAGGCAAATGTCACCCACAACCTGGACAGTTTTGCACTAGGAAGGTTGGGAAAGGCTCGGTGAAGGTGGAGACGAGAGCTCAAGGGGATGGCCCCACTCCTACCCATCCCGCGTTGCCCTGTGTCCAGGGGAGCCTGCAGACGTTCTCCTGCTGTGAGCCCCTTCCCCATGGGGCAGGGATGGGGGGGTCCCACCCCACCCTGCTGGGTAGAAGTGGGGGGATGTGGAGCGTCCCAGCTGCCCCTCGTTGCCCATGTTGGCACAGGCACCGCGTGGGCTGGAGTCTCGCTTCGCTGGGCCTGCAGGGCAGCTTCTCCGGCAGGAGGGGGCCAGGAGGAGGCTCCTTCACCATCACCAGAAGCAGTGATGGGTGAGGGGCTCCCAGGGTGGGAAGGCAGCAGAAGCACCGAGGGCCAGGATGTTTCTGAGGCCGTTGGGCACTTTGCTGTTGCTCACTGTGCAGGTGAGGGGCAGAGGGCAGTTGGAGAGGGTCTCTGCTCCCGTCAGGGCTTTGTTGTTACTCCAAACAGCCTCTTTTTTTTTTTTTCAGGGAACAAATTACATGTTTGATTCACTTTCTGTGCAGAAAGGAGCAGTTCTGGAGCACTCATGGGGATGTTTCTAAGCAACGTTGTTTTCCCACCACCAGCTTCAGGAGCAGGGACTTGGGGTGGGTTTTCACATCTCTGTAGCAATAAGGCAAACGATCTGCAGGGTGCACACGGACAACTCGAGTCATGGCTTCCCCTTTTTGCTTGATAGCTGGTGGGGGCTGTGTCCCCACGGCCCTGAGGGTGTGTGGGGTGTACAAGGAGGGCTGTGCCAGGCTCAGGGTGCCCCACAGTCACAGAATCCCAAGGGCTGGAAAGGGCCTGGAAAGCTCACCCAGTGCAACCCCCCTGCCAGAGCGGCAGCACCTAGAGCAAGGCACACAGGAACTCATCCAGCTGGGGATGGGATGTCTCCAGAGAGGGAGATTCAACTCCATGCTGCAGCAGAGCAGGAGGATGGCCATGAACACACCTGCAGGCAGGTCTCTGCACATGCAGATGCTGCTGCCTCTCCCAGGGACTGGCTCTGTGCCCTTCCCAATGCCCCCTGCTCCATCCCAAGTCCCTCTCTCCTTCTCCTGCCTCCTTTCCCCGCTGTTGCTCTCTGTGTGGCGTTGGGATCATGGAGCAGTGCCTGGGGAGCACTGGAGTTTGCCTCCCCTACACCCTCCCTCAGGCTGAGGCCATTGTGGGCCACGACCCCCACTCACCAGCATCCCCCTCCCTGGCAGCCCTCGGGGCTGGTGCACTGGGGTCTTGGGAGTCACCTGCCATGGGGCTGCCAGGGATGCCTGACCCACACATGAGCCATCCCCTCAGCACCATCTTTGGTTGGCTTCTGTGGGCAAACCACCAACACAGGGCAATTCAGATGGGGTTGGAACAAGCAAAAACCAGCATTATCTGGTTTCTGTGGAGCTCTCCTAAGCCTGATGATGCTTCTGTGGGTGTGGAGTCAAAAATGTTTTAGTCATTGTATGTGTTATTGCAGAGATCTTATTTAAATCTGGTGTTTTTCCTTTAGAAAATCCTCTCACTCTCCTTCCTGACAGAGAGATGATAGATAAATGGATAGACAGATATAGATAGATGGATAGACAGATGGAGAGAAGGAAGGAAGGAAGGAAAGAAGGAAAGACAGATATGGTGGTTGTGCTGATCCCCTTGTGCAGGTGGGACTGTTAGGCTCAGATAAGCTTAGAGCAGGGTTTGCTCAGGACACCTCAGGCTGAAGCAAGGCTGCTCAGCAGCTTCAGCTTCCCAGCAGCATGAAAACGGGCTGATTTGGCTCATGGAAGTGACCAAACCCAAACCCCCTCTGTCCCCTTCAAACAACGACAGGCAGCAGCAAAACAAATCTCCCACCTGGATAAGCAGATAATTGCTTTGTCCCTGAATGCTGAGGAGGAGCCGTTGCAGGTGAATGAGCTGATTAAGCAGCACAGCACAGGTGCCTAGACTATAAATCCCTATCAGAAAGGTGCTGCCTTAGCTGAGGGTGCAGCAGTACAAGTGGCTTGTGAGGAGCCTCAAGCTGCTCCTGCTGTGTGGGCTGGGAAGCGTCAGGTACCTGGGAGATGCTGTGGTGGGGCTGGGAAATGAATGGTGGAGGTTGTTTTAAAGGAGGGGGTTACTCTTTACTTCCCCCTTCTTGAAGTGCAAGGAGGTTTGCTCTGCACCAGGGGTGTGTGCTGGAGTAGGTGCTGTCTCCTATTGGGGTCCTTGGGGAGGTGGGTCTGTGTGTTTTTTTGGGGTCTCCCCTTCACTGGCTGTAGCTCTGAGGGGATGAGAAAAGCCTTGGCCAGCAGAGATTGGGGTGCTCAGTGCTGCCTGGGCATGGGGACTGGGTTCACTGGTGTTTCCCTGCAGCCACTGTCAGGGCTGCCTCCAGCACTGCAGTGTTTGCTGCCACTGATGGGCTCTTACCAATGCTCCTGCACTGGAATTAATTAAAAGTGAATAATTGCAACTGCTTTCTGCTCTGTGCCACGGGGGACAGATACCATTCCTGCCATATGGTCTGGGCTGCTTTGTAGGCACGTTTTCTCCTCCACCTTCTCCCCCTTTTCCTTTAATTAAGGAGCCTGTCAGCTCTGGGAAGGCCCTGGCCCTGCTGGGTGCCGGTGGCGGAGCTGTGCTGTCCCACTCTGATGCTGTGCTGCTGGGGCTGGGGGAGGAGGTGGGTGCCTCTGGGCATGGCTTCGTGGAGGGGCCTCAATTCAATGCCTGTGGGAGGCACCAGGGGTGCAAGCAGAGGAGCTGAGTTAGGCAACTAAAGCCCCCATCCTGCAGCTGCCTGGGTGCAGCAGCTTGGTTTAGGGGGACTTCAGCTGCTGTCCATCCCAGGGAGAACTGAGGTGCTTGGCCACAAAGCAGGGGCCCTTCTCCTGCTGACCCTCAGGCTGTGAGGGTATGGGGGTGTCACGAGGGGTGCAGGGCTGTGCTGTGAGGTGTTGCATCATCCCTGCCTAGTTATAGAAACAGCACTGTGGTGATTTATTTTTTTTCCCCAGTCCTTTCTCTGGATGCTGTCTGCCAGAGCCAAGCCTCCTCCTCTCCAGAGCCCCCATGGCCCTGCTGCTCTCCAGCTTTCTTGTCTCCATGTGCCTGCTCCTCTTGGGATCTCTCTGCTCCAAGCTTATCCCACCCCACCCGTGTTTGTGTCTCTCCTAAAACTCCCCTCTTCCCCAGGCTGGGCAGGGAGGCTTTGCTGCAAGGGCAGCAGCTCAGCGTGCTGATGCTGCCCATAGCCCAGCCTAGGAGGGCAGGTCTCGCTGCTCACAGATATAGATGTGTATATATATCAGTTTTATTTGCCTTTTGGTCTTGTTCAGCTCTGGCTGCACTGTCAGCGCTTACCCTTGTGAGGAGATAACTAAAAAGCTACCATAAAAGCTCTTGAGGAGGCACTGGGTGAGTGCAAGAGGCAAAATGAGATCTGGGCAACTTTTCAGGTCTGGCCCCATCCTCACTGTGACTCAATGAGGTTTAGGCAGGGGCCAGACTGGGCACCACTGGTTTAAGGCAAAGCCTGTGCCTCTCATATGTGTGCTGCTTCTCCTCAGCTTGGTGAGGTGAGCCCTTAATGACCGTGGGATTATAATTGGCCACCCCCCCATGTACCTTGTGAGTTAATTGGGGCAGCAGCTGCAGGACAGGTTGGGGCTTTTTAGCAAGAAAAGGTTCCGTGTCATTTAAGAAGCTGGATTGAGGAGGGGAGGTCTGGAAGAGGCTTGCAAACAGCTCTTCCAGTGGAGAGGCTTTTCCTAGCAGTGTAATGGAGTGGAACTGAGGAGGCAAAAAGCTTGGGTGAAATGCTGCAGAAACTTCTGAGTGGGAAGATGCAGCAGAGTGAGTCTGCAGGGAGGTGCTGCTGGCTCTGGTGAGGGGGGTGATGGCTGCAAACAGCCAGAAAGGGCTGTCTCTGGGGGCAGGGGAGTGGTGCTGAGCCCCCTGGGCTGGAGTTTGCAAGGGGAGCCTGGCTGTTCTGAGTCAGAAGCTGAGGAGCCTGCCTCTGTGCTTTGTGCCCCTTTCCAGGCTCAGCCTGAGCCACCCCGTGCCCCTCTCTCTGCACTTTGGGGAGAGCCCATGAGCTCCAGCCTGCAGCATTCCAAGTGTATTCCTTGTCCAGAATAAGTCTGGGAAGGTGTTTCCTTGTGTTACGCTGTAATGTGCAGGTTGATGTTGATGGAGTGATGCCCGTGTGTGCCCCAGGGTGCTGCTGCTGCAGGAAGCTTGCAGGGGAGCTTGGCTGAGGCTTTGACAAGCAAAACCAGTGAGGATGGGAAGACTTTCCGTCTGACTTGTAAGCCTCCTTTCTTTGTCATCAACAGAATGTCACACTTGCAGGTAGCCAGCAACGCTCAGCAATGTTGTTCCCATCAAGTGTCCTTCCTGGAAAGATGTTAAATGGGGTTGGGGTTGCCTCACAGTCAAATTAGTCTCACTTTTCACTGCCAAACATTCATCTCAGTTTTAAACCCTGAGTTCTTGTTCTCTTTAACTGATATTAAGCTTTCAGACATGACCTGGTCTTGCTGCATAGCCACAGTACAAGGAAAGATCCCCTGGCAATGGGTCTCACCCTCCTTTGCTTCTGAGGCTCTCGGGAAACCTCCAGTGTCTTTCCTTGCCCTTTCACTGTTGAGATTTATCCCAGGTGCCTCTTGTTGCACTCTTCACTCCTCTGTTTCTCTGCACAAGTGTTGGTCCCCTCTTTTCCCTTCGTATTGCTTTTTGTCTTCTTGGTGCTGAACAAAAGAGCTCTTGAAGTCAAAAGGTGCCACCTTGGCCTTCCTCATGCCTGCAGGACCCTGGCTCCTCATGCACACCATGAGCTCTTACCCACCATTCATGTCTTTCTGGCTAATCTTTTCCTTGGCTTTGCTCACAGCACGAGCAAAATGTCTTTTGTTTTCCACATCTTTGGGGACCTGGAGGCTTTTGCAGCCCTGAGTGTGTCCCTAGGGCTGGGTGCATGTCCCTGCACTGACTGGGGTCAGCCTCTGAGCACCCATCCTGGCTAACCACTTCTGTGTAGCAAAATAACTAACTCGGGCTTATTTGGCATGGTAGTTGGAACCAAGGCATCTGCTCTGAGAGCAGTGTCTCCCATGCTTAAAAACCAAGCTCTGTGGTGGATTTTGGCTGTGTTTTTTTTCCTCTGTTTATTAATCAGCAGCTGTGGTGGGACACAGGGAGCCATGCCTCAGGCCCTCAGGTGGGGCTGGAGCTGAAGATGAGGAGTGGTGCCTCTCCTGAGAACAAGGGACATGGAATTGGGAATTAGTCACTGAAGCAAATCTGAGAGTGCTTTGTGCCCTTGAGTCACCAGGGACCAGGCAATTGCTGCCCAGGCAGAGGCTCTGCCTCTGGCTGCAGGCTGGGGACCAGGCAATTGCTGCCCAGGCAGAGGCTCTGCCCTTGGCTGCAGGCTGGGGAGGTGTAGGAGCAGCAGAGCATGGATTTTCCAGGCCTCAGCACAGCTGAAATAAGCTTCCCCCTGCAGCCCCAGTGCCCCCTCAGCTGGGCTGCTGCCTGCCAGACCATGGGGCTAAACACCCAAACTCATCCGGGGCAAAACCCCCCAGCACCAGGGTCTGGGGCTCTGAGCCTGAGGACAGTGATGGAGCAGGTGTGGTGCATGTGCAACTGTCCTCTAGCAAGAGAAGCTGATGTTCCTGGAGCAGGGATGTAGCTGGGAGGTTGGTGAGCAGCCCTGTGGCTCTGCTCCCCGTTGGGGTGCTGCTGCTGCTCGGGCTGCCCCTTCCCAGCAGGACGGTGCCATTCTCAGCTGCTGCAGGCTCCCAGCCCCATCAGGCCTTGGGCTGCCACCTTCTTTCCTTGCTGGAGCCTTTCACACGTGCTGGCCTGTTGCTCCTGCCGTGTTGGTTGGCATTCAGGAGCAGCAGCTGCTCCTGGAGGCTGCGGCGCCTCAGAGCCATGCGCCCCATCCAACAGCAAGATCCACGCTGCCTGGGGAGATGGATGTGTCCTGTGCTTGGAAAAGCCTAGTCAAAGGAAATGTCATCCCTCCCCACACACTGTTTTGGTAGCTCAGTGTATTTTTAACAACAAGGCTGAGATGCAAGCTGTGTTGTCAATGAATCAGGCAGCCAGCTCCCCGCTCCCCACCCGGCGCAAGCTGCCGGAGCCGCCACTGCTGTGGGAGCTCAGCCTCCCGCGCAGGGAAAAGGTCACCCGTGCCTCATGCCAGGCACAAAGAGCACTGGGATACCAGCAGCCCAGCCTGGGTAGGGCAGAGGGGTTGGTGTCCCCAGGCCTTTTGCTGTTGCCAGCCTTGCTCAGGGTGCTTGGCCTCGGGACAGGGCGCTGCTGCTGCGGGTGCGCTCGCTGCTCAGCCCTGCACCCAGCTGCAGAGGCTCAGAAAACAGCATCTGTGTGAGGAGGAAAG
>WBNH01001866.1:17148-31762 GCA_013401255.1 Urocolius indicus | reverse complement strand
GAAGAAATAATACCTTCTTAATAGTAAAATATAGTAAAAAAATTATAATACTTTATAATATTATCTAGAAATTAGAGTGAATATAGAGTAAAGGCCTGAAGCATACAAAAGCAGAGATAGGAAAGACAAGCTTAGTCTTATATTTTCTTCCCTCTACCCATGAGATCTTGATTAATATATCTGTTCTTCAGTTGCCATAATTATGAAATTTCTATGCCCTTGACTGAAAAGTATCAAACTAATGAAAGATGAGAGTGTAAAATACATTTTTGCATACTTTTGATTTATATGTTCGTCTGTATTCATGAAACCTTAAGAATTAGACATGGAAGAGCCCAATTAAATCATCCAGTCATCTGCCCTACTGACAGCTCTGAATAATGCCTTATATTTTCAGGTGCTGAAAATACAGCATTTACATACAGATGATGAAATATATTTTAATGAACCAGTAATAAGATTGAGTTTGTCATTCAGAAGATGGCTCACACACTGGCCTTTTGCCATAATATGACTCTTTAGTGTTGAGTTATGATCTGTGTCTTGAACTTTAGAACGAATCCCAATTAGACAGTACCATCTTCCAAATAGAAAAAAAATTAAAAATTTGCTGACCAAAAGACAGGCTACAGGGAATAAGATGGAATTTTAAAGACTTCTTGCATACCCATCAGTATGAACAACTGAGTCATGTTATTTTAAATAAGATTTTATTTTTAGATGTGGGTCTGTATGATGATTCAAATGAGGTACATGTACTCTGGTTATTACTTCTCTGTTCTCTCAACCTATTCTTATCCGGTGGCGTTCTCATGATAAACAGCAAGGGAACCACCATAACCTTGCATGCGACATTTCTGAGCAACAAGTTCGGCAAAACTCACACAGATCAGACACTGCAGGGTATACTCTAGATTGTCCTAGATCACTATCCAGGTGAAGGGCTTTACAAAGGGAAGTTCCAATGACAGCCATGTCAAAATTGAAAGAATTGAACTGGAGATTTTACATCTCATTACCATAAATGTACTCATAAAAGTACAATAACTAATACTTCTATGGCATTTCTCTACGTGAACATACTTTTTCAAAAGTAATTTTTACATGTTTGAGTGTTAGCAACATAGTGCTGTGTCAAATTGCTGGTAATAAGATTCAAGCAGTCTCTGCACCTATTTTTCTTCTCCTACAGAGCTGTAATTGTAAGCCTATCATGATTTCACTATATTTTGCTGAGCTAGACTTTTTTTCATAACAACAGAATCACAAAATCATAAAATATCTGAAGTTGAAAGGGATCCATAAGGATCAAGTCCAAATCCCTGCTCCTTGCAGGACTACTTGAAGCTAAACCATGACTAAGTGTCATCAGGTGTCACGTCAGGCTTCCTTTGTTAGCAGGTGTCAGCTTATGCAGAGTGGATTTACAAGGAAATGGCTTAGCCTCTGAATCAATTTGACACATAAAAATAATATATTAAAAGTAAAGATATGAATCATAAAGGATTGGGGTTGGAAAGGACCTTAGAGATTATTTGGTTCCAACTCCCCTGTCGTGGGCAGGGACACCTTCCTCTAGACCAGGTTGTTCAAAGCCCCATCCATCCTGACTCTGAACACTTGCAGAGGTGGGACACTCACAAGTCTTCTGGGCAGCCCCTTCCAGTGCCTCACCACCCTCACAGCGAAGAACTTTGAAGTATTATTATTTCCCCATAATAATTACTAACAAAACGCCAAAGCAATTCTGATAGGTATGTACAGTAAGAAGTCACAGACTAAGAAACAAGCTCTTAAATATATCAAGTGTATAGCCGATCTATTTGGAAACACTTTTTTTTTTTTTTTTCAGATAAGCATAATGATGGTTCCAAATTTAAGCTGTCTTTATAAAGCATATTTTTAGAATCTGTGATTTAATCAAGGCATTCTAAATTTATTGGATAATTTTTTAAACCCATGTAATTTTAACCTGATATTTTATCCTGAGGGGAAGCAAGCACCTCACAGAAATTAAGAAGCAGTGGTGTAGCATGAATGTAAGCTTTGATGTAAAAGATTAATTCCAGAAAATTAACATACACATATCCCTTAAAAACTCAAATTGCTGTTTCGCTCTGACTCAATTACTCTGAAATTGTACAGGGAAGTAGTTGAGTCACCATCTCATAGATGTGGTGCTTTAGGGACATGATTCAGTGGTGGACCTGACAATATTCAATTATGGACTCAATGATCTTAAAGATCTATTCCAACACAAATGATTCTGTGATAAATTACCTGAAGCAGCAGTTGACTATTACAGAATGCCAGTAAAAACTAGAACAGATGGTCAAATGAAGCAGAAAAAGAAGGAAGAGAAAGGAGGTGAAATGACAGTCCTCAACATCTATTGATTCATCTGAAATAAGGAGGGAAAACTCAGGTATTTTTAGTGTTTGGCTGTGGTTGAAGGAATTACTACCTTCCCATTACATTTTTTTATCTGCTTACTGATTTGCTACTTTGGGAGTTGCTCAGTTACTTACAGGAGCTGTTATTCAAGTCAAAACTCTGCTGGCAGGATTCACACGGCTCTACTCCAGCCTATCTATAGCAGATGGAGGAATCAGCTATTTTTGGCAACCATACAGTACTGATGTTTTTTCCTTTTTTTTTTTTTAAATTAAAAAGCAGTGATACAGAATGCATCTTTTATTCATAACACACTGAAGATGTGAATAAAGCTTAACGTCATTGCTTCAGAGGCNATAATTTTTTAAACCCATGTAATTTTAACCTGATATTTTATCCTGAGGGGAAGCAAGCACCTCACAGAAATTAAGAAGCAGTGGTGTAGCATGAATGTAAGCTTTGATGTAAAAGATTAATTCCAGAAAATTAACATACACATATCCCTTAAAAACTCAAATTGCTGTTTCGCTCTGACTCAATTACTCTGAAATTGTACAGGGAAGTAGTTGAGTCACCATCTCATAGATGTGGTGCTTTAGGGACATGATTCAGTGGTGGACCTGACAATATTCAATTATGGACTCAATGATCTTAAAGATCTATTCCAACACAAATGATTCTGTGATAAATTACCTGAAGCAGCAGTTGACTATTACAGAATGCCAGTAAAAACTAGAACAGATGGTCAAATGAAGCAGAAAAAGAAGGAAGAGAAAGGAGGTGAAATGACAGTCCTCAACATCTATTGATTCATCTGAAATAAGGAGGGAAAACTCAGGTATTTTTAGTGTTTGGCTGTGGTTGAAGGAATTACTACCTTCCCATTACATTTTTTTATCTGCTTACTGATTTGCTACTTTGGGAGTTGCTCAGTTACTTACAGGAGCTGTTATTCAAGTCAAAACTCTGCTGGCAGGATTCACACGGCTCTACTCCAGCCTATCTATAGCAGATGGAGGAATCAGCTATTTTTGGCAACCATACAGTACTGATGTTTTTTCCTTTTTTTTTTTTTAAATTAAAAAGCAGTGATACAGAATGCATCTTTTATTCATAACACACTGAAGATGTGAATAAAGCTTAACGTCATTGCTTCAGAGGCTGAAATGCTCACTGTTTGTGCAAATGGCTGTATGACACTCCTGTATTTCGTCTGTGAAGTAACTTGTTTCCTGAGGATTTCACTAACATCATCAACCATGATCAATGTCTCTAGTCTTTCTTTCATTACAGAAAAATGAATTCATATGTGTGTGCTGCGAAGAAATAGAAGGTAAACATTCCTATGGTCTATGTGAAAATACCTATCACATCAGCTTGAATTTAGTTTTCCTTTCTAGTGTATTTTATCCTATTTTTAACAACAACCCAGGAGAATTTAGTGAAAAATATGCGAATGAAAAACTAGATTCCCAGGGAATCAGTTTGAGTAAAAAATTAATTCTATCTATCCAAACTGTAACTAATGAACAAATGATTCGGTGAAATAAATTCCATATTTCCATTTACCACCATCTGTTATTGGCAAGATACTTTGTTTGTTCCCAGCTACAAAGCTCAAGCAAAGCATAACCAGCAAATTAAAGGAGAAAAGTGAATGTTGTGAATGCTGCAAGAAAGAAGTATGACTGCTTTTCACAGAAATGTGTATATTTGCACTTCAATGGCTAGCAGAGTTTACAAGAAATGGTAGAGTGAAGAGTTGTTACTTAGAAAAAAGTCCAAGACAAGCAAAATGGCTTTTTTGGCGTGACATTCTCTTTCATTGCAGAGAGCAGCTGCCTAAGACACATGACCAAGTCTTTTCCATTTCCTGTCTAGACCCTCCATACCTTTCTGTTGGGATCTTATTTCATTTCACTGAAATAATCAAATGGGAACAGTACTCATCTACAAGAAAGGTTGTTGCTGTTTTGATAGCTAGAATCCTTCCCTAAAGGTATTCTCAGCATTTTAAAGTGAGACTGCACTCCTACATGTAATTACATTTAGACATGCATAGAAAAAGGGTCTTGACTAGAGTATGGCAAGAGACAAAATGGTGCTTTGTCGTGAACTTGGGAGAGGGATTTTTTTTGCAGTTTCAGTCAATTTTGAATCTTTTAAATAAACATATTTATCTTAGTTCAGGGAACGTGTGGAAAAAAAAACTCGAAAAGGTAATCTGCCAGGTTTACTGAGTTACATGGAAGAAATGGGAGAGAAAGATGAGATTCACAGTCCCATGTTCAAAAATATTTTTGCTTTGAGTGCTACTGTGCAATCAGTGGCTCTGTTAGCCTTAACATTAATATCTATAATGATACTTTATAAACTTTATTTACTAAAGCAGGTACTAGTGCTTTCCACCTGCACAGGAAAACTACATGTCAAATGCATATGGTCTTCAAATAGTTCCACTCACATGGTTAGCTGGTAGGAAACATTACCGCTTTCACCTACAGCTCTTATCATTATGTATTTTTTAACATAGGAGTGAGAGCCCGGACATGCATCCAGGTGGTCTGAAAAATTCAGAGAGGTCCAGATAATGATATTTCACAGTGTAATTCAGGATTTCTTTGAGATTTTTAAATTTCTATCATTTAATTGGAGACACCAAGCAATTATCAGAAAACTGACAGCATTCGAAAGGAGACACTTCCTGCAAGAAGTTAAGAACTTGAAGGATTCAGTGCCTCCATCAGGCTCAATGATTTGAAGTCAATTTGCAACTGCCAACATTGCATTTATGAGCAGTTTAAAATGCATACATATTAGTGCCAACTAGTTAAACCCAGCATTTATTAACTATCTGACATGGTTTAATCCCAGTCAGCAACTAAACACTATGCAACTGCTTGCTTATGGCTTCCCCAGCAGTGAGATGGGAGGGAGAATCATCAAAAAAAAAAAGTAAAACTTGTGAGTTGAGATAAGAAAAGTTTACTAACAAAAATGAAATAGAATATAAAAATAATAGTAATAATTATAGTAATGAAAAGGAATATAACAAAAAAAAAAGAGAGAGAAATAAAATACAAGCAAAAAATCCTCAACCAATAAGTGATGCACAATGCAATTACTTACCACCTAGTGACCATCACCACCAACTCTCCCCAGTTTCTACACTGGGCAAGATGTCCTATGGTATGGAATATCCCTTTGTCCAATTTGGGTCAGCTGTCCTGGCCATGTTCCCTCTCAGCTTGGTGTGCATCCCTATCCCACTCACTGGCNTTTAATCCCAGTCAGCAACTAAACACTATGCAACTGCTTGCTTATTGCTTCCCCAGCAGTGAGATGGGAAGGAGAATCATCACGGGGTGGGGTGAGAAGCAGAAAATGCTTTGGTGCTGCTGTGCAATCACTGCTCAACAATAGCTAAAACATCAGTACAAATCCAAAACTGAGCCCTATACCAGCTACTAGGAAGAAAATTAACTCTATTCCAGACAAAAAACAAGACACTGTCCTATGAATTGTACCCTTTATGAACTCTGCTTGTGGATAATTGCTTCTAAAAAGATATTTTTTTTTTTCTTAGTATTCATGTGATTTAACAGAACATCCAATTTATACTGTCCGATATATATGTAATAGTAAATGCCAGCTGTATCTTCACGATCTCCAACTCAGCCAGGAAACACATCTGTACTGACAGGAATTAAATATTTTATAATATTTTTCCTTATGTTTACCCTTCTTTTCAGGTTGCATACTAGTCTTTCATAAATACAGAATAGTAAATGAGAGTTTAAGAACCTAATTCAGCAATGTTTAAGTTTTCTATTCTTCAAAAGGTATCAGTTACCTGATCAGATAGAATATAATTTAGATGATCCCTTTAATAGGACACCAGAATCAAGCTCAACATTGCAGTCGTCTTTTCATTTAGCTTAATAAAGAAAAAATAACGCCTCCTTAACTATTACTTTCTACCATAATATTCCATGTTTTGATACTGAGATTTAATTAGCATATCTGATCTGATTGCACATCCTAGAAAAGTACTTAAAGTATTGATTATATCCCATGCATTTTACAACAAGTTCTGTGTTTTGTGGCTGATAATCAAAAGTGATCTTCCTTTTTCCATCCACTAACACTTAGTATGGGAATGAAAGGTCATACTGAAGGTCCAACTAGCTCAATATTTAATCTTCGACTGCAGCAAAAAAAAAAATAAAAATGAGAAAAGTAAGAAGGAGGACAAGCACAGAGTGGTACTGCCACAAATCTTCTAACATATTAAAAATCTCACAACACAAAGATTCAATCTTTTGGGTGTAGACTACCTTCAAGAAAGAATATCAAGAATTTTTTGATACAAAAGTCAAGTTTTATAAAGTTCATATACACATTAATATTTTCAAAGCTGAAGAAGAAAACCCTGTGGGGATAAGTTTACTTCTGTGGAAGAAAGCTGTGAAAAATGCAGCTGTATCATGGTTATGAGTGTGACTAGCTTAGCCTGGGGCTGACAGAGAAGTCATCTACTGCTCTGGTCTTCAGGACAACATCAATAGAAAATGTGATTGATTGAGGCATTGATTGAGGCTGCTGCTGACATCAAAACCTTGTGGGCTATCCTAACAAAGTAAAGTATCTTATGTCTGCTTCTCTCTGAAGCCAACATATACCTAGAGCCAGAGTAAGGTCTCTGTCAGCACTGTGATCAGTACCAAAATGGTAATAACTTCAGTGATTATGTGAGAAAATGGCCAACTAGACTTGCTATAAAATACTCCTGCCAGCTGTGCTAAGTGACTTGTCATAGTGACAGTCACTGCTCCCAGAAAAACAACCTTGTGAGAAAAACATCTTCATACCCTCCTTCCCTCAACCTTCTACTCCAATTCTATCCTTAGAAAGGTAAGAGCAAGGAAGGATTTGTTCTTCTCTCTGCTTCTAAGTCTAGAAGCAATTTGCATATATAGTGTTTGGTGTTTACAGTAAGAGGGGAGGGGAAAGAAGGATTCCTGTCTTCCTCCAATTAATAGTTTTATGATAGAATTTGGAACAAGTTGCAGAAATTGTCTGAGAGGTTTTACATGATCAACAAGCAATATCAATAGAACCAGAGACTCTTGAAGGTGACTTCTTCCTGAAGAAACCTCTGTAGAGGCTTTCAAGATTTCCAGCAGTAAAATCTCAGCCCTGCTTTTGGAAAAGTCACAGATGGATAGTTTCACTTTGTTGCAGTTTAATCTGTTGAGATACATGTTGGAATTTAACACAGCAGGAAATCTGTCTAATTCCAGTGGTCAACATGATTCACAACTAAGTGTATCTCCCTTATATGTCTGTTGATATATGTCCATCTGTTTGATAGGAGTTTGTAGTTATAGCAGATAGAGAGAAGAAAGTGAAAAAAAATCAGAACTTGAGCTTTCATTTAACATGAGAGTGCTATTTGATCCACATTTTGTATATCAACATTTTGTTTTATGAAAGCCAGATAACCTAAAAAGTGAAACATTTAGCTTGAGACACTGAATTGTTTCACTGACTAGTCTGACATTTGCAGTTGAGCATTTGGACAAATCAGCCTTAAAGAGGGCTAGTCTTTAATAGATAACAGCATTTTTTAACATACATCATCCAAGGGAGCAGTAATTCCTCAACTCTTCTCTCTAGGAAACAAGATAAAATATCTAAGAAGAGAAGATACAACTAGAAAGTTTTGGGATGATAGCAGTAGTAGGAGGAAAAGGAATACTCCAACAAGAGTTTGCTGTTCTTAGAGGACTGTGAGTAATCCTAAAAAGGCCACAGCTTTATGGTCTTGCCCCAGATATGGCTAATGGAGCGAAACAGTGTAGGAATTCCTGCAATGTACATAATAATGCTGTTAACAGCCTGTAGAGCAGACAATTAATACTCAAAACCATGGTAGGTACTAAATTTGACTCGCTTCAAAAAAGAACAGGAGAGGTAATTTGGTCAGTGGGAATTAAAAAATATTCAGGAACCTGTGTAATGAATTTATACAACTGTCAACAAATTAGAACAGAAAGATCAGACCCTCAGAGCAGATGAGGCAAGAGAATGAGTGAAAACATACATAGTTTTAAATGCCATTATGAACACAAATGAAACAACTGAATAAAGTATTCAGAAAACATTTAGTACTCAGAACACTTTTGTAGACATCACTCTGGCTACTTGACAAGGCTGTCTGTCAGAGGAGGTTAAATGTAACTGGTAGAAAGAGAAATGTAAGGAGTTTCCTAGAGAGGCAGATGTTGGAAAGCATATTTTACCAAAAATAAAAAGCAAACGGTATTAAGTTTGGATACCTGGAGAATTCAGCCTAATCTTTGAGAAAAAAAAGGTAGAGGTCTAGCTGGGGAAAAAAATGATTTATCATGTACCACAATTACATGGAATTATCGCCCCAGCTCTAAAATTGTGTCTAGAGAGTGCTCAGTGGTAAAGTACCCTACTCTGATAGCAGCTACACTTGATTGTCTCAGTAAGCAGTGCCCAGTTTCAATTTGGCTGGAACAGGTTTTATCCACCCTGTTGATTCATGCTTTAAATCACAGAAGTCGTATACCTTTCAAAGAGCACAAACTTGGGCTCATTTCCTATTCCACATGCATGAAGCAGATGTATTTACTCTAATGGTTAGAGAGCTCCCCACAATGTTTACCTAACTGAGCTTGACCAAATGTCATACTGATAGCTATTTGCAGGGTAAAAATGCATATAAAAATAAGAAGCTTAATTTTTTTCAACAACTGATAGAATGGTGGAGATAACAATAGTGAAAAGAGAATAAGTTTGGAAACATCAAGCTAGGTGCCACAATTGTATTTTTCTATTTGAATGAATAAACTTTATTAGTGTAAAAAAATTTTATTTCTTTTTTTTATAAAAGAAAAAGGTATAATTGCAAATAGTTGTATCTGCTTACTATAGCCATAAATAAAAATCAATCTTCTTAAGTAGTTCAACAAAGGCATTCCAGGGTCATTCGTTCCACAACTGTTCATATGTACGTTGCTGTGGTTTTGTCTTTTGCTAATGATCAAAAGACAGTTCACCACATATCTGAATGCAATTAAAGAACAGAAGAGCTGTGACAGCAGCTGTGACCTGACACCCACATAGCTGAGGATCCCGCCACTGACAGGTGTCAGTAGCATTTTATGTGCAGGAAGCAGAGAAATGTCTCTCTTGTCATGCTCTCCAGGCTTCAAATAACCAGTGATTTACAGAACAGGGTTTGAATATTTTAGTGGAGTATTTCCAATTTGGATATCTACAAACCACAGTGTAAGAGTTCTGCAGTGTGAAAAATTATCCCCTTTGTTGGTGATTTACTTTAAGTCCATTGCCTTATTATTTGTTTTCACTTACTCAGAATTGTGCCAAATCACAAGATGTTTATCCTATGTTTTCAATACTATTTGTGACTTCATGGACCTCTATGATGAAGTCAACAAATGATCAAAGGTAACCCAAAGATGGTGAAGAGGAAGTATGTAGCATATAAACAGAAGTAATGTAGTGTAGCAAAGAATGAGTCACATGAAGAAGTAGACAATGACTCATGGTATACATCTTTATGTTTTGGGTGAAGTAAAATTAATACTTTGAACATCACTGTATACTGCAGGTAATAATCTGAGAACCATTTAAAACACTAGAGCTCAGTTGATAATGATGTTTGTAACTCGGTTTCCTATTGCTCCAACTCAAAGCTAGGTTTTCCTCTTAGATTTTCACAATTGTGAGACAAGACCACATACAGAAAGGAAATTCAGAATTTGCACACTGATTTCTTCCATTTACGGCCTGTATTACTGACAACCAGTGAGATACGCGTTATTCTCAGAATCACAAAAGTCTAGACTGTAAAGCAGCTCTGGAGACCATTTAGTTCAACATTTTGCTGAAGACAGATTTATACCAGGTTTTCCAGGGCTCTCTTAAGCTAAGCCTTGACTCTCCCAGAATCTAGCCCTTCTTTGAGTGGCCTACTCCAAGGGTTAACTGTTCTCACGGTGGAAAATACTTTTCTTATATCCAGATACAATTTTACCTGGAGCAACTGATGCCTGTTACCTCTTGTCCTGTCATCATGTACTCTTCTGAAGAGAGTTCCTCCATCTTCTTCATCACCACTTTTTAGATACTGGAAGATTACAATTAGGCTCTACTTCAGTGGCCCTCCACTAGACCTTCTGCATTTGTTCAATGTTTCTCTTCAGCTGGAGGGAAGCAAAGCCAGACACAGTTTTCCTGATGTGGCCCAGGAAGGGCCAAGTTGAGAGGGACTGTCATATCATGCTATCTCCTGGCTATGCCTTTGCTCCTACAGCACTGGATTCCTATGGCCCTTGCTGCTGTCAGCCCCAGCATGGCTCCTGTGCAGCTCACTCTCCCCTGGGGCCCTAGGGACTATTCTGCAGAGCTGCTGGCCAGGCAGGAAGAGCCTAGCCTGGATGGCTGCTCAGAATTATTCTGTCCTGGTACCTGACTTTACGTTTATCTTTGTTAATCCTCACACAAATCTTAAGGTTAAACCCTCTGCCTTTATTCTTAATGTAAGATTAAAGTCACCATTTTTAGTGATGGCTAAACTAAATAGCCTGCCATCTGGTTCAGAGAAATAAATGAACTTTACTGTAAGAGTGTCTGTCTTCTCCTCAAAAGTCACGGAATTTTGTCTTTTCCCAGTACTTCGTCAGAGGTTAACCAAATTGCAATGGTTTATGTACAACACTTCCCTGCCTAAGGCTAAGCAGCTGTGAGGTGCCGTGTATGGAAACACAGATGTGATAACAGAAACCGTTGCCCTCTTAAAGCATCCAGCATATATACATACGTGATAGAACTCAAGCTTCTTTCATCCACAAAAGAAAAGCTAACAAGGGTTTTCACTGAATCCAAGTCAGCCTTTAGATTAATTAAAATAAGACTTTTTGTCTCTAACATAGTAACAACAGAATCAGAGATCTCCTCCACACAATCCAAAAGTAAATCAGAACCACCGTCTTTTTCCACTGCTCCTTCCCCTCCCTTGCAGAACAGATTTCTAAATGGGAGATGAAATAAAGTCGTTAAGCATCACTGAGGAAACATCTACTTTTTTATTTTTCTAAGATCGATTCTCTGAATTAAAGAGACTACTGACCCTATCAATATATAAACATTTTGCTAACTTTCAGCTTTTCCCCTTAAAAGGCATGAGAAAATGGTTTGCATGGTGTAGGTAAGTGGTGGGATTCTTTGCAAGCAGGACATCACAGATGCTGAAACTCTTTGGAAATCTACAAAATAGACAATAGCTAAGCCTCTTCAATTGAAATGCTTTTATTTCAATGCTGGGAGACAAAAAATATATTTTTTTTTTTATTTTGCTCTAGGAATTCATGTTTGACCCTGTCAGAGGTAAGGTTCTGAGCTAAATGATTCTCTTGGTTTATTAATGGCATCCTCCATGTATTTGTGATTTTTTTTGCTGTTGGTCAAAAACTGAAAAAAAAAATGCAGCCTACAAAGGTATTCATGCTTCCTGTAGTTGTATTCCAAAAGGCCAGCATCAAACAGAGATTCTCCTCAGTATTAATGAAACCCTAAGAAATGGAGGCCACATCAAGAGAATAATTTCTCTATGTTTGTTCACTACACCTAATAAAGTATTCAAATACATGTGGAGTTCAAATCTGGGTGTATGTTTTCTGGTTTAGACCTTGGAAACTACATAAATAGGTCTCTTAATATCATGTACTTTTGTTTCACTTACTTTGTAAATCGTTTGGAGTAGGAACATGTCAAAATTCTTATTGTTAAGTGCATCTCTTCAACTCAGAAATGCCAACTTATACAGAATGTCAGAACCCCATAGCCTTAGAAAACCTATGGATTTCTCTTACACAGTAGAGGACAGATATTCTCCAGCAGATTGCTAATTTTAGAATCAAGGCCTACAAAAATTGTGACAGTTCAATGACTATATTACACTCTTTCAAGATGAGCTCCTTAGTCTGAATTGAAATCACGTGTTTTCATATCTGTCTAGGTGATTTCTGAGTGTTAGCAACAGAATCCTAACATTTTTATCCCTCATACTTGTAACAATTTGCTTTATGAATGTGTCAATAGACAAATCAAGGCTGTATTGTACGAGGTTCATATTTTACTTTGCTTTTATGATAGATGGAGCTCCATAGCAAGATTATTTAATTTTCAGTGTGATATAAGATTAACAGAGGCTTCTCTGTTTCAAGAAAATAAATGTAAAAGAATAGCATTGATTTGAAATTGTGCCCAGTGCAGATGGTGATCACACTGACATAATTGCTTGAGTGTTAACAGAATAAATTGCAGTCTTAGGGTGCAGTGTTTGATGAAAATGAAATTGACATTCAAATGCTGGATTTCATCTACTGTGTGTCTACAAGAATACTCATTAAAATGCAAACTTTATCTTAAAGTTATTTTCCTGACTGTTCCAAGGCTTGTTTTGAGAAAAATAAAATATCAAAGGTATAAAGTGGTCACATTTTTTTTTCTATGATAGTGTATAATATCTAGCATCATCTTCAACTGAGAATTCTAAAGTAAATAAAATACCAGAGGGCAAGCTGACACATGAAAGCAACTGTTTACTAAGTCTGAAAAGTTATTTTATAACTTTATACATCATCTAAGATTTAATAATCATTAATTTATGATTTTAAATTCTTTGAAATTAAAAAGTCTAGAGAAGATAGCACTGTACTACTAGTTATTCTTTTAGAGTCTTGTAATATGGTTGATTCCATCATTCACACAAAAGCCAGGAAATTCCAGAATTATCCTTTCACAGAATCACAGACTAGCAGAGGTTGGAGGGGACCTTTAAAGATCATCTAGTCCAACGCCCCTGCAGAAGCAGGTCCACCTAGATCAGATTACACAGGAACATGTCTAGGCAGGTTTTGAGAACCTCCAGAGGAGACTCCACAACCTCCCTTGACCGCCTGTGCCTGGGCTCCACACCCTTCCAGGAAAGAAGTTTTTCTTTATGTTTAAGTAGAACTTCTTGTGTTCCAGTTTGTCCTGGTGCTGGACACTACAGAAAAAATATTGTCCCATCCTCTTGACATACAGCTTTCAAATTCGTCTAAGTGTTAATGAAATCCNGCCGAGCTGCTCTCCAGCAGGTCACCACCAGCTTGTGCTGGTGCTTGGGGTTGTTCCTTCCCAGGTGCAGGACTCTGCAACTGTCCTTATTGAACCTCATGAGGTTCCCCTCTGCCCAACTCTCAAGCTGGTTGAGATCTCACTGAATGGCAGCACAGCCTGCTGGGGAACCAGCCAGTCCTCCCAGTTTGGTGTCATCAGCCAAATTGCTGAGGGTACACTCTGTCCTCTCATCCAGGTCGCTGATAAAGATGTTAAACAGAACAGGCCCCAGTACTGAGCCCTGGGGAATGCCACTGGTAACTGGCTGCCAACTGGATTTAACTCAATCCTGCGTGACTCTCTGGGCCTGCCATTAGCCCATTTTCCACTTATGTCAGAGGAGGTCCATCCAAGCCACTGGCAACCAGTTTCTCCAGAAGAATGCTGTTGGAAATGATGTCGAAGGCCTTACTAAAGTCCAGGTAGACCACATCCACAGCCTCTGTTTCCTCCACTCAGTAAGTCACCTTGTCATAGAAGGAGATCAGGCAGGATGTGCCTTTTCTAAACGCATGCTGGTTGAAGCTGTTCACCTGGTTGTCTTGTACATGCTCTATGATAGCACTCAAGAGGATCTGCTCCATAACTAGCAAAGTCTCACCATACAAATTCTTCTCTGACTTTATAGAAATCAGGTAATGCTGGAACAGTCTTCTCCCCTATAGGTTCCCTTTATTTTACCTTCACCTTACCTCATTATATTTCCCCAGGAACAATATTTCTCTCTGCTGTTATCAGTATAAACCAGTTATTTTAATAAAGACTTTTTTAGCTACAGAAAGTCCTGTTAACACATAGAAATTAAAGCATGTATAGAAACTGTATTTCCATGCTAAATCTATTTTGTCTAAATATGATAACAAAGATCAGATGTAAAGGATAATAATTAAGTTTTATAGCTAATATATGGTACTCTAATTATTCTCTTCATTATATAAGGGTTAATTTAATCTCAGTTATCTTTATTATCTCTCCTTATTCCTTTTTTTTTTTTTTT
>WBNH01001866.1:0-16245 GCA_013401255.1 Urocolius indicus | reverse complement strand
TGAGCTGGGGAGCCCAGAACTGGACACAGGACTCCAGATGAGGCCTCACCAGGGCAGAGAAGAGGGGGAGAAGAACCTCCCTCAACGTGCTGGACACACTCTTCTGGATGCATCCCAGGATGCCATTGGCCTTCTTGGCCATGAGGGCACATTGCTGGCTCCTGTTCAGTATCAACCAGGACCCTCAGGTCCCTCTTTGCCGAGCTGCTCTCCAGCAGGTCACCACCAGCTTGTGCTGGTGCTTGGGGTTGTTCCTTCCCAGGTGCAGGACTCTGCAACTGTCCTTATTGAACCTCATGAGGTTCCCCTCTGCCCAACTCTCAAGCTGGTTGAGATCTCACTGAATGGCAGCACAGCCTGCTGGGGAACCAGCCAGTCCTCCCAGTTTGGTGTCATCAGCCAAATTGCTGAGGGTACACTCTGTCCTCTCATCCAGGTCGCTGATAAAGATGTTAAACAGAACAGGCCCCAGTACTGAGCCCTGGGGAATGCCACTGGTAACTGGCTGCCAACTGGATTTAACTCAATCCTGCGTGACTCTCTGGGCCTGCCATTAGCCCATTTTCCACTTATGTCAGAGGAGGTCCATCCAAGCCACTGGCAACCAGTTTCTCCAGAAGAATGCTGTTGGAAATGATGTCGAAGGCCTTACTAAAGTCCAGGTAGACCACATCCACAGCCTCTGTTTCCTCCACTCAGTAAGTCACCTTGTCATAGAAGGAGATCAGGCAGGATGTGCCTTTTCTAAACGCATGCTGGTTGAAGCTGTTCACCTGGTTGTCTTGTACATGCTCTATGATAGCACTCAAGAGGATCTGCTCCATAACTAGCAAAGTCTCACCATACAAATTCTTCTCTGACTTTATAGAAATCAGGTAATGCTGGAACAGTCTTCTCCCCTATAGGTTCCCTTTATTTTACCTTCACCTTACCTCATTATATTTCCCCAGGAACAATATTTCTCTCTGCTGTTATCAGTATAAACCAGTTATTTTAATAAAGACTTTTTTAGCTACAGAAAGTCCTGTTAACACATAGAAATTAAAGCATGTATAGAAACTGTATTTCCATGCTAAATCTATTTTGTCTAAATATGATAACAAAGATCAGATGTAAAGGATAATAATTAAGTTTTATAGCTAATATATGGTACTCTAATTATTCTCTTCATTATATAAGGGTTAATTTAATCTCAGTTATCTTTATTATCTCTCCTTATTCCTTTTTTTTTTTTTTTAAATTTGCTTTCATAGTGCACAACTATGTTTTAGGCAAATTATTTCATGGACTCATGCACAGATCCTTTCCCTTAAAGGTACAGTTAATTTAGAACCTCCCCCAAGGTATGCTTGTAGTTACAATTAACTTTTTTATTGTGCACTAGCTTGTACAGAAAACAGTCAGTCTCATCTGTCATTCTGCCTTCCAGGCATCTAACTTTGTTATGCTCCTTGAGTTCTTCATAGCTTTCTCTTCTATAATAGTCACAAGTGATTTCATGTCGTCTAATCACACAATATAAATGTAATCTGTAGAGTCTGGGGAGAGGGAGAGAAAAGGATTTTGTGTCTTTTTACTTTTTTTTTTTTTAAATATGAAATTAACTAATATGAAGAAATACATATTTTTCCCTATCATGTTTGTCATTATAATATAAAAGTACAGGTGTATGACTATTTCTCCACAGTCCTGACTGTGCTGCGTGTTTTTCCCAAGTTTAGATATTATAGCTTCCTGTTAACTTGAGTTTTTGCAACCAGCATGAGCAGCAGTGAAGTTTCTTGGCACCTGGATTATGTTTCACTCCTATCATCATCATTTCATGGTCTCAGGCAAGGACCAGCTGCATGCAGAAAAAGTGTCTTAGGCAAAAGATAGTCAATTGCTTGTTTAGTTTGACAGTCACTGATTTATAAATGAAGCCTGCCACTTCAGAAACATAGAGCAGAGTCACAAACAGCAAGCACCAAAGAGAGAGACAACAGGGTGCACTAAGTTGGTAATAAGAGCTTTGTCAGTAGTGACGGCCACAACAAGAAGCACGTGAGATTACTACTCTTTAATAGTTTGGTCTCTAAAGCACGAGATACATGGACTGACATATCACTTGTGTAATGAGTAGCTTGTGACATACACATTAACTTCTCAGAAGTAAGTACTGATTTTGTCAAGCTGTGGGTATGTCTGCCCACAAAATAACTGTGATTGTTTGCTCAGGTTGTCATGAACTGGGACAGAAAATTGGAAATTGGACAAGTTAATTTTGAAAAAAAAAAAAAAAAAAAAGACTGAACAGCCTAAACAGATTCAAACAGACAAGAAAACTCTCAGAAATGCAAGGTAATTCCTAAACCTGGGAAAATGCCTATACATGGAATCATGCTTATCTTTGCTCTAGTAGGAAAACAAAATGTCTGGCACTCATATGGAAAAAAATAGGAGAAATACAACATAAACTCGTAGCTGTCTGAAATTATTGTAAGACTTAATGGACAAAATTAATCAGAAGCCTGCTGTGTTATTTACGTGACTCAGATTTCTGTTGATATGGAGCCTCTGATGAATGTTCAGTCTTTGTTCTTTATCCAATGTGTTTTTGAGGATAATTTTGAACATTAGGTGAAATAAAGGGAGAGTTCACATTAAAATCTTTACTTCTGCTGCTTTTATTCCTAATACACAATTACATTATCCAACAAGTTCTGAGTTTGCCTGATGTCTTCAGCTGCTTTTTAAAGATTGAACATTTTATCATGTCTCATGTTTATCAATTGTTAACAAGTAGTAGGACAGTGAGGGCAGAACTGAATATTTGTCATATTGAGTTTTATTCTGCAGATAAATCAGAAAAAGGTTTTAGACAAAACTGTCCTCCTGAAAAGGAAAAAGTCCCTTGTTTATTATGCAATTAATAGATTTAGCAGTGTCTTCTCATGTTCTCAAGACCTCTGACATTTTATTTTTTTTTTTTCCTTGCATATATTTGGTCCTTTACTTGACAAAGGAAAACAGAACAGAAAAAACAAACAATAACAATGCCTGGAATACACCTGATATATAGATCTCTTTCTTCACAGTAAGATACAAGCAAAAAAATGTCCTTCAGGTTGTCATGCAAAAGTGTCATAATTGCAGTGGAGACTGATAGAGGGCAAATAAAGGAAGTTTAGCTACACTGTTAGTTACGTTACACTCAGCCCATAATTCCTTAATTATTGGTTGAATGACAGTTATGGAAAACAGGGGTTACTACAGACTCTTGGAAAACACCAAAGCCTTTTTAGCTCATACAGTACAGCTTACTTACAATTTTCTTTGCAATGGATATAAAGAAGATTTGGAAAGAAAATTCAGTGCATAATTGCTGACTTTTACAATCATTTACTTATGTAACTATTGTCTTTTTAAAGATTATTTTTTTTGTCTCAGTGATTTCTGGTTTAGTCTAGCAGCTAAAGTTTCTAGAGAGAACAAGGATCCCTAACATTCCCCAATGCGGGAAAGCACAGCCAGGGAACATGAAAATGCACTATAAAGTTGCAGGTTCTCACCCTAAGTGCTGTATGGTGTGTAGGCATTTGCATGTTAGATTTTTAACAGACTCTTTAGTTTTCAACCTTTCAACTTTCAGTCTTTTAAGTATGAGTTTTTGTCACAAATAGCTGCGTGCTAGAAAGCATTACTGAGAGAAAAAGGAAAAAAAATCAGATTAGAACTGCAGCTTTCTTCTAGTACCATATGAACTTAAAGATGTTTACTTTGAAAGTATTGTCTAACTAGAAAAGTGGAAAAGCTATACCTTCCAGTGTTAAACAGTGCAATAAAAAATATATCCAGATTGGAGATGTGTAATGAACATGCTCAATCCAATTATGATTGTGATTTAAGAAGGTGGTGACTGGAGCTGAGAGAAGAAAAAACAACATTGAAATCCTAAATAATACTGTCCAAATAATTAGTTATTTAAATGAAACAAAATAAAACTGGTGTTTTCTGTAGACTGAGTATGTTCTGCATACTGAAGTTTCACTGGCCTTACAATATTTCTAGGTGAAGTATTTCAGGAATCTAAAAAGTATATAATCAACAATTGCAAACTAATGTACACTGTGCTCTCAGACCACAGCAGGCTTTGTTTCTAGAGGCCAAAAGCCTGGAGTTTTCTAAGAAATTGTGGTGCCGGCAGATGTTCCTGAAAACTCAGTGCAACAATAACTGACTTCAGGTGCAGACAGCCAAATTCTGATTCGAAGCAATGTGAAACATTCCACTTCCATTTATTGCACCAATCATAAAAGCATAAAACAAGTCAAACTCATAGATGGCATTCACTGAAGACAGAAGGAAAAGAAGAATCAACAAAAGTAGGAGTATTCAGAGTGTTCAAGATAATATTTGTATAAATATCAAATCAAATATCAAAACTCAAAACAGACTCTTGATCACAGCTCTACTGTCTGCCTTTAAAAAGTTCTTTGATCACTTTCTCAAAACCCAGCCTTTTTCTTTTGGTTCTCTGAAGAACCAAAAATGGTCATCTGTACTCACCATACATTTAGTCTGTACTCAGCCTATGTTAAAGTGATTTGAGATCTGTTCATTTGGTTTGTGAGTGAAGTCTGAAGGGCCCACTGCAATGCAAAATATGTAACAGTCAGGACACCTTGGCATAAAACTGGCTCTTTATAATTTAATCACCCCCACTATTGGAGGCTAGTGTTTAGGCTTATGGGAAGTGAATAGTGTCAGATACTGACAGACCAATTATGAAGAAAACCCAATTGTAAATAAACTTCAACAGTTTTCAATGCTATTTCACACCAGATACTCCTGTTCTACTCACTGAAGTCATACAGGGTAACTTCAAACAGCTGGAGACTTGCAAGCTTATTATGGGATAACTAAGATCATGTAACAGCAATTTGAATCAGAATAAGCTAAGCAACCCAATGAACAAAAGATGTAGCAGCCTCTTCTCAAATTGGGAAGACAACTCAAAACAAGTTGTAATACACAACTGAAGCAATATACAAAGACCAATGTCTTATATGAACCATGGTTCTTTAAATGACTTTTTTAGGATCTGATCTTTCTCTCAGAAAAAGCTGCATGACAACTTGTATATGTTACAAATGCAAAAAATTCAGCCAAGCCCAAAGCGACTTTAATTATAAATCTATTATTTATATTTATATTAATTATATCTATAACAATTAATATCAATTATCATAGCGATAGTAATTTATGTATTTACAGTCTTGAGAATCAAGTAACAAAATACAAAACATAATCTATTTAAAATATTATCTAAAAGAGAACTCCACAACACAGAGCTTCTCAGATCATTATATATGCTTATCAGAGAGCATCCTCAACTAGGCTGGAAGGAATCTAGGACAAACTGACTGCCCTGTTTAGGCTTTGCCTCTTGTTTGAACTTTAAACAGACAGGACCTTCAATTTTCATTGCTGTGGGTTGCACCTAATGTATCATATTGAAGAACACTATATATAATTTGTATTTCTACATTAAGATATTTATTTTATTTAGGAAAAAGCTGATATTTGATCCAGAAGAATATTAATCAGTTCAGCTTGTGTCTTAGCAAGCTCAAGTGTGATGTTTATGCTCCATTTCAATTTAAACTACAGAACAGATCAAGGCAAATTAAGTACATCCTCAGAAAGTATTTTCTTTTTGGTACTAGATTTGTACATCGATTTAAATAACTTACAAAGAAGCTTTTAGTTAAGTCAACATATCAAAGCAACTGTCTTATAAAACCAATGTAATTTCTAACTGAAACAATGTCTACTTACAACCCGATTTCAGAGACAACGGTTAACCTAGCCCACCTCAGAAAATGTGCTTGTTTTCTGTTTCCTTCAGAAATGTCATCTTTTCAAGAACAAGTCTTTGTTTTTTCTCTGGAAGGTGAATTGACACCACACATCTGACTTTATGAAAGTGCTGAGGTGAAAGCAACCCAAGTAAGCAAGAAGAAGGTGCCAGTCTCGAGCCAGCCAAGATTGGGGTGCCATGCTGAAACGTATCGAAACTGATCAGGTTTGCTGAACAGGGGAGCATTGCCATGAGCAAGTCCTACCATGCTGTGTGCAAGTCTCCTATTTATTGTAAAGAATTACATCATCACAATTTTTGTTTTTACATCCTGCTGACCTTCAGGCATTGACTGTTTTCCACTCTCACCCTGCTGCTTGTCACACTCGCAACAGGGCATTCAGTCTCATAATCAGAAGGTCAGGTGATGTTTTTTGCTAATTACCAGTTCTTTATTCCCACAGGAAAAAAATTAACTATCAACAACTGATACAGTCTGCATGATGAAGATGTCTAGTGTTAGATGACAACTTCAGTTGCAGAGAGATGTCTAAGGTATGCTTGTGTTTCTTGTGACATGGGCTCCATAAAGGCTTTCATAATGAGAAGGTTGCATGAACTACCCAGGCTAGCCACAGGCACAATTGAATTAAATTATTGCTAACAAAGCTGCCATTGTCTGTTCTTGCAGACTAACAGCAGCACAGTTTATGTGCAAGTCAAAAATTTATAGCAGTGCTTGGTTTTGTTTCCCCATGTAATAACTAAAGATATTTGTGACAGCTGAACTTACCGCACTCATAAGAAAGCATGACCCTGGAGCTGCTCTAAATCATTGAGTTCTTTTGCCTCTGACATTTGTGTGCTGATTCATATCTGCTAAGACTCTCTAAGATCCTTTGAATCATAGAATTTCATAACTGTAGAGGATTGAGTAGGCGATGATGATTGTGCTTATGGTTATTGTTTTATCACCTGAAACTTTACAAAAGCATTTCATGATAGAGTCACGGTGAATTATGTTTAAATTATCGATTATGACTCATTGATTTTCAGGTTGTTTTATCCTTCCAGCATTCTTCAAGAAGAATCGTAGACAAGAAAGAGTTTGCATTCTCAGGCCTAGAAAAGGAAGAAAGGGCTCTTTGTCTACACCTAACCCTTCAGAAGAGCCAAGAACAAGGAGCAGATCATCTTAATCAAGGAAAGAAAATAATAAACATTTTTTGCATCTTCATCATGTCACAATTTGAGGAGGCTACCTGCTGGAAAATCTAAACAGAGCCTTGTTGAGTAAGTGACAGAAGAGTCCTGTTTATGATATGAAAAAATTGGAACCTGCATTTTTCTTGGTTGATCTTGACTGCTTTCATCATTAGTACAAACCAAGCTAAATCATCTGTCTGAAGGAAGCAGAAGAGTTTTATGCAAATAACAAACTTTCCCTGGCCTAGTTCTCAATTTTCAACCCTTTATAAATTCCTGGCCTGTCTTTTTCTGTTGTTTGTTCGTTATTTTAAAGCATATATCCTTCAGTACTACTCTTTCTTGAACAACACAGCTCATGCCAGTACAAGCTACTATACTGTGTAAGACTTATGTGAGCTTGCAGCATTAAATGACACTAGTAACATGTAGAAGCTGGACCCACCATAGAATGCCTAGGTTGTTTGGGCAATGGCTTATGTTTCCTGTGCTTCTGGTGATAAGCATAACTCATCTGGTAGAAGGTGTTTCTCTCCCTTGACAGTAGATGGGCTTCAGCCTCTTTGCTGCAGTTAGGGTGAGGAACCTGCCACCTCTAAGCATTGTGCTCTCTACCTTACCTGTACTGAAGCACCATGTCTGAGGCTGACCCCATGGCTGTGATGCACAAAGTACAACTGCTTCTCAGTGACAGTCCCTCTGTAGCTGTAGCTTCAGGAGTGGCCCTCACCGTGGGGAATGCAGCTGAGCAAGGACCTGTTCTCAGCACATCTGGGCTTTGTAACCAGCCCAGGGGAAATCGGCTCTCAGGTCAGAAAAAGGCACCAGAAGCTGCACCTGGCTAACAGCACTTGAGCTGTAATGAAATACTTCAGCCCTAATGAGCAAATTAATCTCAGTTTTAAGTACAAAACCTTCATCTCCACTGAATAATCAAAATCTACAGCTGGCCTAGGCATCTCAGAGCAATAACAAAATAATGAGCCTGTCACAAATTCTCTTTTTATGGCATATGGTTCTGTGCTAACTGAAAATAAGAGTATGTGAAACATTGCTAACTGCAAGATCAATTTTATGAGGGGAAAAGATATGTATATAGACACATAGCAAATGATCTATGGATATATATAAAAATAACATTTATCTATATAGATGCAAATCTAAACAGAAAATACACATCTATAGATATATAAAGATCTGTATTAAAAATATATGTCATTAGAGAAGTAGTAGACCTGTGAGATACATATACAAGTAGATATATTAGATATCTCTTTTCCTATATAGCTATCTATATGTGTATATAGATATAGTTAGATGTACCTGTATATAGATCTATATTATGTAGGTATAGCTATACTTTTATCTAGATAAAATATTTCAATATCTAGATCTAAATATACACAAAACACAAAGATATAACATAAAGTTTAGGAAAAAATATCTGCGATACATCTTATTTATTCCAGAAAAAAAGGATTTAGTGCAAAGTGAAACATACCAAAACGCCCATAGACTAAAAAGTCAAAGAAGAAAAAAGGCATCTTATTTTGGATTGTATTAAATTTTTTTATTTCAATGGGTAGCTTATTCTTAATATTTAATAAAACATGAACTTTTTAATTGAAAAATACAGCATGTTCCAAAATAGTAGACAATATTTTGTATTACTTTTCCAAGATTTGGCTTCACCGAGCATTCTGAAATCAACAGAATCATCTTAGATTTATGCTAGTGTTTTTGCTGGACATTCATTTGATGATCATTATTATATGTGGCTGAAAAAAAAGAAATGAAGTCTAAGACATCTGTCAATCCAGAGGAATCTTTCAGCAATGGAGTTCAGGTACAGGACAATCCAGCCACTACTAATGGTTTAAGGGATAAAATACTCCAGGTCAGGACTAGGAAACTGTTACACATTCTCAGCCTTAAGTGATTTCAACCCGGAATCTCAGCCTACTGCTTACTCCATGTGAATTGCTATGAGCTTACAGAGCTACTAAAAAGCTAGTATATGACCATGGTATGAGGTACTTACTGATGAAGTTAATGAGCTGCAGGAGGAGATAGTTGTGTCAAAAAAAAAATACCAGCAAGAGAACATGAAAGTGGTTGCACAAACACCTAGTGCTCAGAAGGCCAGGTGGCTTTGTAATAGTGATCAACATGCTCTGTTACAGCAAGAATCAGTCTCTGTTTCCAGTTCGGTTTCCTAAGCTTAAAACCTGTTGCATGAACCTGGAAGCTGGAAAGGAGGACCAGACTTAAGGAACCAGGATGAAGGAACAGCACGAAGAGGGAACTGGTGGTCACCATACAGAGAGAAGTAGCCATGGTCACTGTCCTGGAAGCCTTGTTTTACAGAGAATACCCTGCCTGCACAGAGATAAAATCCAAGTTCTGTAGGACGCTACTTAAGCCTTCTGCCTGTTACACACTTGCAGGCAAAGCCTCCCTCTCAATGTTTTTCAACACTAAATTAGTAACCAAGTAGTAACAAACTCTTCCCTGTCCTTTTTTATCCTGGAGAGTTCCTCCGTGTTGCGTCTGGAGACTGACTGCTCCCTGCAGTCTCCCACCTCTAGGCTGCTGTTACCTGTCAAACTGTGTTACTATATGAGTAAGCTCACCTGCTCACCAGACAGGAACAGTCCCTGCAATGCACTGTTTATGAAGGCTCTAAATTATCCTGTGATTCAATATCCATAAACATCCCTTAGAAGAAAAAACATACTGTTCCTCTCAATGAATAAAAATAAGAAAGAACCAAGATGGGCTTTACAATGTTAACTGCATGATGATGCATATATTATCCATGACTGCTAGTAGTGGGCAGGAGGAAGGTGTTAGGCACATATGCAAAGGTTTTATCAATATCTAAACTTATATGGACCTAAGTTCTTAGGTAGCTGTCGTGGTTTGGCCCAGATAGTACAGAAGCACCACGACAGTCTCGCTCAGTGCCCTCATTCACTCCCATCCTCATTAGTATGGTGGAGGCCCCAGTGAAATGGGAGGAAAAAGATAAGCAAGGTTGTTGTGGATTAAGACAAGGGCTGCCAGTTACAGTTCTGAGCAAAACAGACTCCAGTACTCGACTTAGAGAGGAAAGTAGGAAAGTTAATTCTAATACCTACAAGAAACAGAACAGAACAAAAGNAGCTGCAGCTTCTGCTGATACAGGGTTCCTCACACGGAATGCAGTCCTTGGTGAATATCTCTGGCTTGGATTCTTCACCACAGTTTCAGTTTCTGCAGATAGAGGGTCTCTCACTTGGGACACAGCTTCTTCTGGGTATCATTTTAATGAGCTTCTTTGTCGTGGGTTCTTCCCCACAGTTACAGCTTCTGTGAATATTGAGTCTCTCCCATGAGACTTGGGTTCCTCCGGCCATAGTCAGTGTCCCTGGCACAGGGTCTTCTTTAGCAAAATGAGTCTCTGCCCTTGATGTGGCATCTTTAACAGTATGCAAACAAGTCTTGACTTCACCGGTCCTCTCTGTACAATGCAGGGGAGTCTCTGCTCCAGCACACCTCCTCCTCTCTTTCCTCACTGACCTTGAAGTCCACATGGTTGTTTCTCTCTCTCTTCCCACTCCTTGCACCATCACCAGCCAGAATAGAAGAAGGGACAGAGAAGGAAGAAACAGGAAGGAGCCTCCTCTTCTGGCTTCTTCTTAAAAAGCGATCGTGGAGGTGTCTAATTGGCTTAACCTCAGGAGTGGGTCTGGCTCAGAGCTGGGGAGAGTTTTGAGCGACTTCTTATAGGACCATCTTTACAGCCCTTTCCCCATTACCAGAAATGGCTGTCATGTCAAACTATGACAGTAGCTTTCACTCAAACTTAAGCCAACTACAATGAAATTGCCCAATTCTTGAGTCTTTCAAAACTTGAGGTCTTTCATCAAGCCAGTCACAAAATAGGATTAGCATCTCACTACATTTTACCAATCACCTACAATCACCCTGTTAGCTGATCACCTGTCAGAGATACTCATACAGGATTATTTGCTGTTTTCAACCTAACATTTAAGAAAAACAAACAGATCAAAACAAAAGGCAAAGTAAATCCTCCTGAGATCACAAATAAAAGGCGTACCAAAACCCACAGAACCACATGAGGCTGATATTTTATAAGCTTACACAATACTTGCAGAAGCTGTCCTGGTCTGTGTAGAACCTTTGTTGTGCACCAGAACCTTAGCCTGAGCATAAATAGATTTTTTTTTTTTTTCCAAAGAAGACTACAATTCAAGTTGTATGGCTATATTCTGGATCAATTTCCATTTTCTCAGACAGTGCTGGCATCTTCAACAGCTAAGACCAAGAAAGATTTAAGACTTGCTTCTGAAAGGCTCTCATGTATTCGGTAATTAGGAATTTGCTATTATCATGATAGGTGCTCTATATACGTTGACAAGTGGATAAATAAAGATATAAAGTATTTCGCATTACTCCTCTGCAAGAGACTGAATTTGCCCTTGACATTTCAACACTTGTTATGTGTTTTAATATACTGAGTTTCTCAGAAGTATCACAGTATCACAGAAGTATCTCTTCCAAAGAAGTGAATTGCTATAATCTATAATCAGAACAAAATAAATATGGACACAGAAAACAAAAGAAATTTATAAAGAAATATTTTGGAAAATAAAGTTCTCCAGCTCAAATGACAACAGACATCTAGAAATAGAGCATCATGTTTTATTACAGATACATTCAGCAAGGAAGGTATTTACATAAAGAAGACAGAAATATTTGTTGCATATACTGCAACAAATAAAAGACCAGGGCCAGAAAAATAGGAGAAAGACACCTTCCTCATGAAAATGCAAATATGTCTCAAGATGCATAATGTGTGCATGACAAAGCAGATGGTATTGTAATGTTACTGAGAGTCAGGTGTCCTAATTATCCCCATCTGTGTAGTTCACACCTGAAGGTTGTAAGTAAAGTCACTGCATTATGCCGTGCTTCAAATTCTCTATATTAAGTCAAGCTTTCCAGGAATAAATTACATCCCCAGATAACATTTTTTTTTAACAGAATGCTTACATAAAAATTGAATGGGGCACATATGATGGAATTTAAGTCAAAGAAAATTTTTGGAATTTCCATGCAAGTAGTGCCGTGATGCTNAAAAACAACAAATAAAAAAACAACAAAAATCTAATACAAAATACTTAAATAACAATAAATATTTTCATAGCTTTTCAGATGCAATCCTTCCAACTCTCCCTCTCACCAAATAAAACAGGAAGTAAAATTTGAAAAGCTTTGGAGACCAGCTTCAAGGCCACACTGAGAGAACTGGCATCTTCTCTTTGCAAGAAGATATTAAGGGCAATGATAAAATACCATATAATCCTGAAGAACTAGAGGACAACAAAATGATTGGCTAGGAGGACAAAACAGCTAGAAAATATCTAGATCATGCTCATGTCCACAAATAACAGCATTGTGTGAAACAGCATTGTCAGAAAACTGCTTCATTCTCTGAGGTTTGTTATACCAAAACGATACAGACATACACATGATAATTTTTGGGAATCTTTTTTTTTATACACAATTTTTGCCAGCATAAGAAGAAACATATGAATCCAGAGACATAATTTTATATCCTGCTATCTTCAAAAGTGATTATATACACTTTTGCCAAACAGCTACACAGAAATCAGAAAAGTATCTGTAATGTAAAGAACGCTTCAATGTAAAGTCACGTTGAAGAAAGCCATACATTTTTTTTTAAAATGAAAGTACAAGTAATGCTAAATGTATAGCAAACAAATACAATTCTTGAAACAATGTAAGGCATAAACCTATCAAAATTAGAAGTGTTAAGAGTCATATAACACCTCTAAGGCAATATTAATCTGGGCTATTGAACAATTCTTGAAATACAATTTCTCTAGCAAATTGTTAAATTGCCAAGAAAGAGTTTGCAAGTATTTTAAGATAAGAATTTGACATTAGGAAATACTAGACTTATGGATTAAAACTCCCAAAATTTCTTGCTTTTTTTCTTCTGTTTCAATAGCCCATTAAATACATCTGGAAAACACTAAGTCCATATTATCAAACACAATAAAATACACCTCAAATACAATAAAAATCATAGACTATGGGCAGAACTATATAAGTTCTCAAGCCGTGTAACTCCTGAAACAATTTGGTTTGATCCTAGATGACAACTTCTTTGCATGAGGTTGTATGCATTGTTTTCACTGATAAATTTTTGAAATAAACCATTATTTAAAACCAAAAAATACACTTTTTTCCCCCAAAATTGTCTAAGAGGTGAGAATAATTCCTATATTGTTCGCACACAGGGCACCTCCTGTTTCAAAACCAGAACTTCAAACCTGATCAGCTGGCCTGCAAGTCTACCAACCATTGCATTATGGACATTGTTCTAACCAGTAAGGGTTCTCATAACTGGCACACTATATGATAAGGAGTCAGAATTAATTTGAGATGGGAATATCAAGAGCAATTACAAAGTTTGCAGCCTAAATATTACAAAAGTATAGGGGAAAACATGACATTAAGTGTTTATTGAGTCAGAGGAGGCTATCTTAATCCCTTTATTATTTTACCTGTTTCTTGAGGATTAAAACATTTCAATAGCCTCAAAGCACAGTAACTGAGAAAACCGGAAGTCTACTGAATGCAATGAGCTTTTTTCTTAAAGCTTGGCTGTCACTTTTGATCAAGTTACAATTGTGTTATCTACCTTTCACCTATGTATATATGATAAATTCCTTGCAGTGGCAATAGTTCTTATGATAAATATTTTCATAGAGCACATGAAGTAAATGAGAAGGGAGAGATATTAAGAAACGTTAAATTCTGGTGGCAGTGTAAAGAAACAGTGTTTTCCCCAGGTATTATTCTCAGGTTTTTTACGTAGCCTCTTGCAGTGTAGAGGCTGAAAGTGGACTAGGCTCACTGTTACGGGAACTAACAGAGGAAATCTGATTTTCAGAATTCTTAAACTCAAGCCCATGCTTTCTAACATCTATTCATAAAGGCAAAAAAAAAGCTGCAGTGGAATTTCAGCAAACATGATGCAAGAGTAATTCAGATTTACTCTGACAATTGACAGAATATGGCCTCAGATCAAGTTTGCAGGACTCCTGTAATCAGCAGTGGTCTTCTCCAAACCCACTGTAAAATCGAGTGTGACACAAAACAATTTAAAAGGAAACTTGAGAAACCATTATGTTATCTGATTTGACTGTGTATAAAATGATGAAGTTTAATTCAGTTAATTCTGCTATTTTTTGTTGTAATAAATTCTTTCTGCTACTACAGAAACCAGTACAAGAATAAGAAAGACCAACAAGGTGAACATGAGGAAAAAATGTTGAATGGAAATCCATGGCTTCAAACAGTTACTCATCTAGATGTGGGCTTTGTGTTTTCCAGATTTCATTTCAGCCAATGTCATGTACATCAAAACATATATAACTTCATGTTAGTATATCAATATCTGGAGTCCAGACCTCGGTTTCAATGCAGTCTCCAGTCCCAAATGACATTTAAAAGAATCAATTTCAACAAACACGTTTCTTTCATAATGTCTATGTGAATTGAGATTTGTCAGACAGTTGGGGGGAAAAAATGTGGAATGTGTTTTGGAGAAAACACTGACTTTTATATATATATATGTATACACACACACACACACACATACATATATATACTGGTTGCATTCACTGAATTAAAATTATTTAATTGGCAACTGCTAGAAGGTACGTTGTGAATCAAGGACTTATACTTTAGTAGACTAAAACATTAGGTAATGTTGAAGGTATGTGAATCAGGAAATGTCAAGATGATTAAAAATGTCAATATGAACATAAAGTTGAAGAGATGAACAATTTAAAGATTCAAACTTCTAACAGGTTACAAGAGTTATGGTCAGAGAAAGAGACCTCTAGAAAATTAACCTCTGGAAAGCAGGGGTTAATAGCTTTAGTATTAGGTTAAAGTATGAGTAGCACATGGTGTGGCCCCAGGAAACACAGCACTATTGACTGGTCATGCATTCCACATAAGCTTTAGATTAGGCAGAATCTGAGACTATTATTTTTACATCACTGTTAAATCATTCATCTCTTCCTACAAATTAGGTTTTAGCATTTGACTGTATTGAATCATGAGACTAGAGACCATGTCAGAGACAAATTCACCAAATGACTAGAGGTTGCTTAATTCTAGAACTACTTTCATGAATTTTAGAGCTGCTTAAATCTAAAGCCCCAAGTGCCTTTAGTATTTTGCCTTTACAGAGCTATGTTATATAACTTATAAAACTAGAAACTAACCTACATTGAAATTCGTTGGTACTCATGTATGTAGATAAGTGAGAAACTGTAAAATTAACCTGAGGAAGAAACTATGGAATAAAACCTCTTTCTATTGCTATCAGATAATATTGATCCATTACTCATCTGAGCCGCATAAACATGCTACTTATGGTATATAATTTAATTTATGTATCTTTAATATCACATTTAAGTTCCTATTTCATATGTCATATGCTAATGAAATTTGTCGAGAAACGTTTTTCTAGCTGGAAGCATGTATACTATGCACCATGACAAAGAAATTTTCTCTGGCCTGTTAGACATGAAAGATCTCAAACACAAAGAAGATCTACCAAAAAGATCTAAGCTACCAGAAAGAAGTATAGTTTCACACTATAAATGACAGATATCATTTAAATTATTCCATTTAAAGATTTTATTGTCAGAATGAAAATTATAGACTCCATTCTACATAGAATAAATTTTAGTTTGGGGAGTCTATTTTAAACTGTCTTGTTCAAGATTGGTGAACAAAAATTTCATAGGTGTCAAACTAAATTGTCTTCACTGCTCTCCTCTGACTTTTGAGGCAAGTATTCACCAGGACTCAGGATGAATCTGTAAAGCTGATCCAATGGAATTAACTTTGAAGGAACCTATAACCTGGTAATAGACTTTCCAGATTTTCAGAAATGAAAAGTTCCTCTAAATCTCAACCTCCTTCCTGGCAGATGACATGGAAGAGAGCATATACTTTACTGTACAAATACCTGACAGTATCAGGGGACTTTCTCAACTACGGCACTTCTGGAAATCTTTCAACCTGAAATCCACACAGATTACAGTCTGCTGACTGCTTCTAATTATAGAATCATAGAATGG